>SRZU01000080.1:0-368170 GCA_013183765.1 Fusarium xylarioides | reverse complement strand
TTGCTCAGGTAAGCACACTAATCGAAAGCCCTAAATTTTCTCATTATTTTGGTATATATTTTGCCCTGATTAGTCATCTAGAACATAATATATTCCTTAGTTATATAATAAGACCTTTATATAATATTAGGTCTTAACACTTAGGGTACACTATAACTCATTATAGTTATTTATATAATTAGAGGTAGATTAGGTAGAAAGCTAGGAGGTAAGAAGTAAAGCTTTAGCTATAAGGTTAATAATATAACCCTAACACTAAAGCTAATAAATTTGCACTTACTTATTAATTAGGTATAATAAGAAGTAACTTAGCTGCCTGTAAAAAAGGGCTATAAGGTATATAGTATTTAATTTAATATTATTAAGGGTAAAGAAGCTAAGCTTATATAAGGAGAGATTAAAGGTCCTGCATATATTATTAATAATAATAGCCTAATTCTTGCTAGAATAGGCTCCTTTAAGCTTATAGAAAGTGATAACCTTATAGGTCAGGAATCCTGCTACTATAATATAATAGGTAAGTACTCCTAGAATAGCATAGCTATTTAGGGAGGTCTATAAGTTAAACGATAAGCTAATAAGGGAGGAGGCTGCAAGCAGCTCTTTAGCAATAATCTCCCTCTTTTCAGCGTAGCTTTCAAGGAGCCAATTTTTGACTGTATTGGGGGACTTTAGGAGTGCTGCTTTGATGATCTTAGGCGGCATCTGTAAAAGGCTGCGAAAATGGCTATACGTAATGATATTAAGGGGGATAGCTGTAGTAATAATCCAGTTAAGAAGGCTATTATAAAAGCTCTCCACTAAAGAGGCAACTATAGGCATAGGGGGGGTATTTTGAAAGGCCTGTATTATAGATAGTTGTGATAAAGGCTGTATTAATGGTAATATTAGCCCTTCAGAACTGCCTATATCTCTAAGGATCTTATAGGCTAGTCTTAGGTGCTTATTACAGGATAAAGAAGCCTATAAGAAGTTAAATAATCTATCTATAAAGTTACCCTTAGTATTATATATCTTATAGAGCTAAAAGGCTATGCTAATACAGTATTAGTAATAGGAAGCAGTTAATATAAGGATAAAACTGTATTTAAGGCACTAGCTGCAGTAAGGTATAACCTTATATACCTATTCTTCTAGTGTAAAGAGGTACTAACTGCAGCAGAGTACTGGGAGGTCTAATAGCTGAAGGTGGTACCTCTTCTTAGGCAGGGAAATCGCCTTGAGCTGCTAGGCAATTAAGGGGGGCTTTTAGGATAAGGAAAATTCAGCTCCTAACATTTTTAATAATGCTAGAAAAGATACTAATAATAGCAATATTAATATTGCTATAGTGTTATGAAAAAAAAAATTGCAGTTAAAAAAGAGGTTAAAAAGGCAATTTAGTGATAATTGAAGAAAGCTAGCTCTTTTAGCACGCTACAGGAGATTGATGTGGAGAAGTGAGGGGTTTTGCTGGGGTTTTACTAATCAGGATTTTTAATACCAAAAATCCTACCCTAAATGTGCTATTTTTACTATAAAAAGAGCTAAAAAATCAGAAAAAATAAGAGGTACTTATATATTACTAATATTACTATGTAGACTTGAGGACTTGCAAGTCAGGACCTTTGTAGACTTGAGTTGTGGCTATTTTTCCTGACTTGCAAGTCAGGGGGGCGGACTTGACTTGACTTGAGTGACTTGACTTGTTGCAAGCGTTGAATATATGTATGAAAGCTCAACAACTCAATTATTACTCCATTTGGATATTATATTGTATCGTTCATTAATTAATTACTTTACTCAACCAACTCGGCTGCCCTCCAAGTTGTCCGCCGCGCTCTTGCTTCGAGGATCAGACTCGTTGCCGTAGTAGTTCGCGTCTCCTCCCAGAGCTTCGATCTCCTTCTTGCTGTTCTCCTTGCTGGCCTGGCTGGTGTCTATCGATCACTGTTAGTCACTGGAGGCGACGCTCATGTAAAGACGGTTCATACTGGGGTTGGAAAGGTTCGCCTTGTGGCCCTGGATCTTGTGGGAGATCTCTTCGCCGCCCTCGCGAAGCTCCTGCATGTCATTCGAGATGACGGATCGGTCTCCGGCGGAATTCATTTTGGTGATATTGATATTGATTGATTAACTGATTGTAGTTTGTAATAGTCTTGGCCTTTTCCTACATGTCCTGTATTGAATTGCTCTTTATATACCTATTTTACTCTTCCATACACCTACTTATTTCTCGGCATGACATGCCATGACGTTACAGCATGAATATTGTTAAGGCTCTTATGTCATGCTTGGACTGAATCAAGGACATCTCCATGTCCTACACACTTGGCTCACCTTCCAGGTGTGGCGAGCGATGCATTCTGTGTGGCTGGATTTGATCAGCATGAGGGGCGGGATGACATAGCTTGTTGCGCATGAAACCGGGGTGAGGCTTGAAATTAATTCGAGCTATCATCACCAAGATCTTGGCTGAAGATGGTCGTGTTATTTTGGACTGCACCCCTGGCTGATCCGCCATCTCGATCATTTCGATGACCATCCTGTAATGCAGATACAAAAAGCAACATATTATGCACTTTAGGAAGCCATAAAATACATTCAGGACGCCACTTTTGAGAATTATACAGGCAGTCGTTGCACAAATTCCGGAGAGAAAGAATGTCGTAATCTTCCAGCTTGTGACATACAGTTTCGTCACACGCAAACAAACGGGTTTCCTGTGACAGGTCGCAGAGTCGTTGTCGTTTGCAATCCCCAGGTTCTGCTTTGAAATATCGAAGATAGAGTATGTTCGGTGATTAAATGTTTGTATTGAAACATGCTAGTAATAAGTTGATTTGCTGTATCCGTTTGTTCTAGGTACAAACACAAATTATGCCCTGACCCTTCTCTCTCCAGCTGCGAACACCAATACATATGAAGCGCTTGCTCTGAGAACCGCCCAAAGGAAGGTATGATACTATTAGTACGCCGCAGTTCTTGTACCCGGTAGAATGATCCTCTGGTGGACCTGACTTAGAAAAAGCTAACGCTATATTGCCCTTAATATATATATATCATGCCCCATTCTCTGCTCAACTCATTTACGGTCTGGCGAGGCTCAACTCTGTCTCTGGACCAATACTGGAGTGACGATTGATGCGATGTTCTACACCAGTACTCATCTCCTGCGGAAGTGTCGTACTACCAACCATTTCTGAAGCGACACCCATCTGTTGATGGTTGTGACTGTGACTGTGCTGTTGCTGGTACGGAGGAAGAAAGTTGGGACTGTGTGCGTATTGGGCGCTGTGCTCCGGAAAGTACGTGAAGGATTGCGGCCGTTCAGATTGAGACATATTCGGAAAATACTTTTGGAACTGTTCAATAGAGGATAGACCGCTATTGTGTGAATTCATAACCGTGGGAGATGAAGTGAAAGACTCTGCGTTTTGTTAGTGTCAAGTCTTTCTTCTGAGCGAGTCTACTTACGCTGATAGCCACTCATAGGAGATTGGGCGACGAATGTGCTCGGATGGATAGGGCCACTTGGAGGCGGAAACGGATTCGCTGTCAGTGCCGGTGCAGCTGGAGGCACGCTGTAACCTGCGCCGTGTTCTCGTTGATACTTGTTCTTCTGTCGGGGCTTCCACCAAAAAAGCCAGGCCACGAGGACTAGGACAATCAGACCTCCGACTGACGCACCCACAGCGATTCCGGCAGTAGCTCCAGCTCCCAAGCCATCGCCCTCATTTGCATCAACTGCAGAGGTGCTCGAGGCCGTGGCAGATGCTGTCTCGGACACACTCGAGGCAGTAGAGCTTTGACTTTGACTAGGGTGAAGGAAGTTCAGTCTGTTGTTCTCAACTTCAGATAGCTTAGCTGGCACAAGCTTTGCCCTTGGACACTCTGAGCTACAAGCGTTCTGGCTGCAACATCCAAGGAAAGGCGGGTTGGTATGGGCACATGAGTACCAGTTGTCGACACCTTGAGAGTTGTCGCAGTCTTGCCGAGGAAGTTGGGAGTATTTGTCGGAGTCGAAGGTCGTTGCACGCAAATCGCCATCAGGACAGGTTCCGTTATTCCTGCCACAGGGATCATTGACACAACAACCTATAAACTGGGTATCGTCATCTTCACAGATGTAGAAACTGCCTCCGTGAGGGCAGGACAGACCCCAATGCGTACGAGCTTCAGACATCAGGTTCGGCCTCGACAATGACGTTGATGAAGTGCAATGTTTGTTATGGTAGCGTCCCAAGACGAGCTCTGGAAGCCTCTGAAGAAGACGAAGCAGGATGGCCGAGGGCAAAGGTAAGAGTAGGGGATCACTAAAGCCCCCGACTTTCACCTAACATGGGACTCTCGCTTGTTGCCGTCGAGTGACAGCATAAGCTCACGTAAGTAGCCTCTTTCTACTTTCAACACACAGCCCGCACGGGAGTGCACCCGAGAGATTGCGGGCAGCATGGGTTCAACTGGATGGAGTCCGGACATCTGTGCCTATCCCTCCAGCTGGGACGGGCCAGCTCAGCTTACCGCGGCGAACCCCAAGCATCAAACCACATTCGTGTATCAAAGCAAGCTGTCAAGACTGGTGGCAGCTTTGGCAGCGGCAAGTTCTGGAGCTTGTCCGACCAAGGGCTTGATGCTGTGAAACAGTACTAGGCTGTGATGAGATTTCATTGCAGCTATTACCAAAGGCAATGTTAGCGCATGTTGACTCTATGTGATATTTACTTCCAGTGCTAAGTATAGGATCTTCTCGAGCCGTCGGTGCCGTATTGAGACTATTGAGAGACAAGGGTGTTCAGCTCAGTCACCAACCCTTGCGCAACTTGCGTCACTAGGTAATCATACACACACCGAACATTGTAGGTGATGAGAAAGAGCACGGTGAAGCCTATTCCTTTGCTTACTTTCGCTCCTGAAAAGAATGGGAAATACTTGGCCAAGATACTGGGTCCATTGTATCAGGGCTGAACTGCGCGATGGTCTTCATAAAACTATGAATAGCTTCCTGTGATGCCACTATAAGCTTAGATATGGAGGCTCAACGAAGCTTGGCGACGGCAAACACTTTATCTCTTCTGTGGTCAATGAGCATGGCACTTGCATGTGGCTTTTTGACATCGGCTTTATTGAGATTTATCCCGAGCCTTGTATGAAGGCTTGATTCCAGCTTTGCTTGCTGCTATAGCCCTTGGCCATTGAGTTAGCGATTCCGTAGGGCGCATCCGACTTTTGATACACCATCAGCCGTTGTTGTATTCCACGGCGTTGCTCCTCCTGATGGCGAAGAAGATGGTCGGAAACCTCCCATCTCCAAGACCAAACAAGGGCAATGAAGCAATATCCTTCTTCTTTGTCGTATCTCCAGCTTCAAATGCACGGGTCCCATAATGTGTAAGATAATCACCAAAAATAGACGTCTCTTTGTTGTCACCTCCACCACAATTCACGACACAGCCTTCTTTGTCTGACTTATTGCCTTGGTTAAATGATGCCAAGGTACTGGTGCCTGAATAGACAGCACAGATCACAATTTGCACCATACCCAAGAGGCGCTTTTGCGAAATTAAACTACAAACCAACAAACCAGTTTTCCCTGCATATGTGACGCTTGAGGCTGACAGAATATGACACCTCGGATTACATGCCGCAGGATGAAAGGACACAGATTTATTGACCAGAAAAGTCGCTTCAGCTCCATTGACTATTTTCTAGACAATGGTGCAGACGAGAATGGGTGTCCGCGGCCAGTCTCAGCATCCTAGAAGCAATGTTTATGGCAGTGGCAGCCAGTGAAGCGACCGCCCGTGAAGGATACTTGAGAAAGAAGGCGTTTCCAAAAGGAGCGCTAGATGCTAGTGTTGGGTGATCTGAGTTGAATTCTCCTCTCTTGAACAGGAATTGTCGTTACTGCCAAAAGGGCCGATGGTATTTCGTCAGATGTTACTTCGTGCAACGAAAGTTGGCGTGTGCAAGCAAAGCATTGGACCAACCACCCTTTCATTGTCATCCGCATCATTTGGTACATGGCTGTTAAGCTCTTGGGATTGCCAATCAGTCTGGTCATGATGTGCCTAAAGACATTGCGTCAAGAACCATTTCGAACAAAGGAATGCACTGAACGACCCAGCACTAAAATCTGGTTCCTGGCGCACCAGCAATGACGAACCGGGGTGCCAGTGGATGTCTGTGAATTGAGCTAACGCGTTGGCTCAGACTCCGAGTTGATTGGCGAATACCCGCGGCAGCTGCTCGCCCTGAACCCTTTGTCCAAGTTGCGCCACAAAGGACCACGCAGCGCGGGAGAGGCTCTGGCTGATCTCACCAGGCATTATGATCTTTAGGCGACTCTGGCCGAGCACGAACCCAGCGCAGGAGATCTGAGTAACATGTACGCCGGGATGAAAAAGATCCAGTGCAAGATGGTGATGTAGATAGAGTCCCAAGGCTTCAGTAAAGGGGGATGCTTCAGAAGGAACCTTTGTACGCCAAGCCCAGCCATCTTCTGTGTTACCTCCAGCAAGCCTACGGCGTTCACGGGCGTCTCCTTGCCAAGAAGCATCGACTGGGATATGGCTCTTCTCACCAGCGCGCACAAAGCGGCGAAGGTCTTGTGCAGATATGGTGATATCAACAGATCGAAGCCCTGGGCTAGGCCTGGTCTCTTCTTGAGTTTGGGGTTTGTCGATAGCTGTTGGATCCTCGCTGGTCTGAAGCGACACATTGAAAGCAAGTGTTATGGTAAAGTCAATACCTCGGTCGTTGAGCCCTTCGTTTTCGATCCAGCTTTCCCATACTCCGAGGATAGTCTTGGTTCCCATTGTTATCCGACTGACGCGACAGTCGAAAGAAGCAGCAAGCCAATTAGCCACAACAGTCTTGAGTTGCTGAGGCATGCGCATTAACAATAATGGCAGATGCAGAAACCTGCTTTGATCATCGATTTGCCGCGACTCTGAAGAGTCTGATAGTCCAGGTAGAAGAATCGCAGCATAAGCAGCATTCTCATGCTCTATGCTTATCCAGAGCCCTTGTTTTTGGTCGTCTGGAAGGTCGCTCTGGTCGCCGCTTGGAGCCTCGAGGTCGAGATCAGGAGCGTCTTCACCCAGAAACGTACTGGCACGAAACCATTCGATTAGGACACCCTTGAGAGTACCAACTTGGCCGAAAGATGTATCTGCTGCCTCCAAACTGAGTTGAATGCCACGAACTACATCACCAACAAGGGTATCACGAAGGCGACTGGCGATGACCTGGAGCCGTTGGCTTGTGAGACGCGATTTACCAATGTGCATGGGGGAGACACGATGAGTTGAGAAAGTCGTGTTGAAGAAGGGCGGAACCGCTTCATCGTTGGTGATCTCAGAAGTGGTATTGAGCGACTGCGCTGGGGACTGCTGAACCTCTGCAGACGCAACGCCTTGAGCACTCAGGCGTGCCATCTTTGCGATCAGTGCAGTATTTTCTTAGTGCTTGATGCCTTTGTGCTTCTGGTGTCTGGACTGATTTGATTGTTGGCTTTCTGCTATTGTTCTGGTTTGAATGTGGGGTCTTGAAGGTGTATCGCAATAGGTCAGACGCGTCTTTGGGAGCGCTTTTGTTGAAAGAAATTAACAAAGAATGAGGAGAACCGAAACATGAGGTTTTTTCGCGTAGTTCTCCAAGTTATAAACTCCCAATGTCACTACATTTATCTCATGGCAGAGAAATATTTGTAAGATTGGTAGCTAAGTACCTCAGGATGAAAGTTGGTGCATCTGGCTCGAAGGAATGATCGCGTTAATGTGATGACTAAGCTCAAAGATGCAGATGAGGGACGCACTGGAAGTGAGGAATGATCACATCTTCTTTCCTTGCAATTTAACTCACCGTTTCCCTTTCATCTCATCATCGAAGAGTGCCTTGGTCATCAATGGGGGCAGACTCGACTTTCCATGAATGCTTCCTGATCGCCCTTGTGGTCCTGGGGGTTACGCTTCATTGAGAGATGCCCCTGAATGTGCACTGTCTCTGTCTGCTCCAAAACAAGGTCTCTCCCATTTCAATGTGGATTGTGAACTTGTATTATGATCTTGGTCGTTCGAAATAGTGGTCGCATTGTTCAGCAGCCATGGAAGCTGAACAAAGACAACATGTCGTCAATAAGCGCCTCCAATACTAACGTTGGGTAATTGAGGTATGTCGGCTTGTCCTCTCATACCTTTATAGTCCAATATGTTCTATCAACCAACACCGGCTCGGCCACTCGGACTCGGACTCGAAACAAAGGAAACGACATATGTCAGTGATGCTCTTGGTTTACGAGTTTCGAATCTCTAATTGCCCGTGCATCTAATGCGGCCTATGGAGTGATTGAAAAGACAAAGGAATGCCCTCAAGAAACGCCGGGAGGGCCATTGTGAGGGTCTGGTAGATGTATCTGGACACAAACATGGCGTCAAATCTGTGAGCAGAATGGACACTCACACACGGTACTGAAAGATCTGAGCTATACAGAGGTGTAAGTGCTCAGGTGGTCTTGTTTTCTTTGTTCCTCCAAGATCCATTGTGGCCTTGAGCTTCCGATCGCACTCTTCGGATGTCCATATCAACCAGGCAGCCTATAAGTCTGATAAAGGTACTCAAGAGATACTGCGACTGCCCGAGACTACCGATATTATCCTGTGGGAACTCTTTCTAATCTTTTTTGTCTACGGAAAGTCTGAAGACGATCTCGAGAAGCCTTTCTCTACCCATCAGCTCTTTAAACGAGTCAATTCCCTTCCCACGACAACAGCTGATCCATGAACCAGCTCTCAACAAGGGAGCTTTCCATATCATAATGAACGACGAGTGCCAGAAAGCCACTGATTACGAATACTCGAACTACCATGTCAAGTGGCTCGGAAAAAACTACAAGCTAGGCGATCCAACGCATGCAACGGTCCTGAATGCGGATCTTGAAGGCTTTGCTAGGCAGGAGCATCTTCGTGCGAAGGAAGCGATACACAGCCAATCTATGACAAGTGCCCGCGCCCTTTGTGCATTTCATGGTTATGGAAGAAACTCTGTGTGGCCACCAGTTGACCCTGGAAGGCCCACTGAAGAGCTTTCGAAAGAATTGAGGCATGTCAACCAGTTTGTTCAGTCGGAATGGTCGAGATTAAATGAACTCGTGGTCCGCAAAGAGCGAGAGATCCAGGAGATCATTATAAACCTCACCGAAGGAAAAATCAGAGACCAAAATGGGAAGATTCTATGCATTCAAGATTGTCTGGAGAAAAGCTGGGAAAAGACCAGAAATGTTTTCAATGCCCAATACACCAAAAGCCGTTCAGAGTCAAGACCCGTTCACATGGAGAGTGATTTCAGCCTGGATCCTGAAGGCCATATCAACCCTAACCATTCAAGTGATCTCGACGAGTTTGCCCATGAATATCTCTGCAACATCAGAGTCAACTTCCACGGGATAAAGAACGGTGAACCGATGAGGATCGAGGAAAAGAGACAGTATCCACTCTATCGCAGTACGGCCAACTATCGCGACGAGAGGGAGGCTACGGAGGACGCTATCATGGACGATGTCAAGTTCCGAAATTTGAGGAAACCGAGTCCAGATCCTGCAGCAGACGCCTCTGAATCAGTTGGGTATAACTTCGAAGTTGAAGATGCACTGCGAAAGCAAAGAGCTCATTTCTTGGTCTCGCACATCAACAAGGAGGATCTTTCTATCCCACTCAATATGCTCATGTTCATCCACTATCGGGCCCGACTTCACCCCATAGACTTTGCTTTCCAAGATAACAATCGTATGCACCTAGGAAAGCAGTCTCATATTTTGTCAGGCGCTTGCGATCCTTCGTTTTATGTCATGTTTGTCCCGGTCAAAGACCATGAGCACGAAAATCCACACCAAAGAGCGTGGTGCGAACCTATAATCTTTTCCAAGCACTCGCCCGAGATGGACGAGGACAGGTTTGAGGACTTGCAATCCGCCGGGCGGATGTTCGGTAGCATGGAAGCATGGCTTATACTGCAGTCCCAAGCTATTACATACCTCTTCTTGGCTACTTTCTGCAGACAGATGCTAGATCTGGCAAAGCATGAGCTGATTACAGGCCACACTAACCGACTCAGCAAAAAGGAAATCCTGGAAATTGAGGTTCCAGCAAGACAAAAGATTAACATGCTGAAAGGAAAGAAGGGAACCGAAACAATGCAAGACATCGCATCGATTCGACAATATGAACCAAACTGCACTGGGTTCAGCCTACAAAGGTATCGCACTAAGCTCAAGGAAAAAAGTGCGGCGGCTGAAGAACACATCAAGAATCTTTTTGACGACCCTGCCTACCTGACCAAGTACATCGCGGAACAAAAGGATCATCATTGGACTAATATTGTCGAAGACTCAACGTATCTGCCAAATGAGGACTCTCAGAACTACCATGATGAAAACTTGCGCCACGTACTATATCGAAGTTGCATGAGAAGTGTATTGAGAAGAGCCTTTTTCGAGTTCTTCATATGGGAAGCCACTACAAATGCCTTGGAAGATTTTGAAACCTTCGAACGGGAGACACTCAAAGAACCACCCAAGATGGAAAATTTCGAATACTTCAGAAGGACAGCTGCACCTAGACCTCATGTTTCTAAAGAACTTGATTCCTATACAACAAAATACCTTCAAATTCGGGAGTTGATCCTGCACGCCGCGGCTTTCTTCATCTTCACATTTCGTAAGGAAGCAACCCATGCCGCTTCTGAGTCCATGCGCTATACCTACCTTACCACTAAAAGGCCAGAGTACAGGCAGGATTGGTTGATCAGAGAATTCTATGATAGCGAAGACATTGTGCTTGACTTCCAAGAAAAGGCTTTGCACAGTGACCGAGGGGGAAAACATCGCATCGTGGCTGAACTTATTGAGAATTTCATTTCGAATAAGCATTCCTCCATGTATGTCGGCATCCGGAAGACTACAGATAAAGTAAAGAGGCATATTGAAGCCCACAATCGCGAGGCTGAGCCAGAAGACAAGTTCTCAAATCTGATCAGCCAAACAATCGACGGTTTGGATTTGCTCGCCGATGTTGCAGAGCATCTGGAGCTTATACCTGGCATGTTCCGCAAATCCAAGGAATGGACTAAAGAGTCCGAGAAAGACAATCGCGAGAGGGTTTCTAGGATGCTCCAGGAGTTTTCATCATATGACCTTCTCGCGCTCGACAATTGTGATTTCCGAGACGAACACGTCCCTGCTAAACGGACGCATCGAATATTCCGCTTTCTCGACGAACTACAAGGATTTTATGTCAAAGAAAAGGAGATGAGCTATGGCAAGGCGAAGGGTGACATCAAGCGCTTTGGTGCATCTCTTCTCCGGGGGCTTATATATCCATTGAATGAAAAGGAGAGTGAGCTTATATATCGGCAGAAAACCTGGGGGATAAAGTTCAAATCAGCTTTTGGCAGAGGGAAAGTATTCCCAGCAAATGGACGGGCACTCGAGCGTCTGACGAAATGCATGGGAATCACTAGGGAGCAATTCACCTTTGCCGAAACCGAACCTCCTCTCGATCTCGATACCCAAGGATCCAGCCGCATACAGAAGACCTCTGAAGAGGACAGAGAAATCACATCGGAAATATGGCTAGCCCTCAAGGAAGCTATGACGAAACATCGGCAAGAGCAGAAGAAGAAGCTGGGATATCACAAGAAGCTCAATAAAGACAAGATAGGGGCACTGAAGCCGTCCAACCCATACAGGGTCAGTAAGGACAAAAAGGGAAAGGCACCTATACGAACGACGGAGAAGCAGGTGGCAGAAGAGATGGAAGCGGGCGACGATGTAGAAATGGAGGACGTGGGCTTTGAAGTTTCACCTATGATCGATCAAACTCAGCCACCCAATGCACCCCAGGATATATTCAATGCTCGGCCGCCCCGTGTGCGTCCTCAGAGCAACTATAAGCCTCCAAAGCCAAAGCCGGTCCGCCGTGACGAGCCTGTTCTGGATCCTACGCTGGCACCGGATGGACTACCCAAGAGAGAAATCAACAAGCATGCATGGGAGACACTGAGGTCACTCACGTTGCGGAAAATAACATACACCAACGCTCAAGGCAAAAAGGTTACAGAAGAACTCCCAGCGGTGAGTTCGAACGATGTTGAGAGTACATTTCGCGTCGAGCTCGGGTTTCGTCTGGAATTTGGGAAGGGTCGGCACCGCAAGTTCATCTGGACTGAGGATTGTATATTGCCACAATGGAGTGTGTTGAAGAATTTCAACTTCAACCCTGTCAAACATGCGACAAAAGGCTCAGCCTTGACACAGGAGACAATGAAAAATTGGGGCTTATGTTTAGAGGATGCTGGAATTACTTGGCCATTTATAAAGCAGTGGTGTATACAGAAGAAGGAGAAGAAGGAGGCGGAGGAGAGGCAGAAGGAGGAGAATAAGGAGAAGGAAGAGGACAAGGAGACATAGGATGTTGGATTTGTACCTGTTTGCCTTTCCCCCCCGCATTTCTTTTATTAGCTTGTGTTTGTTTGCCTTTGAATGTGTCTCGTTCTTAGTCGCAAATGTAATCGAAATCACAATCATCATGACTTGCGTTGGGCTCAAACAAGTGTACAAGATACGTCTAGTTGCCACCAACCGGATCACTCATGCTGCGCGGTCATGGAAACGATGAGGGTTATAGTAAGCGGTACTTATGGTGGTTCAGAAGTTGGGTTGTTTGCATTGAGGGGAGATCTATCATGAGTCGTCCACGAAGTGCTCAAAAGGGTCCCCGACCATTATCATGATTATCTCATATCTTTATAATTCGTTAGTCAGAAGCTCCCCAAGGCTTGCTCTCTGACATAATGTGAATGAATTTGTTTAAACACCTATCAGCTTATGAAAGGCATCCAACATGAATAAATACAAAATTTTTCTGCCTTTCATCATGGTCTCAGTATCTCAACATGGTTGTTACCCCTCTGACCCCTCATGACAACTTTGACAATCCATCACCCACAAAATACCAACCAACGTTAGCATTAGATTACACTAAGGACGTCTTCTCCATATTCCCACCAGAAACCCCAGGAGTTGGGTAGGTACAGCCGTGCCAATGATACACGAGCAAAGTCCGTTAGTACAGCCCGCAAGGGTCTCAAATGTTAGCGCGAGACTTTTAGCTCTATAACCCCACAGCATATAACCCCTCATTAGATCATTTTAAAAAAAGTATATTACTAGTAAATTTACTAGTAATATACTTTTTTTAAAATAATTATATTATAATCTAATATAATCTTATTACTAAATTTAAAGCTATTTATAATACTACTTATAGTAACTTAATTATATTAACTTTTAACTTTATAATCTTATAATTATATTAAAATAGTAGCTATTTTACTTATTTCTTAAATAATTATAAGCTTTAATATTTATTAAGACTCTTAAGAGGTTAAATTAAACTGTAAAGGTAAACCTTAACTTTAAATTAATTACTATAGTAAGCTTTAATAAGAACTAAGTAGCTTAAATCTTAAGAGTTAATTAAGAAGTCTTCCTTATATATTACTTTATAAGAAGCCTAACTAAAAGAATAAAAGTTAATTTAACTGATCTAAGGAATTATCTTATAATATTAAGGTTAAAATATAAGCTTTAATTAACTTTTTAAGTCTTATAATAAAGGAAATTGCTATATAGACTCTATATATATATTAATAAGTCTAGCATGCCTTAGAGACCTCTATTATACCTTAGAAGTCTAAGCTAAGACCTTATTCTTACTAGTTATCTCCCTATTAGCTTAATTAACTGCAGGAATTTCTTAATAATAAGCTAGTAAACTAAGATATCCCTTAGCAGAACCTACAGTATCTTCTTCTATATTTATATAAGCTTAATCTTAATGCAGTTAAGACTGCAATGCAGGATCTAGGCTATTATAAGACTATAAAGAAGAAATCTCCTTTAAATACTCCTGCAGTTTATTAGAAATATATTAAGATATATTAGTATCCCCTTAAAAGATATCCTAAGCTTAATAACTAATTATAATACCTAATAGCCTTTTTTAATAAGATATTTATTATAACCTTTAACTATAGTCTTTACCTTATAATAATCTATAAGCTTAAAAACTCTAAGACCTTTATAAGGCTCTTATATAAAGGTAATAGTAAGATATTTTAGTCCTTTATTTATAGCTTATATAAGGGATTAAGATTTATATACTCTTATAATATCTTAGTAAGCTTAAAGTTATATTAATATTACTGCCTTTTTTAATTTAAGGCCTTTATTTAGCAGCTATAATAGCTTAGATATAAGCAGTTAATCTTTATATAAGATAGCTCTTATATATATATAGCAGTAGCAATAATAACCTATCTAAAGGATTATAGTATTAAAGTCCTAGATTAAGCTCTATATAGCTTTAATCTTAACTTTATTAAGAATATCTAGGTACTATTAAAGCTTTAAATTAAAGGATATTATAAAGTTAAGAAATTAAATCTATAGTAGCTTAAGGAGGCTATCTTAGCTACTTAAGAAGCTTTACCTAAAGAAGAAGTTATTAAGGTCTTTAGAAGTATACCTAATTAACTAAAAGAGTATATTATAAAAGGGAGCTATTGGACCAGCTACTAGATAATAAATAGATACTATTCCTCTCATACAAATCGCCTGCAAATCGTAAGTACAGAATCTCACCACCGAGACCTGCCGATCGGTGGGCTTTTTACGGGTCTTGTACCAAGCTAACATTTAAGACCCTTGTGGGCTGTAGTAGCAGTTGAGCACTGACTCGGGGTAACTAGGCCGAAAGCTTGCACGCCACGAGTAAAATAAAAAAAAAAGTCGCTGATATCATTCTCAGGCGAATCCACATCGCAACAACAGCACGTAGCGCTAACAAATGCGGGCTTTTAGCACTTCAATGGGGCAATGACGCCTTTCAACGTGGGGCAGAATTGGAAACTGCCCCGCGGCGTCTCTGCTTGGTTTGCTTTGGTGACAGGCACGGCAGTTTGCGGTTGGTGTTTCTGTATACCTTACCTACCTACCCAGGTACGTGCAGTAGAAGCTTCTCGATTCATGCCTTGACTAGCGAATCAGCATCTGTGAAAGCTCTTCGGAGCTGCCCATTTAGGCATCATGAGTACCCTTTTAGTGTAACAAGTTATACCTGTTACAGCTATCGAAGACGTGAGGAGTTGGTGGTGGGGGAGGGAGCCGTCACCACCAGGGTTCTCGACGGCATTGGAGAACGATCAAGATGTAAATGTGGATATCTATGGCGATAGCAAGTACTGTCCTGTCCTGTATTGCCTGTACTGGGTCCTCATCTGGTGTCATAACGCGTCCACGTTTACTAACATTACCTTACTCTTGCGTTTCTGGCGGTTGTTGCAGCTACGCAGTTCTTCTTATAAACCCCTCCTCCTCTCCTCTCCCACGTTCACCTTTCTCTCTTTTCTCTCTTCCCATTCTCATACTGACACAACCCTCTCACATAACACACTCACCCAGCCAACCAAACAAACAAACAACCGCAATCATGTCTTTCGGTCGAACTGTCACCCTCAACTCGGGCCACAAGATTCCCCAGATCGGCTACGGCACCTGGCAGGCTGCCCCCGGTGAGGTCGGCAACGGTGTCTACGAGGCCCTCAAGGCCGGCTACCGCCACCTCGATCTTGCCAAGATCTACCAGAACCAGCGTGAGGTCGGCGAGGGCATCAAGAAGGCCCTCAACGACGTCCCCGGCCTCAAGCGTGAGGACATCTTCATCACTGGCAAGCTCTGGAACAACAAGCACCGCCCTGAAGAGGTTGCCGGTGCTCTCGATGACTCCCTCGAGGAGCTTGGTCTTGACTACATTGATGTGAGTCTAAGCTTTATTCATTCGTTTCCGCGCACAGCTAACCATTCCAATAGCTCTGGCTGATCCACTGGCCCGTTGCCTTCAAGAACGGCCCCGAGCTCTTCCCCCTCAGGGCCGATGATAAGAACAAGACCGAACTTGACCAGGGCGTCACCCTGTCCCAGACTTGGGAGGCTGTTACTAAGCTGCCCAAAGAGAAGGTCCGCTCAATTGGTGTCTCCAACTTCTCCATTGAGATGGTCAGTTTCCGCAATGCCTCACCCCAACTCGTGGACAAACAACTGACCCCCACTAGCTTGAGACCATCATCAAGGACACCGGTGTCACCCCCGCCATCAACCAAGTCGAGCGCCACCCTCGTCTTCCCCAGCCCGAGCTCGTCAAGTACCTGAAGGAGAAGGGTATCCACCCGACCGCCTACTCTGCTTTCGGCAACAACTCATGGGGCGAGCCTCTTCTCATCAACACCCCTGAGGTCAAGGCTATCGCTGAGCGCCTCAGCAAGTCCAAGGGCAAGGAGGTCACGCCCGCTCAGGTTATCCTCGCTTGGTCTACCCTCGACAACCACATCGTCATCCCCAAGTCCGTTACTCCCGCTCGTATTCGCAGCAACTTCGAGGAGGTGGAGCTTGACGACGAGGCTATCAAGGAGCTTGAGAAGTTCGGCGAGAAGCCCCAGCGTTTCAACATCCCCAAGACCTGTAAGTCTCAATTCACAATCTCAAACACCCGAGTTTCTACTAACATTTTCCAGACTCCCCTGACTGGGACATTGATGTTTTCGGCGACGAGAAGGAGAAGACCGCTACCCACAAGGTAGTTCTTAAGCTGTAGAGGCTTTCATGAGACCAAGTTATGATGCATGACGACATAGAATATATCAGTTAAAAGGTTGAGCGGATGAAAACTTGACCATAGAGAAGAAATACAAAAATTAATGATCATCATATTATCTCTCCGTCCTATAATACAGTGCTTACACCCTGACAACTGCCGAGCGAATCATCGCGTTTCGTTTTGTTTTGACATCAACTGCCGATATGTCTCGGGATAAACCATCCCCGTGTTTGAGCACTTCAAAGGATTTGTAAATACGACAATCTAGAATGAATAGTATGTCCCCAACAAATAATACCGCAACTGGTGAACTGATCTGAAACCGCCATTTCCTTACCAAATAATGCTGTGACAGCGTCTCCCCCATCTACAATACGCAGTCAAAATGTTCCAAACCATATATGCACCTTGTCCCAAATAAATTGTATACATCGTAGTTTTCTCCGTGTCTTGCGCCATCGTTTAGTAGATATCGTCTGCTGTATGTGTTGTCGGTATCTAGGCGCCGACACTGAAGCCGAATGAGCCGTCAAAGACGTCGAGTTTCTTGACGTCGGTGCCACCGCGGAGAGCTAGCAGAACGTCCATCGCAGGAACTTTGTTGGCAGGATAAAACAGAAGGAGGTTGTCCATATCTTCGTCTGTAAGGCCGCACATCTCGTCCCATTTGTAAGTATCACTAACTTTGGACATCCTATTATCGGGGTTGTCAGTATAGTCTGCGTGAAGGGCCTCATGGAACTGACCAAAGCATTCGTTTGGGTCCATCCTCAGGCTTGGGGGCCATTTTTCTTAATCTGAGTCGTAGTTCACCGATAGTCTCGATGGCATTACCAGCATTCTTGGGAAGTTGCTTGGCGATGAACTGCCGAATGGCCGCCGCCAACCTGGGTCCCTTGCCGTTTGTGCTGACCATAATCTGGAGGGGACCATCGCGATGAATACTACCGAAATAGAAATCGCATTCGGGTGGTACGTCGGCGATGTTGGCGGGAATTCTTCGCTCCTTGCAAAGCTTCCAAATGACGGTCGAGGCGGCGGGGTCGTCAATAGCGACCAGAACCATGCTGGCTCCGTCTAGATCTTCGGGCTCGAATACTCGGTCGACATGGGCGACTTGGCCTTCGCTGACTCGGTAGGCGACTTCATCATTGAGGCCGGACTTGGGGCACACGACAGTGACGTTGGCATCGGCGTTGAGGCAGTTTAAGATTCTACCAGCAGCGACCTAAAGATAATTGTCAGGCAAGATGAAACGTTGATTGTACGATTGATTGTGATTGATGAGCGCTTCAAACATCAAAGTCCGAGGCTCGGCGCATGTGATGATGATTCAGACGTACCTCACCACCGCCAACAACAAGCACCTTTTTGTGCTTGATTTGCCATGCTAAGATCAAACTGCCTCCAGGCTGTACAGGAGGATAAGTCTTTGCCATTGCAACTGAAGCAGAGGAGGAAGAAGCAGAAGCAGAAGAAGATTCGGAGGAGGGAGTAGAAGAGGCGGGAGGAGATGCCGGAGATGCCAGCGCCGGCTGGGCTGATACTGGCTTCTGAATGGGGGTCATTTTTCCCCATCAACTAAGGTCAGGGACGGTAAGTAAAGGTGACAAAGGTTGACTCTTATCGAAGCTGCAGGGGTTGTGATAAGACCCGACGGGTTCATGGGAGCAAGAAAACTTCAGAAACCAAGCTAGGAGGTCAAAATTAGCTGGTCTATAAGATGAGACGAGCTACACTACACTTGCTTCGACCTTTTTGTCGTACAAGAAATAGGCCCCAAGTTTTCTTTCCCTATCGGACGCGGAACGGGAGGAAGCGAATAAGAGCTAACTTTATTTGGCATGGCATGACCCATATTATGAGTGTACTTGGTTCACCGCCTTTGGAGCTCGGTGCCCAAGGTACCTCTTTATCTGGCATGAGCACCAAGCCACTGGGAGCAGTACCTTGCCAGGCTATCCTGTATCCCCTCAATCCATCATCTTACTTTCAACATCCCCCCGCGGCGCAGCTCGAGATAGAGCCCGACCAGCTACGGTCGCACTCTTCCTCTCTTTGGTTTTGGTTTCTTATTCAGAAAATTCTTCATCATGTCGGGCCGCAAATTGGGCGGCGGCCGTGTCCTAGGCAGCGGCAGGGGCCTTGCTCCCCCGACACCTCCGATTACGAATGCGCCTCGAGTAGCAAGTCCATTGGCAGCGTCCGAAAGCAGCATCTCGATAGCTTCATCGTCAATATCACCGCCTGTTAGTGGTATCTCACCAGATATTCGTGGTCAGGACATTGGAAATAGCATCAGCGTTGGTGCTCAAGGGAAGGGGCCTGCTGATGGCGCACTTGTCTGCCCAATATGCAACGAAGAGATGGTAAACTATGACGGCATCTACGTTGAATGCTGCTTATTAACTACTGTGCCCCTAGATGACCCTTCTTCAACTCAACCGACATATCGACGACAACCACCAAGAACTACCAGAGGAGGAGCAGGATGAGGTCAAGACGTGGTTCGACAAGCAGGTTCTCAAAGCCAAACGATTTCAGCCTCTCTCACTCATTAACCAAAAACTACGCGGTCTCGATGTATTCGAATCAAACGAATCGCTCCCTGTTGCAGCGCCATCTAGTGCTGCTGGAAAGAACCCTCTCGAAGGCCCTGTCGACCCCGACGAACTTATTACACGACATCATTGGCAACGGTCTACAAATTACGATCTTTGTACAGATCCGGCGTGCGGAAGAAGTCTGGGACCTTTGAATGGAAGCATAAACTGCCGACATTGTGGACGATTATTCTGCGAGGAACATACCATGTACCAAATGAAATTGAGTCGAAGCGCAAAACACGAACCGGTTCGAGGCTACTGGGCGCGAGTTTGCGAGACATGCTTTAAATCAAGAGATGGATATAACGATCACCAAGGTGTATTGACGGACCACACCAACGCATTCGTGGAAATAAGAAGGAAAAAGGTCGAGCGACAGAATCTGGAAATCTCAAGACTCGAAAAACGATTGACAAAACTCACAAAATTACTAGCGAACCCTCCCGAAAAACTTACACAATCCAATGGCTCCTTACTAGGCCCAGTTACATCATTAGCAGGACAAAAGAACCCCCGGAAGCTCATCGAGCAGTCCGTTGTTACTTGGGAAGAAGATGCTACTGTCTCGAAATGCCCTTTTTGCCAGCAGGAATTTAGCTCATGGACGTTTAGAAGGCACCATTGTCGTATATGTGGTCGTGTCGTATGTGGCGATCCGCAAACAGGATGTTCTTCTGAAGTTGGCCTCAATGTGTCCAACGAAACTAATGGAGCGACAAAAGCGCCTTCGGGTACTGAAAAGCCCCTGTCGGTAACCGGCGACGGGCAAGTTGGCATAGACATTCGGATGTGTCGTGATTGCAAGCACACAATCTTTTCCGCTCGGGACTTCGCAGCTTCGTTACAGCACAAACCAGTGGATCAACGAGCATACGAAACGTTGAGGCAGTTTGAGCGTGGAATACAGCAACTTCTACCATCGTTTCATCGAGCCTTACTGAATCTACAACCGGAGAAAAAGGAGAGCGGAGAGATTGACCTCAACAAGCCACCTCCTACACATGCACAGATTCAGGAAGCGGCCAAGATTCGCAAGCGTCTGGTTGATAGCTTTGGAAAGTATGGCACTGCTGCGAAGCGCCTGCGTGATCTTCCAACCGAGAGCCCGACACAACGACGTCTTCAAATGGCGATATATACATACGCTAGTGGTTTTCTTCACACAAATATGCTTCCTCTAAAGAGCCTCCCTCAGCTGCTCCGCTCACGCTCATCTGCATCATCTTCTACAGCAGTTTCTACATCACGACTTCTTGCTTCGCATCACCACTCTGGATCGAGTTTACGGCACTCAGAGCTAGCTGACGAAACGTCGTCGCAAGCACCTAGCGAAGGAAGTACAGTTGTGAGTCAGCTCGAGGCGGAGGAAAAGGAGCTTCGCGAGCGACTCGTTGTCTTGGAAGAGCAGCGTTTCGTGGTTGAAGCCATGGTCAAGACTGCCCAGGGTTCAAGACGGTTTGAGGAAGTCAGCGCTTTGTCAAGGAACGTAGACGAGCTTGATGCTGAGATCAAGGTCTTGCGGAACAAAGTTGGGGGTGTTGAGGAGAGATGGGAAGGGGTATATCGCAATGGCGTTGCATGAACATGCCATCAGATTATCGGCAAGATTGCGCTGGGTATTGGAGCTGAACTGGAGAATTCATCTGCTTGGTTTTATATATCACATGGCATTGCATGGCGTTTGGAGTTTTGAATTGGGCAACACAGGAGTTCTACTGAGACGCAAAGTGCCCAGTCTCTTTTCACATAGCTTATATTTACCAAAGTGAAGGCACCCGGTTAATGAATATTCTTCATGTCATATATTATACACCATTACTCGTCAAGGGCACTATCTATCCAACTTCTTCTCTTCCCTCTTTGATGCTCCCTCCTTCTCATCCAGAAATAAAGGTATAAATAAGTAGTCGTCCAATCTTCGGTTCTCGTAGACAAAACGACAATGCGACAAAAAGCTTGAAACAGCGATGGAACTATATACAGAAAGGTATACACTCCATGGCCAAAAGTAAGAAAACGCCCATTGTTCTAGTCCACCACGAGCAGGGGTGCTTTTCGGGCTCAGCGGGTATCAAAAGCACCGTGTACAAATAAACACAGAATCGTACAGAAAGTGTAGTCATTACAGTCTGCAATAAGCACAAACCGATGTGTGCTGTGCAGTCAAGGAATTCAAGAGCTTAGCATCAGTGCACAACACCTTCGACGCCGCCGAGGAAGCGTCGCACACGGTTAATTTCGAGCTCCTCATGTTCGCTTTCCACAGCTTTGAGTAGACCGTCAATAACAGCGTCAACTTCGTCTTCTTGGACTCCCGTGCACAACGCCACT
Source organism: Fusarium xylarioides (assembly GCA_013183765.1). Taxonomy (NCBI): domain Eukaryota; kingdom Fungi; phylum Ascomycota; class Sordariomycetes; order Hypocreales; family Nectriaceae; genus Fusarium; species Fusarium xylarioides. The sequence goes on along the minus strand of SRZU01000080.1, from coordinate 346,542 downwards.
ACACGACGGTACTTGACTTCGACATCACGGCTCCGTCCTTTCAGGGCGGCGACCATCTTTCGAGTCATATCACGACGTCCCTCGACGGCACGAATACGGGCACGTAGAACCGCTGCTGAAGGCAGGAGGCCCTCACCGCCGAAACCACCTCCCGAGGTATCATCAGCGGCTTCGAGCATAGCAGACAGCTCTGTTTCCCATGAAGATGAGGGGTTGGGCTGTGATGCTCTAGATTGTTCTTGCATGAGGCGGACTTGCTCGTCCTCACGTGCGTGCGACAGATTGGCGACCTTTTGCCGAGCTAATTGTTGCTTCTTAAGTGTCGCGCTCAGATGTTCGAAAGTTCGCCGGGCTTCGCCAAGTTGTGTTGACGTAGTGCGGAGAGTGGTATGAAGGGTGTCGAGAGAAGCCTGTTTGGCCTTCATCTCGGTTTGGAAAGCTGAGCCTGTTTCTGATAATAGGTGAGAGATGGCTGTTCTTATTAGCAATGAACCGATGGTTTGTCGAGGTGTGATCAACTTACAAGCAACTATCTCATCACTGCTCTCACGACTGCGTTGATTTGTCCCTGTCGCACCATTCTTATCCACATTGACTTCGCCGTTCGTCTTGTCCTCAACATTCTCACTACCAATGCCAAAGTCAAGGGGACGTAAACCAACACGGTTAGCGATATTCGGATCGGCGCCGACCTCTAATAGTTGTGAAATAATACTGCGGTTTCCGATTCGAGATGCAATGTTCAGGGCCGTGTCGCCAACACTATCTTGAGCGTTGACTATCTCGCTCATGAAGCGGGCGATTCCCATTTTTGGGTTGGTCGACTGTGAGGCGCTGGGCCCATTCCCGTTGGTAGCCTGGCTATTAGGAGCGCTACCTTGCCTTACAACCCACTCCAGAAGGCTTTCGAGGTAATATCGGCTTGCAGCGTTGCGACCCTTCACAGCGCTTGTTACCGCAATGTGATGAAGCACCGTCCGTCCCTTGTGGTCCCGTGCCTCTATGGTGCTGCCCAAAACCTCTAGAAGGTCAGGGAACGAGTTATGATCCTGCGAATTTGTGACTAAACATGCCCTCATTAGGGCTGTTTCGCCAGAAGCATTTACGCGGGACGGGGAAGCGCCAGCAGCGATGAGTGCACGGAGCAGAGGCATACGGGCGAGTGTAGCAGCCCAGTGGAGAGCAGTATGGCTTTGCAAGTCGATGGGCATATCCAATTCCTTTGGGGTGTAACTTCGAAGCATATCATGCTTCGTAGGGTCGGTGCCAGGAGCTTCCAGAAACAAGCTCATCAGCATGTTTCGCTTCATCTCAACCTCGGGAGACATCTCGTAAGGGAGAGGCGCCAGAGGCCCACTACCCTCGTCCACCGGCGAGCCATCCTGCATAGTATTTTGGGTGTAGATAAAAGACTCGTTTGGTTCCGTTGGTGATCCAGGGAAGGCCGCTGCATACATGTCCATATTTTGCCCATATCCGCTAAAGTTATCGCCTGGCGTCATGGTCACTCGTTGGCGTTTTCGGGGAGGCTCTGTCTCGTTCATCTGAACTGAGTTGTTAATCTGTTGCGTCGAGTATGCTGAATCAACTTGTTGTCCATAATCAGAGGCAAAGCTCTGTTGAGAGTTGCTTGGGAAATCATCTCCGTTCTGCATGGATGCTTGACGGCTAAAAGAGGGCGCTCTCGATGGGCCATTGCGGCTTCGAGGGCCTGGTGAATCGAAGCGAGCTTTGCTGATGGCGGCCACGGCATGTGAGGCAGTAGTCGAGATGTTCTTGAAGAATGTCCCACTTGGACCATTAGGTCTTCCGTCCGTACTTTGATTATACAAGCGTTTCCTCTGTGCGGCCATAGCTTGTTCCTTTGTTGGGGTATTAAAATCGCCTCGACCAGCAACACCTCCATCTTGACCCATGTCGTAGGTCAGGAGTGGTCTCAAAAGTTCCTCAACGCCGTATTGACGGCAAACTTGGACACCTCGATCGAATTTTATCCAAGTACCTTGATATTTTCCATAACCGCCTTGAACCTTTTCGTGCTCGCCCGTCTGGATTTCTTTCTCGAGAATCTTGGTGCGCTTCCCCTTATCTACTCCGGCAACTTTAAGGATCTGGGTCGCATTGAGCCATGAGTCGTTGCGACGGCGCATCACGGCGACATTGTTGACCTCCATCTCGTAAACGTCCACACCAGAATAAGATGCCTATATCAGACGATTGTTAGGAGAGGGAGAGTAGTATTATTTTTGGGCATTGCATACCGAGTAGATGGTAGCACCTTCAGAGTCACCATTGTAACCTCTGAAGGAGTTACCCACACCAGATTGTGATTGTTGGCTCATGCTGAATGATTGTTGAGATGATTGCGATGCTGACGGCATATCGTATTGTAGGTGATTACTCGCGGCGTGATATTATCACTTTCTCGGCTAACAGGGCTTTTCGAGGTTGGTTGATGAATAGTGTAATAGCATCACAGCGCCAACCAGTACCACAAGAAAGAACAAGTCGAAAGGGTATGTACAATCAGCAGGGAAACGCGCAAAGGTTGAAACAAGAGGTCGATGTGGCCCGGCAGTATAATAGGATACAGTAATTTGAAATTGCCGTACGAGGCTAAAGGCAGTTATCCGGGCTCGCTCATGCGCTTCGAGGTCGGAGTTTCAGTCGTTTTGTGCGCCTAAAAACTGGGTGGTTGCAGAATGAAGATGGAGTTGAGACGAAATGAGTAGCTCGAGATAGTGCAGTGGGCGGGCCAGGGCGGAGTTGTGCAAGTGATTGGAAGTGAGTTGCAGGTGAACCGGCCCAGGGTCTCAGGTACCTGGAAGATGCCCCAGAGACGAGCGGGGAGTGCGCTGACAACCAATGCTTTAGCGGGTTCTGCGTAATGGGCCGCCTGTAGCTCAGTTGGCCCGGTGAAAGACCTCCACTATAGCTGCTTTCAATTAAGCTCGTGTAAGAGACGGGAGTGAGGTGAGGATGAAAGCAAAGAAGTGACCAAGATTGCAGGTGTCGTGGGTGTTTGCAGAGGAGAGTTGCCCAGAAGATCCAATGCTAATGCAGGTTACTTCTGCACCTGATAAAGAGGGATAAATTGGCTTCGGTGGAGGCAATTAATTGATGTACCATCGTCAACCGTACTAGGCTTATGCACGTCAAAGTGACTTGTTAGGTTGTGCTCACTTGCAGCAAGTTCCCGATCCCTCGGCTGATGAGCGTGAACGGGAACTGGAAGAGGAAAAAAAGATGTGTTCAATTAATCGAGACGTGTCCGTTTCGTGCTCTGTCGCGCCCTTGGACGTGTCTCGCGCGTAAAGCGCGTAAAGGCACTCATCTTGAGGCCCGCTAACATTGTAACTTGGCCTGTTGCAGTGACCATGCCTTTGTTGTTCGCGATCAGGCCATTGGCTGCTAAAGAATTGTGCAAGTACACGAAGCTTATGGCCATTAATTCTCAGGCCACGCGCGGATTGTCAAGGCCACTAATGCAACCACTTGTTGATGGCCGTCATAACTTGACCACTCTTTGTTTCATGCATAACACAACAGGTACTTCCTTGGATGTGAATTGCATAGATCTCGCAGTTCCATTCGCACTGTTGAAGCCAAGTTATGCAATGCCATCAATGACGGTGGTGTGCATCGTTCAAGCTCTTGCTGCTAGAGCACAAGTATCTCCAGGCGACTTCTTACCCCTGCCATGGTGATGGTTCACTGATATGACTGAGACAAATTGCCTTCTGTCTCCAGTCCATGCCTTTGGAGTAGATCGCATCGTTGCAGCTATATCAGATCAAGTTCACTGCCTTTCTATCTGCTATAAACGTTCGAGCTCTCCGACGCTTGAACCCACTGCCCGAAGATCTACCGTAGAAACAAAAATTGTAGCATTGTAGATATTCGAATGCATGCTTCAATATCATTTCAAGACCCAATCTTGAGCCATTGCAATTGGCAATTAAAATTCTCTCACAGGGCCTTGCGCCCCTCCTGTTGTCTCCTTCCCTCGTTTCAGTCGCCATAATGCCTCGTCCTCATTTCGTGATTCCCGCCTATCTACCTCCTCTTCACCTCTATCGACACATCCTTCGCGAAGCATCGTATCTCCCCCCAGCAATACGTCCAGAGGTTACGCACCGTGTTCGCACACGATTTCGAAGCCATCGAAAATATGATCGCCACCAAAACAGGCACCGCGCCGCTGCGGTCAACCTTCTGCGTAAATTGAGAGCAGCAAACAGTGGCAAGCAAACGCTCATGGAAGACTTGATAATGGAGGCATTTGGTAGAACAGGGGCCCGAAGGCGAAGCCTACTTTCGGACTTCATACAGCTTGAACCTCCCAGCAACTCGGACGCTTTGGAGGCCTTGATCCAAGGAGTTGAAGCGCACGAAAAGCTTCCAGAAACGGTCGAGCTCAAAGCAACTAAGTTACAAAACGATTCCTCTCCACCTAAACCAGCCGAAACAGCGATAGAAAGCCAAATCTCTACGAATTCTCCAGAGGACACGAACGAAACACCAGGCAATGGAGAAGAACCAAAAGAGAAAGCACCTCTGGTAAGAAAAGGACCAAAACCTCTTCAGCCAGCATTCTATGCGAAGTGGGACACCGAGAAGCTCCGAAAGCTCCTCCGCAGTCAGCGGGATTTACAGCAATCAACAAGACTATCTTGGCCTCATAGAGATATCAAAAACCTCCAACCCGATTCAAAGGTCCCTAGTCAAACCATCTGGGGGAAACCAACACCCCCAAATATATATCAAGCCAAGCGAGCAAAATTCTGGAAGCGCAATTCAGACAAAACGATGCCACCACTTGGAAAAGATGAATGGGATCTTTTAGGCCGACTCAGCAGCGGCGCTCAACAGGAAGATCAGTGGAAAGTCCCGGAAAGACGACCTGTTGCGAAGCCCTCACGCGGTGCTACTACTAAGTATGAGGCCTGGGATTGGGAGGGCTATGCTTCTCGGCCGGCCTCTCAGGTTGAGCGTCAGAGTCCGCTTTCCGTCTATGCATTGGTTGGACGGGATACGGAAAAGCATCCATATCAACCAAGGTTCAATCATCAGGAGTATTCACCTAGATGGTTTAGGCGTGCTTATCAACGAGTCTGGCAGTTCACCCCGAAGATGGATCCAAATTCAAAGCCAGACAGGCTCAAGTTCATATGGGGTGCTTTGACAACCCCCGCGGTCCCCCCTACAAAAGCGCAACTAGCTATTTTCGAGGGCGTCGATAGCAAGGGTAAAAAGCCAAAACCCCCCTCCCGATCTCAACGAGCGCCATATTCACAATCAAGGACTGCGGCCAACCCTCTTGACACGCAGAAGTCATAAACATCACATTACATATGGCCTCCGTGCTCAGGAACATTTAACTGTTTTGTTTTCCATTGGGTCTATCAATCCGTCAAACTGGCCAGCTTGTTCAGGCCCTCGCCATCTACACGCATACCGACCCAATCGTTCATGGCGTATGCACCAATGCTCTCGTAGAATTTGATGCTGGGCTCGTTCCACTTGAGAACTACCCAATCAAGTCGAGCGCCATCAATGGCAAGGACTTGTTTAGCCAAAGTGCTCAACAGCTTCTTCCCGTATCCCTTACCACGCGCCGATTCGCGCACGTATAGGTCCTCTAGGTAGATGCCCGCACGCGAGCGCCATGTGCTGTAGTTGTAGAAGTACAATGCCATGCCAGCGGCTTCACCTTCGGGGGTAAAGAGGAGAAGGCAACGAGCGGGCTTCGTTGGCGATATAGGTTCGGTGGCTGGGATAATGGAGGCGTCGATATTAGGGGAGTCGGAGGGTGCGAACGCGACTGTGGCCTGGGTGCTTTCAACGGTCGCCTTATTGGCATCAGGCTCCTTCTCGTAATCGGCGAGCTCCTGGATGAGCTGGAGAATTACGGGAGCATCTTCAAAGAGCTTAAGTTAGCGCCATGACGACTCTCTAGAGGTATTGGGCTGGATGTTGGGGCTTACCCTCCCTTCGGGCATGTCGAATCGTGGCCATTGTAAACGTATAACGTATGATAGTTGATAACTGTACAAAATCTCCAAGATACCCTCTATAGAGAATTATATTTATACCTCAATCGATCAGAAGAGCTGAAAACTGTACAAAGTTTAGTTGACTTGGGCGCAGTTGACGCCTTGTTAGTGGGGTTGTGTTTTACGTGAAGGGCGTGTGTAAGGAGGGGCAGTAGTAGTAGAACCGGGCGGAATTGGGTTTAGCGACAGATCCCACTCGTCGGTGTAAGTCAATCTTCTATCCACCAGCATCCTTTGCTTTGTACCACTCTGTAGAGGCAGCAAGTCAATAGTGTTGAAGAATTTGCATCTTACATTCATAGATGCTTCCAGAAACTATTATTACTATTACTACTTCATTGGATTCCAGAGTCAGGGAATTGACATGATGTCTGTGGCCAGCACCCATTCCAACGATGCAATGCAGAGGGGAACTACGAAGAGTTAAAAGCAATACGGCCGAGCCTCCGTGTTTCCTTTAGACACTCTTGATTTTTACATGGACGGATTGTAATGGAGGATTTCTTTGCTTGAGGGTTGACCCATCAGAAACAATTCAGAGTTAAATTCAACACCGAATCACCAAAAGAGTAATGGACAAACAGTCTGCTAACCAAGGTAGAAAGCTCTTTGATTCATTCGTGATTCATCAACATTACGCAAAATGATTACTTGGGGTATGTAGGTATCTAACTTTTGTGAACCAGCCACATGTACAACTCTATCTACAGCAAATATCTGTATGTCGGCGCATTATCGCCCAGCTCGGCCTTCTCCTCGTTGGTGAGTTCGGTCTGCGGTGGGCTCGCATCTCTCTTCTTGTTCTCGTATAGAATCACTGCAGCGTATAAGAGACACGCAATAATCGACACAATAGTAAAGGCAATGCAGATGGAGTAACCCGGGATGAATTTCGGTGCATCCTTGGCCAAGAAGGCATATACGGCGATGATACCGCCAATGTTTCCGAAGCCAACTTGCCATGCGCTGCCGATACTTCGTCTCTTGTGGCCTCCGAGGTTCATGTTGAACCAGCAAACAATGATGGGCATAGCGGTGTATGCGCCCATGGTGACGAGAAATAGAGCGCCATACTGGACAGAGTGGTTGTCGTGGACGGCTAGAAGAATTGCGAACCCAGTGATGGCGACGAGGATGGCAAAAATGGCGAATGAGGCTCGGTGTCGAAGCTTGTCTGACGCAAACGCGACAGCAAGCGAGAAACCAAAAGCAGCAGCCCACGGAGGAACGCTGTAAAGCTGCGTCTGAATGGGACTGTAGCCGTATGTTTTAATGATACCAGGTGCGAAGTAGGCATAGCCGTATGCGGGCACAATGAGACCAAAGTACATGAAGCCACCGATGATGATCTTGTGGTCCTTGAGCACGTTGAGCGCATCGGCAAAGGTCGTCTTGCGCTCAGCGCCGGCGTGGCCTTGGTCGATGCGCAGTCTTGCTGTGACGTAGTGCTTCTCTTCGCTGGTGAGCCACTTGGCCTGCTCAGGGAAATCGGGGAGCAGGAAGTAGAAGAAGAAGCTAACGAGAACAGTAAGACCGCCCTCGAGGATGAAGATCCAGCGCCAACCGGCGTAGCCACGCATCCCGCTCATCTTGCCGATGGCTGCAGCGAGGAGACCGCCGAATGCGCCGGCGAGAGTGGTGCTGTTGAAGAAGAAAGAGTAGCGACGCTGGGCCTCGTGTCGGCGATACCACATGCCGATCAAGTAGAAAGCTGCGCTTAGTGTAAGCCATATGTACTATACCACGATGCACTAGATCAACTTACCACCGGGAAACATGCCCGTCTCAAAAAGACCCAGGAAGAAACGAGTCGCAATAAGACCGCTATAGTTCTGGACCAGACCCTGGAGGAGAGTAGTAAGGCCGAAGAAGAACATGTTCAAGCTGAGCCAAACATGGGGCTTGAAGCGCTTGAGAAGAATGTTTGAGGGGATCTCAAAGAGGACGTATGGCACGAAGAAGACGACGAGGGCGGTATTGTATTCTGTCTTTTCGAGGCCGAGTTCTTCGGACAGGCCAAAAACGTCGGCATTGGCGATGTTTACACGATCTGTAAGTCATGGTGTTAGCCGATAATTTATGCGACGCGACATGGTATGAGTATACGAACCCAGGAAAGCGAGCAGATACATGATACACAAGAAAGGAATGACATGGAGATCAATCTTGGTCATGAGCTTGGTATCAGTGGTACTCGACGGGCAAACCACCGTAGCGTCGTCTGTGTGAACGGCATCGTGAACGTGGGGACGCTCTGGGTCGAGGGAAACGGGGGATTCGTTGCCTTCTTCTTTTTCTCTGTGGTTGAGAGCCATTGCTGCTAAACAACAACAATGCTTCTAGCAAATGTATAGTTACAGAGTCTGTCTGTATGTTGACAAAGCAGAGAAGAAGGAGAAAAATTAGAGTGCTCTGCAGATCCTCAAACGTGGAAATGAGTTGCGGGCAAGCACTTATAAAGAAACTTGAGAATGTCTCGGAGCAAGTCCGCCTTTTTAAACCCTGGGTAACACGACGAGTCACACACCCTCTTCTCTGAACAAGCTACCTACTCTAGCTACTGTAAGGCAGAATATCACCATACCCCAACCAGTCAAAGATGATCAAATTGTCAATCCTACCTACAGTGAGTGGATCGTTGCATTGCAATGAGAAAGACCCAGCCGAGGTCGGGGTAACGAATTGCAAGGGGGACGATGCCCATCACGACGCTTAAGCAGAGCAGATCCACAGACTCCATGCGGATGGGGATTAGATCACCCCGCAGGGAAACAAGGAGTTCGCCGGGGCCGGGTCATTTAGCAGGCTCTTGATTTACGGCCGAGTTGCGGAGCGAAAAGTCTAACGGATTGTTTCGTTAATCCCGACTGTGGAGGAGCAATTGGACCGATGTCGCTTCTTCATTCCAACATCGGAGATGATCTTGTGTGTCTCGCTTGACAAATGTATGTACGTTATCAATTGCTTTCATCTGAATATCCGTGATTCATATAAGAAAGACGAAGAATGCTCGGGCTCTGATCTGGGGTTGGAAAAACTTGGCTCTGATACGCCACAGCCGAGGAGCCGTGCTTGATGGTGGCGGCTCTTCAGTCTTGGTTGGAGAACAGGGGGACCCCATTACAGCTAGAGAACTAAATGACGATCGTTGGGGTTAGTTAGTCTAGAGGTGTGCTGGAAAGTTACATACAGTAACATGCAACACCTGTCGCGAAACTCTATGAGAATAATCAGTCGAGTCTTCGCTTTTCGGCACGGGCGATTCCTTCGCTCTCATTACCACAAAGATCTAAATGAATCCTCACAACGCAGATAGAGTACTGTAGCAATGCAGGACAAAAGGACCAACAGCAAGCCACAATATGCAACTTTGTTTTGTAATCCATCTGTTGCTGTAGTCAGAGGCTGAAAGAGGAAGCTCAATGTTTCCCCTCACGGACCAAACCCCACGGGGAAGTGCACGAGACAGGACCTCGGGAATATGGTTGGCGAATGGTGACTCTTTGCATTACTCCTTCATAATGTGCTAGGCTGCTTGCGATCTTGATGCTTTGGGGTTTCGACGGAGGTGTTCCGCCCTTTTTCTCCGCATCGCATCGTATTGTTTGATGGCTTCCCGCTATTGGGGATCCGGCCGGAACGTTGCTCCCGGACAAGAAAAAGAGCTTGTAAAGTGGAATAGTTGTTTCTTTTGAAATTGTCAAGTTGTCTTTGAGCCCACCTAATAGGGAGTATTGAGACTTGTATTCAAACCCTACCACGGCGGCAGTTCTCAAGGCTCTGTCCGCGGAAAGTCCGTCGCATACAGGACCATCAACCAAAATTGGCAGTGATCTCCTGTTTCCTTGTTAGAATAAAAACCAGAGCTACATACTACAGTACTCGCTCGGTGTTGCAACAGAACAATAGAGAAGACGGGACTTACTTCTTTTTCAACTGTTGTCGGTTTCTTTGGGAGTTTGCTCGTTAGGAAAGGTCGGTGCTTATTGGCTCGGAGTTAAGCATTCCCCCACTGAGGGTCGCCGGAGTTGAGCAGCTCTGACGACTTCAGCTCCGGCGGGAATGACCAAAGAGTAGGGTAGGCAGCGGATCTCAGCATCACCCACCTCAGTGAACACAATACCAGGTATATAATTCCTTGACAACAAAATTCTGTTGTTGTAGGAACCTAGAATAGACATCTCAAGCTTGATCTATTATACCCAAACAAAGAATCATGGTGTCAGGACACAACGATTACGGCCACGGCTATGCCGCTACCGAAGTTAGACATCATGAATGGCGAACGGCCGAGAATAGCAGCCCGCATCTTGTCCCAAAGCTACAGGCCATTGTCAAAGAGAACCCAAAGATCAAACTCCTCGATGTTGGTGCCGGTTCCGGTACGATCTCTGCCTCTTTAGCAAAGTATATGCCTGAAGGTGAAGTTACTGCCACCGACATATCCGATGAGATCCTTGCTCGAGCCAAGGACTACGCCCAATCTCAGGGCGTCACCAACATTAAATTTCAGCAAGCCAACGTGTTCAAGCTGCCTTTCCCAGACGCGGAATTTGATGTCACCCATGCACATCAGGTACTCTGTCACTTAGATGCACCGGTAGATGCCATCCGGGAAATGCTCCGAGTTACTAAACCAGGGGGCACACTTTCTCTTCGTGAGAGTGACATGCACATGTGGTGCATTTGGCCTGAACTTCCAGCACTCCTAAAGTTCCACGAGCTTCAGGTCAAGAACATTACTGGCAAGGGTGGGCAAGACAAGGGAGGTCGTCAACTTCTCTCGTGGGCCCTGAAAGCTGGCGTTTCCCGTCAAGACATTACCTTGAGCTTTGGGACGTGGTGTTACAGTGCACCCGAAGACAAGAAAGCATGGGGTAAGCCAGAAACTAGTCTACATACCGATCAATTGCACTAACATACTACAGGATCAGCCATGAAGGATCGTTCGCTGACTGGCTTCGCGCGCGACAAGGCTATTGAGATTGGTAATGCGACTGGTGATGAGTTGGATGAGATGGCAAAGGCGTGGGAGGAGTGGATTGAAGCGGATGACGCTTCGCTAGGTATCATGAATGGCGAAGCATTGATCACCAAGAAATAGAAGAAGAAGACGGATTGAAGACCTCGCAGCACTTATAGAACTAATAGTCATCGACTGAATGAACAAGCACTATTTTGAAACACCGAATCTCTAGCCACTGTCCTTTGCTCTATTCCTGAACTCCCAACCAACCCGAAGTCTTAGTGCTTGCAATTACAACATCAATCTTGCATATCTCTCGAGCCCTTTCTTCCCAACAGACTTGGCGATCTTGCAGATAGGTGACCATGCTCCAAGAATTGCCGTGACACCAGTGCAAAGAATCATCGGACCGTACTTGGTCGCATACCCAAGGCTATCACCACTTGCCAACGAACTCCCAGCTGAGATGAGCGCACCACTGAGAGGCCCCGCAACAATGAAGCCCAGCCCACGGCCTCCGAGTAGCATACCAAATACCAAGGATGTATCGATCGATTCGTTCGTCCCCTTGACTTCTTGCAAAGCTCCTGACCATGTCGCACTGAACCCACCAGCAAAGAAGCCATACAGAATCACAAAGACCACCATAGTGCTTATGTGGCGGAAGTGCGCTTCCCAAAGAGGAGACAAGAATGTTTTTGGCACCAGAGATCTTGTCGCCTAACATGCCATGGATGAGAGATCCAGGCACAGAGGCAAGCGAGAAGAGTGCCAGCAAGATCGGTCCTGTGACAGATGAAAGTCCAATAGCGGTGGCATAACTAGCCAAGTAGGTGCTCGGCATCAGATATCCCAATGACTGAACAATTATGCCGAACTGAAGCATCCAGAATGAAGTGTATCCGAAGAAAGCAAAGCTGATAGGACGCGGCCTTGACTCACGGCCGATCTCGACTCGAGGCTTCAGAAAGAAGAGTGTCGGTAAAGTCATAGCCATTGATGCCACTGTCCAAGACAGCAAGGTTGCTTTGAGTCCAAATCGCTGGAGTAAGACGTTGAAGAGAAACGGCATGGCGACACCAACGCTCGATTTACCAGCCCACATAACTCCATAGGCAAAACCTTTCCGCTCGACAAACCATTCGTCCATGTAGAGTGAGATTGGGCTAAAGAGCAAGCTGCATCCTATAGCATACAGAACACCCTGGGTGGCGATGAGACCAGCAACATTACCTACGAAGGCTGAAGCTGTCAGGCTGATTATGGTGATAGCTAAGCCGAGAGGACCGCACCACTTTCGAAGACGTGGAAAGCGATTTAGAGCGATGAATGCCACAGGCATCATGAGATACATGATTCCTGTCTGAGATGCGCCAATGGACGCGATGGCACTTGGGGAGGCTTTGAGGTTGGCATGAGCGGTGTAGTACTCTTGAAAGATTCCAAATGAGACAGAGTATCCTAAGAGCAAGTTAGATGTGTTCCTAAGCGTTGGAAGGTCAGATACTAACCCCATATAGGTGCTTGGGCAATTGTGCAACAAGCCAAAGCTGTATAAGCCCCTCGACCTCGATCTGTCGGTGGAAGAGCATCAATAGATGGGATTCCTGCCTCACCGTCGTCAGTTGGGCGAATAGTCGCCAACTCAAGAGAAGTTGTAGTCGTCATGATTAATCTGTATATTTATTGGAGACATTTGATATCTCTGCCAATACTCACGATATATATAACACAAGGGAGAAAAATGAGTCAATTCCTTAGATCTCGATCAAGAGACTTATTTCCTCTTTGGGAAGCTCAGGTGTATTTATAGCAAATGAAGTCATGGTTCATGATTACTATGCCCAGTCTAGCCAATAGGACTCACCATGGTTCCGACATCGCAACTTCAGGATCGATTTGTGATAAGGAGAACAACTACATCAGTTGTCTTTATGGTGAAAAGTAGCATAGTTAGTTTTAGAAGAAAGAAAGAAGGAAAGAAGGATATGTTAGAAACGACATGATCCGGCACATAAGTCGCGATGAGTTCTAGGGCCTTTAAAAATTTCAAACAAGACCTCCAGGCAATTACAAACATTTCCGGAATCTAGTGATTGGTTATCTAGAAGCCTTTTTATAGTGAAATTTTCGCGAGTTAAACGTGAAAATGGAGAGATGGTCCTATTTGGTAAGATAGGTAGATTAAAAAGCCTCGATCTGGCTCATGACAAGTTTCCATGGGCACAGTATCATTCTGAGTTATTCCTTGTTTAGATAATATGGCAGCAGAAGTAGACGATTTCTTGCTATTACGGTAAAATGCTTATGGGAAGATGCAGATGCAATTGATCAATTTCGCGCTATGAAAACTTCCTTGAACTTCAAGACCCTCCATCAATGCTTGATACAACGCTCCCAGCCTCACGAACACCAACTACAGATACATATAACTCTCCCCAATATGCTATTGTTAAGCACTCTGCAACTTTTCCTTCTTGTACAAATCCTAGAAACCACCATTAGGATGGATGAGAACCTTCGTATATCCGTCAATTCGTTTGTCAAACTTCTCGTAGGCCACTTCAGCTTCTTCAATGTTGATCTCATGTGAGACAACGAAGCTGGGCTTGGCACGACCAGAAATGATGAGATCTCGGAGATATCTGTTGTAAGACTTGACATTGCATTGGCCAGTGCCGATAGTAAGCCCCTAAGTCAATGTTAGAATCTGTTCGATTAGCCCGAGAGGACTATAAACCATACCTTTTCGAATAGCTTGCCGAAGCTAAGACTGATCATGCCCTTCGCCGAAGCTTCGTCAGAAGCACCGGGGTCACTAGGGACGTAGAGACCTGGAATACCCAGTCCACCACAAGCTCTTGTCACTCGAATCATGTTTTCCAACACAATATTGGGCTGCTCAGTATCGCCGCTCTTACTGACAGCCTGGTAGCCGACAGCATCAACAGATCGATCAACCTCCTCTCCATCGTTGGCCTTGATGATCATGTCAACAGCATCTCCCTTTGAAAAATCAATTGGCGTGCAGCCGATCTTCTCAGCAGCCTGAAGGCGCTCAGCAACACGATCAACAACGAATACTCTGGATGCGCCACGAAGAACGGCGGAGTAAGCGGCCATGAGACCGACAGGGCCGGCGCCAAAGACAGCGACGCTCTCACCTGATCGGAAACCAGAAATCTCAACGCCGTGCCATCCGGTGGGGAAGATATCTGCACAATATCAATAAAGAATACAAGATATAGAAGATAGATATGTTTACCAGCCAACAGAATAAAATCAGCTTCATGCTCCTTGCCAGCAGGGAGCTTGAGGGCGTTGAAGTCAGCATAAGGAACTCGGATATACTGAGCCTGTCCTCCTCGATAAGGACCCATGGCGACATAGCCGTAAGCACCTCCGGCAAATCCGGGGTTGACACCAGTGCAGAAAGCGGTCCTGCCCTCTTCACAGTTACGGCATCGGCCATCAGCGACGTTGAAGGGCATGACAACTCGGTCTCCTTTCTTCAGCAGCGTGACACCTTCGCCAAGCTGTTCGACAATGCCCATGTTCTCATGACCTATAAAGTCAGTAACAAGATGGATTATATGAGAGTAGGATCGTACCGAAAGTAATGCCGGGTTCTGCTGCTGTTCGGCCTTCATACATGCTATGATTTGTGAGTATTAATTTTTGTGTACACATTGTTCCCCTTACTGTAAGTCGGAGCCACAGATAGCAGCCTGAGAATTTATCAGCCATTGCGATACCTATATATGGAGAGATTCGGCAGTCTTACAGTCGTAACCTTGACAATGACGTCGTCAGGATGCTCCAGCTTAGGGAGTTCTATCTCCTGAACCTTGACCTTGTAAGGGCCTTGGTAGTTGACAGCCTTCATAGTTTGGGTAGCCATGATGAATAGTGATGCAAGTGTATAAGCCGACTTGGGAGTAGCAAAGAAGGAAGATGCATAGTATTTGAGTTTAAATAGACGATTATTTATACCCCGCGTTTCCAAGCATCACAGCCACGTCCTCTTGTCATGATTACCCCAGGTCGGTCGGGACTTGCTCGGGATTCTTACCGTCATCGTCTAACGTTTGTTGCCTCTTCGAGATGCCTCGATGGTAGGTTAATGCGGGGAAGCCAAGCCAGAATAACCTACCGTTCTCGTCAATCTTGGGTAGAAGAACGGCCCCACTCCTTAGGTGGGATGCATACAGTACAAATCCATATCTTTACCCCATTGTTGAGGTCAACCAGCTGTGGGTTTCAGAGGATCTGGAATAAACTCTTGAGCGGTATCAGTCTACGAATGAGGAATGACACATCATGAATGTAGGCCTATTTATAATAAACCATTATGCTCTCCCCGTTCAAGAATACCACATTGTTACTCCCGCTCAAAGGTGGATGTACATAAGAACGAGCAGTGGGGAGGGCACCAGTCGGCGGAAATGGCCTAATCAAGCGACTAAGAATGCTGACTTGACCTACAGCCAAATAAGGAAGATCTCCCCGCGGAGCATTTGAACTACACAGATCTTGGTGCAAAACAAACCTCTTTTGCTATCCGGAGAGAAGACCAGCGAGTAAAAATAACTATATTAGTAGTCAGTCCGCAAAAGGAGGTTCGCTCCCTTTTGTACGTGACATGTCCCGTATCTAGAGCATTGCATTGGAGTCTCCCTCGTGAGTAGGGAGACCAACCTTTTCATGCCACATGGCAGAAGGAAACTAAGGAATTACTCCAATACGAAAAAGCTAACTATAGAAAACATCACAATTCAAATTTTAATTCTTCTGATTCAGACTCATGTTGTTCCATTTGTGACTCGATACATCACTTACACAACCCTCCGGATATATGCCGACAGTGTGATACAAAACGAATCCTTCAACGTATTGCCGAGCCTAAAAAATGGCTGAGACTGACTGAGATTTGTCTTATACTCTCCGTTGGCCAATGGGTCGGTCCAGCATGCTGGATACTTGCGAATTGGGGCGTAAAAATTGGGAGAAGAGCGCAAGCTAAGAACGTCAGGTTTCCTTTCCTATGGTAAATCGGTGTAAGTCACATGGCTTTGTACACCTGTGGAAATGGAGAACCCGGAAATCAACAGGTACGTAGGAAATCGCATTAAGTTGTGAGACACCCACTCTTCAATAACATGCAGCCACCTGCAGGTAATCCCACCAAGAAATCGTATAAAGATCACACTTCACAATCGGGGCCGAGAGGCTTCCAGAATCTCAAAGACAAAAGCGCAAGCAACGTTACGCAAAAAATTGCTGCGAAGGCATGGCACAGCAGGTGTGGCTTTCATTGAATGGCGTTCCGGGGTTGGACAACTCCCTTGAATGTCTCACAACCATGCGATCTCCCATCACGACCACACCGCTTTACATTGTTTGCAACACGAAATTTTCAATATCGATATCTAATCATACGTGGTATTGCCACAATTCTTCGCTGGTAACGGTTGTTACTGGGGCCGCTCATGGCTTCATTATGAGGCGATATCGCTGTGTTCAAGATCACGAAAATTACACAATCTGAAAACGTATAATGTTTGATTGCAATGCAATTATCTCATTGAATGTCTAAAGTACCGCTATGGCAGCTTTTCCCATATTCCTCCATCCAATTAATGCTATTAGTCTAATGAATGTCATGGAGATCGTTGATCATGTCCGTCCGTCGTCACGGCGTAGTCGTGGATGAAGAGTGGTATCCCAAAAAAGCAAAGTCCAACTCCAAAAGCTTGCGCTTAAAAGGTATTAAAAGATATTGTCGTGAATCGCGAATGAAGAACAAGTGTCGTGAGAATAGTGCCCCCCTACAGGACAGCCTGCATCTCGAGGACAGGGACCTTGAGCTGCTTCTGCTGGCAAGTCACCCGACGGTTGGAGTAGGCCTTGTCGCCGCCAGCCTTGTAGTGAGTGTTCTTCCAGGTCTTCTCGGTGCACTTGGGAGTGAAGGTTGTGTTGCCCTTGGCCTCGTACCAACCACCCTCCTTCACTCAGGACCAGTGCTGGAAGATGGCAATGACGCCGGACTTGCGGTTGTACTTGAACGAAGCAGAGTCGCCCTCGAAGGGAACATCGCAGTTGTAGTCGGTGTTACCAGTGAAACAGTCCTTCTTGGCATCTGTGGACTTGGCTGAGCATTTGCCCTCATAACCGACACCGCGGTTCTGAAGGGTGAAGGTAACGGTGGCAGAGTTTGTCTGCTTTGTGGGAGTGTTTTGGGTGTAAACGGCCTCGTACTTGAAGTCCTTGACAGTCCATTCAGTGACCTTGCTGCCCTTGTCCATACAGGTCTCTCGCTTGGTGAGAGTCTGAGGGAGGGCCAGGGCGGATGTGGCGAGGCAGAGAAGGGTGAAGAATTGCATGTTGGCGATTATTGAGAGGCTACTGAAAAAGTAGTATGAGTTGAGGGAGGAAGAATTGAGAAAGATTTATGACTGATTATAAGTCGAGTAGTGAGGAGGTTGGTCTGCGGAAGAGACTAGACTGCGGGGTGATGAGGATGATCTTTGTCTGTGATGGGAGATGATGATCTTTTGGAGTTGAAGTCAATTGATGATCTTTTTAACCTCGAATACGCGAGCGGACAAGGCCTTCTTTATACTTCAACCTAACTCACTTGGTTACCAGTGAATTATGCATATCCGTGACTCAGATAAGGACCAAATTCACTGCATTCTCAGCACAAGCGTTGAGAATGATGGAGAATATGTCAAGTGACGTACTACAACCACAACCACAACTCACCCAAGCCAACTTACACTTGCTGGGATCTTGTATTCCCGCCGTGGGGCCATGGATGTCTTGCATGCACAGCGCGCCTAAAATAGTAGCTCAGGTAACTAACAAGGTCCAGAACCTCTGCCTACAGGGTGATACTACAAGTATTGCTTTCCTTTGTGCTGTTATTGATCCTTGATTCGAGATATTAGGGGTACGTTGTATTAATCTTGACGGTTTATGCTACCCTGACGGATGATGCGGGACGGAAAATATAATGCGTGGTCGAAGGTCCCAGGAATGCTATAATCTGTAACGGATTACCCCAAAGAATCACAAGCTTCCACTGAATGCCTACCGGGGTCTTCTGTAAGTCAGCGTTGAAGACCCGCCTAGCCGCTTACAGTGGAGGAGTCTAGGAACCAGGCCGTAGGCGCGCATGAAACATTGACGACTGGTGGGCTCAAGGTTTTTTACATCTTTATTCAAGTTGAGCTTCTATGATGAGTTAGTTGGACTTTCACCAGCCACCACAAGTATTGACGGCAGGCGGACTAACCGTCGTCAAACAGTTTTTCGTGCCGTCAAAGTTCAAGGGTGGCTGGCAGATGCACTAAGCTAACACGAAAATCGAAAGATCACTAACATGATGGATCATGGTAACTTTCATGGCATAACCAAGCTCTCATGAGGTAACTGTGTTGGGAAAACTCTTCGAGCGTGGTTACTAATTAGGTCGGTAAGAATAGAATAGTAACAAAGGATCAAAATATTGGAAAATCTTTGCAAGCTTGCGACGAATGATATCGTGTAGCACGGGTACACACAAGTCAAAGCAAAAGGCATGATAACACGACAGGCAACAGCAACGAATCCTCGTGGCAAACTCACAAGTTACGCTGTGTGTTGGTGTCTTGCCCTGGCAGATTTTCAACTCCCAACTGTCCCTCCTTGTCAAAAGCGGGAAAAGCGGAAGAAACCTCAAGAAGCTGGACTGTGCCGTGTCTAATTCTAGACCCATGATCCAACCCCATCTCACCAATCTATGTATGATCGGCGAGTCCACGTCTCCGCATAAACCAGGGGAACAAGCCCTGTTACGGTGGCCGTCAGGTGGCTTTACTGTTCATTTGCCGCCCGCAACGTTTCTGTCAAAAACAACTCCAAATATACACGTTTATTATTGAGCGTACCACAAACAATTTCCAATGACGGCTATCAGCTGACTCCAAGAGAGCGGTCTGCGGGCGATTGCCTCGTTGACATTTCACGACGCTATCCGATGGCATTGACCGCTAGAGATCTGGGCCTGTGGAACCCCAGAAGGCCTCGGCAGGGATCTTCCCTCAGCTCATGACTTGCATCCCGCCCCGTCATGCATGGTGTTGCTAAACATATCGACAGGCAAACAACAATTACTAGGTTCCTCCATGTGGATGTGGGCTTCTGACGTTTACATGACATCGTTTTTCTCTCTATTCTGCTCAGTTGCCGTGTTTGTTCATATCTTGCGAGTTTGTGAACATCTCTACTGCCTCGGGGAGCCACGTTTATCGCATGTGCAACGGCCCGTATCGGTATCCTACCGGCCGCCGACGCCGGAGCCGATTGACGACAGGGACATTTGTGATCCCGCTGTCGGAAGTCTGGGACTTTGTTTGTGAGATGATGCGTGCTTTTGTATGATGTCCAGTATTGGTTGGTACTAAGGAATGACGTCCACTGTCTAGGTACCGAATAGTCTTGTGTCAAGGTCGAGGATGAATCTCGCAGAAAGCGAGGACTTCGTTTCTATGTGAAACCTTATTGTTTAGCTACCTCCTTGATTGCTGTCTTCGTCTACGCCTTGTGCTTTGGGGACATGTTTGTCAAGCACTTGGATAGCTGCCATTTGACAAAGAACCAGCCAGTATCTGACCGAGTCTTGAAGTGGTGTATCTTCAAAAAGGGTCGTATTCCACTGCAAAAGTGCGGCTCTTTCGTGGATCAAAGTGGCTTAAAAGCCACCGTCGGCGTTCAACAACACCCATCTGTACCATTTCGGACTTTTACTAACTGCGATGCTACGTTGAACCTTTGCCTCGTCATCTACTTACACTTATCTAGGCGAGTAATGGAAGGCTCGTGCCGTGTTCTCGAAGTCCTTCTGCATTGTCACGGGCGATTCACTGAAGCGATTGGCTTTAGAAGATGGTTACGTACCATTGTCCTTTGAGCAAATAAATCTCAACAGCACGTAAAGGCACATTTTTATATGTAACCATCGTATCGCGATCAAGGTAAATGTAGTGACATCACCTGTTTGTTGAGAGACCAAACTTATTCGGCAGTCCTTCTCATGCCACACTGCATGAAGTCTACGAACGAACATTAGATGTCGTGACGACGATAGACTATGGAAACGGAAAAGGTATCATCAGTGTCCCTGTGGCTTATATTCATAGTTATCAGCTTTGATGTACTATGCGAAGGAGTGAAATGAAACATAGTCTGACTCTAAGATGCCTATGTATGCTAACCAAAGCCGAAATAACAATGTTCGCGACTGGATATCTCTAATAGCCGTTACTCAAACCCCTCAAGGAAGACGCTTGCCCGAACGCGTAGCCTGACCAACTTCAGAGTTGGTAGTATCCTCGGCATATCTCTTATACGCAATGATGTATCGTTCATCGGCACTCCAGGTCTCCTTCACACTGTCGCGACTGAGAATTGCATCATACCACTTCTTCCACCTCTTCCAAGTCTCCCCATCTTTACCTTCTCCAGATTCCGGGATACCATGGCCGCCCTCCTTGTAGTGATCAATTAGGAACAGGCGCTTCGCCCATGGTGCTAAGCAAATATCCACAAGGCTTAGAGTCGAGCCGAGAAACCATGGGCCTTCAGGGTCCATCTCCTCCACGAGAGACTTGATGCGCCCTCTCAGTTCTTCTCTTGCCCCATCAAGGCTGAAAGGCTTGTCGGGAGTGTGCTGTATGAGCTTATACCATGAGGGAATGATGCGTGTGCTGATATGATCGATCCAAATACGACATCTTGCCCTCTCATATGGATCGGTAGGAAGAAGTCGAGGCCCGTACTTAGACTCGTCCGTGAACGCCTCCTCGAGATATTCACAAATGATGTTACTCTCGAACAGAGGCTTCTGTACCTTGCCCTTCGGGTCAACGGGTACTGCAAGAGTAGGGACCAATCCACGGGGATTCATGGCCATAAAGTGAGCTTCTTTCTTGTATGGGTTTATCTCTACATATTGATGAGGAATCTTCTTTTCGTGAATAGTGATCCAAGTTCGTTGGACGAAAGGGCAGAACCAGCCTCCGTAGAGCTTCAGCGGATGCTCTTCAGCATGCCGAGCTGCAAACTTAGCAGCTGCGCCAGTTGGTTCTGGAGGTAGAGAAGTGTCGACATTTGTCATGATGGATCTAGTTCTATTGTTTGTGAAACTTGTTTTTCTTGATGAAGTTGAAAGCAGAACTCGCAAGAGATAGGTTTGTTGCATGTCTGACGGTGGTGATGGGCTGAGGTCAAGTTAATGACGTCGAAGCAAAGGTGGAGTTCATAATGATGAAATGGTTGGCAGACGACATATTTTTCAGTAATTACGCTGCACAACCGTCATTAAAATTGTGATATGTATGTCTGGACCTCAAGTCACTCTCGATATCTCAAGACTTATACATATCGGTAAAAAATTACTACTGTGGACAGTTGGCTGACCATGACTTCCATCCATTGAAGCCCCCCCTAGAGCCGTTGAACTTGGACATCTGATAGACAGTGCACAATGGTATTTGACACCGTCTTCTTATCGTTATCGCAGCCATCCAGTTAACCAAAAGCCATTTTATTCCACCAACTGTTAAACTAAACCATAAAATGTCAGATTCAAGAGCGTCGCGATTCACGCCGCAGAATAAAACTACCAATGAACGACTCTCCACGCATACGGTCGGTCTCGTTGCCCTATCCGATTTTCGCAAGCGACGCGCCGAAGTCCTTGAACAACAGGAGCGTGAATCTCGAGAAGCTGCGTACTCAGGCACGTCCACTCCGGATGCTTCCTTGACAGGCACTCCTGACAACGCTGGCAGTGATACTGGAAGTGGTGCGCAACCATTGAAGAAGAAGAAAAAGAAGCAGGGGAAGAAACTGTTATCGTTCGACGATGAAGAGGGTGAGGATGAGGGACCATTGATAAAACCGACAAAGACCAAGAAGGCCGGCGCAGACGATAGCGAAAGTAATGAAGGCGAGGTCAAGACCAAATTCAAGGCAAATGCTTCGGTGGGCATAGTGCCCAAAGCTATGACGAAAGCTGCCTTGCGCAAGGAAGCCGCTGAACGAGACGCATTACGTCGCGAATTCTTGGCTATCCAAGCAGCCGTCAAAGCAACCGAGATTGCGCTACCTTTCGTATTCTACGACGGGACTAATATTCCTGGTGGAATTGTCAGACTGAAGAAGGGCGACTTCATATGGGTGTTCCTCGACAAAAGTCGCAAAGTTGGCGCTGATCTGGGCGTGGGTGAAAAGTCCAACGCAAGGAGGGAATGGGCAAGAGTTGGAGTGGACGATTTGATGCTTGTTCGCGGAACAGTCATTATACCTCACGTAAGTTATCTCGATGGCGCTTGTGGTTAACATTTTCTGATTGCCATCTAGCATTATGACTTCTACTTCTTCGCCATGAACAAGACGCCCGGTCCTGATGGCGAGCCTGTATTTAAGTACAGTGCGGAACCTCCTCGAAAACCCGAATCGATCGATAATGCCGAATCCAGTGATCCTCTCGTCACGCCCGCGTCCAAGGCTGCTGTTGCGGACGCGCTTCCCGATATCAAAACACTTGAGGGCGCTGACGAAGATCCCACTCTTACTAAGGTTGTTGATAGGCGGTGGTACGAGAAGAACAAACATATCTTTCCTGCGAGTATGTGGCAGGAGTTTGACCCCGAGAAGGACTACGGGAAGGAGGTGAGGAAGGATGCTGGTGGTAATACGTTCTTCTTCTCGCGCTGAGATGGTGCGGTCGACTGTCACAAAACATCGATATGTGTTTGGAAGTGGGGTGTGTCGGCTCCTTGGGCGTTGGATATATCACGAGTGGATCACCTTTTGAGTTTGGCTGAGAGGTCATAGAGACTCAAAACGCGTGGGAGAAGCTTCAGCCAAGGAGCATCCAACCTGCCCAGCACGCGCCTGCGAGCACCCACCATCCAGGCCAGAAGAGCATGAGGAAGATCAGGTTCCCGCTGCCGAGAATGAAGACGGCGAATTCGTACCAGAGCTTTTTTCGTAGTCTCTGGATATTCTTAGAGTTCCATGCACTGGCGACGGCTTGGGTAGACATGTTGAAGCTGTGAAAAGCGCTGAATTTTGCTGCGATGAGGACGTTTAGGGACACGATCTTGCTCCCCTGGAGGACGGCGACGAACGCGCTGGTCGCAATGATGCAGGCATGGAGGCAAAGGAAGATGGAGATTGAACCGACAAGGCTCTGGAAGCGAAGGGCAATTTGTAGTGACGGAACGATCAACCTGGTGATGTCGGACCGGGGATGGGTCGAAACATTAAGATCCACTTTGGAAGCCGTTAGAAGTGTAGCTTTGTCCATGATCTCGATCTGGAGATGGAGTCTCGATTAAGTACCGAAATGAACCAACGGTAGATCGAGGCTTGCAACAGCACAAGAATATCAGAGAAAAAACGAGAATGTCTTTGACTTATTCCGTAACCCCCACCATCTGCAGCATTGATTGACTCTTTGGTGTTTATATAAATTATCTTGAATTCCAACCCCCACTCTGCATCTCCTTAGCATGCCCAACTTCTCCCGCATCCAACGGCAAACGCGAGGCTTTTTACCGTCTAGAACGGTCACAAGCGACAATCACATTTCGCTACTGCCAAACGTAACTTGCTGATATGAAGCCTCAGGCCCGCTTCAAGCCCCTCACCCAGCGGTTGAAGGGTTGCAACGCGACGACCCACGACGACACGTGGGGCCGCTGATTCGTTGCTCGGGAGACTCTTATTGACAATTGAATAGCGAGCGCGGGATGGACAATGGCCTCGATGCCGGATCTAGATAGGTAGTGGGTGAGATCTTCAAGACCCTGAGTAAGGGACTTGACTGCACGTGGGAGTCAGAGTATAGCAAACATGGGAAAGTTAATCGTGTGGAATAGCATAACATGGCGTCAAAGGTAAGCTACTTATTGTATGGAGTGCAGCGGGAGCCAAGCCCCAATGACAGACTCCACGTGGTAACCTGGCTGCCGTCGTTCGCTCGTTGAGGCCCGAGTATCAACTGATCGTCGACCGTTCCGGGTTTTGACGATCGGGAGATCCCCGAGACGGAGCCCGGCATTTGTATACCGTACTCCGGGCTTGTAAAATGGTAGCAGCACTTGGCTACAATGAATATTACAGAACCGAAATGCTTTCGGAACAGGTTTATCAATTCCTGTCGATGAGCTGCCAACTCAATGGACCATCCGCCCTTTGTAATTCATGTATAAGTCGGCACTATCTATCTATACATGCTTCACTGTAGCGGAGAAACATTTCTATCTGTGTTTTATAAGTACAATCTCGTTTGATTCGCTCTGTGACAGGTAAATGAGTAATTTCGATCTAAGAAATAGATACAGCATTAATAACAAATCAAGGTTATTACTTCAGTTTCTTAGTCCATAAAACTTTTGAGATGACAGTACTGTTCCCTATATGCCAAGTTTACACACTCGCCTTCTTCGCCTCCTTCAAATCACTTCGAGTCTGAACCAGCTTCGACATCTCCTTCGCAGTTTCAGATTCAAGCCTAGAAAAGCCCTTGATGACTCCCTCCCGATCACCCATACCCATCTCTTGGCTCATCTTGAATTTTCCTCCCATGTGCGTAATTTCAATTTCGATTCCAATAATACTCTTCTTCAGAAGCTCGATGAACCGATCAGGGGCATCAGATACCTTCCAGTCCACAGGGTTGTCGCCGCCAGTAAATCCCATGACATTAGTCTCGGCATGGCGGCTGAGGTCAGAAATCTGTTTCGAAAGAAATTGTCCGGCCTCATCGGTCTTGGTATCGTAAAAGATCTTGGCTTGGCCGTAGACTTGTGCTGCGGCGTAGTTCCATGTTGGAACGACTTTTCCTGTCGTAGGCTTGGTTTCTGCGTAGAACTTTGGGGTGACATAGTGTTGAATAGGAGAGTTGAAAATAACAATAACGTCTTGCTCGATTACATTATTCAGGTTTGGATTTTCGGTGAGGTTCTCGATCATGGCTTTGCTCTGAGGGTTGACTCTGGCGAGGTGGCCCCGTAGCTTTCCCAGCTTCGTCTCGCTTGTTTCATCTTCGATATCTAGAACGAAAGGGATATGGCTGGACTGAAGAAAGGGAAAGTTTGGGGAGGGAATGGCAGTAGTCAGAAGACCCAATGGGTTCTCTCGAATTAGCTTCCTGAGCACGAAAAGCTCGGTTTCGGCGTGAGGTCCTTTGATATACATTTCTGTTGAACTTGGATATTTAAATATGAAGAATATGAGTTGAGGAAGATACTGAGTAGATAAAAGAATTTCAAAGATTGTGGCGGGTATTTATTTGCCGGCAGTGAAGAGTCATTCAAGGCCTATATAAAAACAGAGCAACGCCCTGGACCAATTATAAGAGTTGTAATAGCAATTCAGGGTACAGGCTTGAGTATCTCCTCGGAGCTTTATTTTAGCTAGCGGCATCGAAGTCGATCATATGGAATCATTATAACTTTGTATACATTAAACTGCCTTACTTTGCCCATAATCGTTATAGTCATGTGGGAACTCATAAGGATGGCGGGCTCCTGTAGATCAGTCTCACGAGCCCATTCCTGTTTCGTATAATTTTGACGATAGCTTGTCTTGGTATTTGAAGCTGAGTCACAGACCATTAACAAAAGTGATGCTCAGTAGTAGTCGAACATGCCTAGTCTTTAGCAATTTCGTTGCAAGAGTGTCATAAACTGCCGAGACTTTACAGGCCGCAATGTCGAACCATATTTACAGCTGAACTTGGTAAACCAAATTTCTGATTGGTTATTGATGGGATCCTGGCTTTGGAATCATTCTTCAAGTTTGCGGGGCTGCGGGGTTGAAGATGTCTGAATGGTTCGACGTTTTAAGCTGCATCTTTGGTTATACGACTCATCTAATCAGCTGGATTTTATTGCGTAACTATAAGTGACTTCACTAGAATTATAGCTGATTGAGGAAATAATAAGCAATCATCATTTATTCCTTTCTGGGAAGTTTATAACTTTATATCTGTCTGAGTAGTACATGGGCGGCAGAGGTATAAACTCATGGCTGGAGAAAGACTTGTCTGCTTGCGTGAGCTATAGTAAGACGAACAAGTATATATGATTTGCCTAATTTCCTGTAACACTTGTTCCTTGTGATTTGGAAACATTATATTGAGTTTCCATTTCGGCGTATAAAGACTCACGTTACATAAACCGATATTCGTAAAACCAAGTTTGGGGCCCTGAGACTAGAAGCAAAGAAGCTCTTTAGCTATCACTTGGTATAAGTACAAGGAGGCGTCTTGTACAATGTTTGGTGGTCTTTGTGAGAGGAAATTGAATGACACAACAATGTTTTAATCGTTATTATTTCATTTGAACGCTATGCACTACGAACTCAATGCTAATCTCAAGCTGCAACCCAGAGCTCAAGCAGCGACTGGAACAACCTTGGTCTCCTCCTTAACCTCCTGCTTAACTTCTTCCTTCGTAGCTCCATTGTTGCCATTGGAACCATTCTTGCCATTCTGTCGCTCTTTCAGAGCAGCTCGTACGCCAGGCAGGATATATCGACCATAATCGATGGCATCGTCAAGGTTATCGTATCCACGGATAGAGATAAGCTCGGCACCGAGGTCGACATAGTCAAGAATAGAATCAATGATAGTCTGGTGAGAGCCTACCAGGGCTGTAGATGCACCTCGAGCATTGGTTGCTGTGACGGTAGGATACCAGAGAGCACGATCTTGGACCTCACCCTTCTTGGCGATATCTAGCAGACGTTGGGATCCAACGTTCTGAGGGCGGTTGTCATTTGGTGCAGCCTTGCCAACACCCTTGGGTCGGTTCTCCTTGAGGAGGTCTAGGGTCCGGTGAGCCTTGGCCCAAGCGATCTCTTCTGTGTCGCCGATGATAGGTCGGAAGGTAACCCAGATGCGAGGACGATCTTTACGGCCGGCCTTCTCAGCCTCGGCGTAGATACGATCGATCTGCTCCTTGGTTTCCTTTAGGGGTTCGCCCCATAGACCAAAGATATCGGCGAGGGCTCCACCAATACGGTAGGCATCATCAGATGAACCGCCTACTGAGACGTCGATGTGGCCATTCGTAGGACGGACTTGGTTGGAAAAGTTCTTGAAAGTATAGTACTTGCCCTCCCAGTCAAAAGGCTCAGGGGAAGCCCATGCCCGTCGGAGAATCTTGATGTACTCCTCCTGGCGAGCATATCGCTCAGACTTGTTCAAGAAGTCACCCTCACGGGCTTGCTCGGTGTCGTCTCCACCAGCGATGAAGTGAACAACAACTCGGCCCTTGCCAAGCTGGTCAAGTGTAGCGAGAGCCTTAGCGGCGACGGTAGGGTAGAGCGTATTGGGACGAAGAGCAATGACAATCTTGATTTGCTTGGTAACAGCTAGGATAGTGGCACCGATGGTGAAAGGGTCAAAAGAAGAGGAGTGATAGGGGATCAGAGTGTAGTTGAACTCGTAATCATCGAGATTCCGGGCATACCGGACAAGAAACTCGGGGTCGATTCCAGCACCTGGAATAGGTTTGAGCTCCGTAGAGGGATTAGGGAAAGTTAGACTGATGAATTCTGTAGGCATTTTGGCGGTTAATTATAAGATATTATCTGCTTGAAACAACGAAGCTGAAATCCAAGAGATATTCTGAGATCTTATATCAGTACTAACGTTACCTCGAAGTTGTTTTAGACCCGTTGTATATGCGTGCTAGTCGAGTTTCATTATTAATATCGAGTATGGCGAAATATTGCGACAGATAGTTGATGATCACGCCTTCGCACCCACCCCGATCTCGGCTAATCAGATCAACTGTAACCTTTAACTGAGAGATTAGGATAATTGTGAGAACATCTGTTCTATTTGGATCTTATATATATTTCAAGACGTGGTCGAAATATAAAATTGCTGTTTGTAGTTGAAATAAGTCTTTATGCCTATCCTGACCCACTATGATGATTAACAACTTGCCCAGTCGATATCCTAAATCTATTGCTAGTATTCTTTGCCATTTGGCTCTTTAGATCTTCTCCAAGGTTCCCCGCTCACGTCCCCTCCAGTTTGAATCCTTATCCTCTTATGTGACAGGGTCTACGATGGCGTCAGATTGAAACAGATCCACCATAATGACACCTGCGGCCACCACCGACGGGTCGATGTACCCGAAGTCGATGCTATAAGGGTTCTTAATCACCTTATTGGATATATTTATCGAAATTCTTATCTGAAGAGCCCGTCTCTATGAACTGATCGGTCCAAATTTGCCCAGATGTGGACTGTCTAAGAAGATGTGTCGTTCGATCAGCCAATACTTGTTAGTGGAGCTAGTTGTCAAGATCCGATCATCCAGATTGAACCCTTATTTATAAGCTGCGATGTTTATTGCCGCATACATACCCTTGCCGAGTGGGATATGAAATGCATTGGAGAGATATGGCATTGACAACTTCACATGCCTCCGCCCTATCTGATAACCGTCTTCTTCACATTCCGTAAGTTGATATGTTCAACCACGGGCTTGAAGATCTGACAAGACTTATTGATTATGGTTTCTAAGTAATATATTGAAGATGTATAAGTTTACACTCAGGCCGAATTCCATAACTTATCGTTTCAATGCAGTGGCAACCACGGTCCTGCTTGAATCTATATGGAGAAAGGTATGTAAGATTTGCACTTTCAAGTAACGGGAGAGAAAGACTCAGTCGTATCTCAATCTATAGGCCCTTCCAAGACTCACCATTACATAATATGTTCCCTAGCGAAAAGTCTAGTACGTTGATCAATACAGTATGCGCAACAGAGGCTCGAGTCAGCCGACTTGGCCATCAAATATAAACATGAGCAGTTCCATACACCGCCGCTATAAGCTTAGGTGATGCAGATATTGGATGTATGACTTGGGATTGTTTAGGTGTGAGATTTATCAGGATCTTTCAGGCTACATTTACACTCATCGATTTGTTGAAACTGTGACCTTTTAGTTCCTTTCATTCCTAGCCAAGCTTTTGTATCTGTAAGACAATAGCAGGCTGAGCTGTCCTGAGTTTTCCGAAGGCTTCAACGACCCCCTTTTAAACATCATTTCAGAGAACTTTGAAAGCTACTAACTGAGAGCTGCACAGTAAAAGAAGACTTGCACATTTGGTAGCAGTAACCTCGCCTCGATACGGTTGTAGGGGCATCCAGGCAGAAGAAGGCTCAAGATCTTGAATCAAGGTAAGCGAATAAACAAACTAGAGTAAGCTAAGTTTATTATTAACTATCTTAAGGTATTGTACTGCTGCTACCTGACATTTTCATAATGAGGGCTTTCTGTTCCTTTGGGGCACAATTCTAGTCTATAAGTATAGGCAGAAATTATCATTACGGCCATTACCAGAACATCAAATACTTCATGAATCGCCCATTCGAAAACTTTTATTTGCTGTCAGAAGTCAGTCACATGCAACGGAATAATAGGGAAGTAGAAACTTGATCCTGAGAGCCAGTTCGTCTTAGCTTCACCTCTTATAGAGGCTACTAGACTCCAACACCGCGTTGAGGTGCGAACTGATCGTTGGAGCGACCCC
The DNA here is from genome assembly GCA_013183765.1 of Fusarium xylarioides. NCBI lineage: Eukaryota > Fungi > Ascomycota > Sordariomycetes > Hypocreales > Nectriaceae > Fusarium > Fusarium xylarioides. Next base: position 316,905 of record SRZU01000080.1, on the reverse strand, counting down.
CGAAAGGGCCGCCACCATCCCTCGAGGGAGTGGTGGACCAGATCCCGCAGAAGATCTGAGCCTTCGAACCTAGACTACTCCAGGACTTCGGAGCAGACGCCGACGAGGACCCCGTGGTCGTGGTCCGGTTCTCCGCAGCTGCCGAAGAAGTGTAAGCCGAAGCAAACGGTTCGTCTCCTGAAGCAAACGGTTCGTCTCCCCGTTTGACCGGTTCGCCTCCACGTTTGATCGGTGTGAATCAAGGAGAACTCCATGTGCAATGAGAATCTCCTTGAGCGCGTTCAGGATCTCCTTTTCAGTCATTGATCCGTCTCGCAGCCGAACCCAGAGTGCCTCCGACTCTCCCCCACCTGCCGGAAGGAGTGCCCTCGTCAACAAACTGACTTGTTCGGCAACTGTTCGTAAATGGCGAGTGTCGTCATCCCTGTGCCGCTGGAGGGTCCTGGCCATTATTCGCGCGGCAGTTCGTTCGGCGTCGGTGGGAGGGAGGGTCGGAGGGATAGGGAATATCTTAGGGAAAAAAGCTTGGCCGGCCATCAGAAGGAAAGCAAGGAAAGTAAAAATGGCACCTATGGCAGTGAAGATCGTGCCGGTGCACGACCAACCTGACCAATCGTGCATGATGATGAGAGGCAATGAATCGAGTATGTGTGAGCTCTTGGTGATTGAAGCGCTTGAGTAGTGTTGTGTGCGTGTGCTGAGGGGCCATAGAGAAGAAGAGGAAAGGAAAGGAATTCAAGAAGAGTCCAGAGGAGGATATAAACATGACAACATTCTGTTCTACTCCTTCCGAGAGAACCTTGGAAAGAACACTCGTTTTGGAAGGAGTTAAGGAACTCCAAGAGCAAGGACCTGAATCATTTTGATATCGTCAGGAAAGGGCTACGAGCAAGTTCTTGGTACCTCATGTTGTGCTCCTGGCTCTTCTTACAAAAAACTTGTCTTTAAATTGTCTGGGGGTAGTCAGAGCTGGGTATACTGTGTTTCAAGTAGTGTCGGTGTACTGAGCTTTTATAACCAGTCTTGATTGTACAAATATATCCAGAAAGGACTTGACAGTTTCCATCTTTTTGGGGACCTCTTCCTCATTACTTGGGTCGAAACTCCCTATTTACCAGAGTGTATCTCTCTTTTACCCCATGAAGATCAACGATCTTAAGAAGTACATGAGTCCTTTTATTCTTACCTTTTGATTTTGCATAACCTACCTAGCATTGATGCATCTCATAGCAAGTGACAAATTTGCTCAGGCAGCAACAACATCCGATGTCCCAAGCTGATACTTTCTAGGCCGCCAGATTATGTGGTGGCCTCTTTAAGTTAAGACCTTGCAAGGAAATACTGTCTGGGCATCTTCTCCGGGAAGCCCATATTGGCACCTTGAAACACAAAGACTATATTGTGCTTGGATTGCGAGAACAACTTACTGTGGCTTGGTATTATCCAAAGTTTTCTTGACTTGCTATCTCGTGGAAGTATCATACGATTCAGCAATCAACCAACTAGCATAGGTGAATACATCATGGCTACTACCAAACCAATCCCAGGTTAAATTTCTCCGAATTCCTTTTCCTTGCCATATTATGATCCAATAGCTGTGACACGAACAGGGTTGAAGTAATAGGTGCACAATAGTGCTCTCAAAGAGGAGCAGGGCACCACACTACCCGCTCTATATATACTGTATCCCTCAACTATACGTTCAGCAACCATTTCATCACTAAGTATTGCCACCAACTCTTCGAAATCATATACAACTAACGTACAAATGTTGCGATTCCCTTCTGAGTGGTTAATCAATGTATGTGTGATTCAAACAACCAACTTATAATAAGCATCAATCTACCAGCCTAAGATCATGAGAAACAGGGGGAAGGGGAGATATATATAACTTATTAGTAGTTACTTAGAATTTTAATAGCCTATCCTATGTAAATTAATTACAAGCCTTAACAAGCTATAGCAGCAGAATTGCTTTATTCTATTCAACTTAGCTTTATTCATAGCAGAGTATCACTGTGCTTATGATTAGGTTTTCAGCCAAGAGATAACTACTCCTTATTCTTCTCTCTAAGAGAGAGGATCGAGTATACTTGTTAGAAGAACGGTCGAATATCTGCACAACTTAAACAAATATTCATAACTTCTTGAGGAGATAGTGTCGGGTTCTCGGGGAGTGGATTTCCCCGTATCGAAGGATCGCAAACGGGCCCACATCTAATTTCCGCGATAACCTCAAGAGGCCGCCGACTTCCAATCAATTGCCTCAGATCACCAGTAAATCCGTTTCATTTCAAGGCCGTCTGACACTCTCAACAAGAGTCAAAGGCTCTTTATAAGAGCAAACCTCCCAGTGTTTGGTGGAGGTAGCACATTTAGGCCATCCATCGTTAGTGAAACCATATCTCATCATGCCAGCGAAAACAGAGTTTCTTAGATACGCGAGTATGTAACCCTACCAGAAGCCAAACTGCAACGTCCTCTGATGCTTGATAGGTCCCAATGAGATGCGGACTATTGCCCGTGAGGATGTTGGTTACTACAACGCAGTCGTCATTGGTGCAGTCTATGACTTTGCTGATGGGGTCAATGTCAAGTCTCCTTCGACCTACTTCCACGCGTTAAAACGCTGCATTGAAGAACATCCCTTCTTCTGCGTTACCGTCGGAGATAGAAACACCGACAAGGGTTTCTATGAGCGGGTGGCTAGCATCAATGTCGAGCAGCACATCAGCTTTGTTGAGGACAAAAATGCTGAGTCAGACTCACTGGAAGCCATTGCAAGATCTATGGAAACAGAGATAGACCGTCCCTTTGTCGCTGGAATTCCACCATGGAGGATCGTAATCCTTCCACTCGGTCCGTCTCAATGTCATGTTGCGTTCTCCTTCTCTCACACCATTGGTGATGGCATCACTGGGGTTGCTTTTCACAAGACGTTTCTTGCTGGACTGAGGGAAACCCCTGCAAGTGAACCATCATCGATCGTTGCTCCAACAGACAAACCTCTCCCTGAACCTTTCGACACAGCGGAAAGGCTGCCAATCTCATGGTCGTTTCTACTGGCACCAGTTCTCGCTGAGTACATGCCATACTTTCTCGTCCGTTTACTTGGCCTACGTGTCTCAGCGTCCTATGTCGACGAAGGTACATGGACAGCAGCGCCCATCTTCTTCAACCCTGAGACATATCACAACAAACTCAAAATTCGGCAGGTCGAGGCATCGCAGGTGAACAAGGTTATACAGCTTGCGCGGACTCATGATGCGAGGTTGTCAGGAGTCATGCACCAGCTCATCACCCGCGCACTGAGCAAGGCAGTCCAGGACAACAACGTCACCAATTTCGTGGCGCAAACTGCTATAAATATGCGAAGATCAATCGGCATGTCCAATGACGTGGCGAGTGATATTGTATCCGGTTCCTACACTATTCATCTTCGTAGCGCTGCTACAGGTCCTTTGACTGAACAAGAGTGGGCATCAGCTGCTGAAGCTACAAAGGAGTTCGCCATGACTTCCACCAAACTCGAAGACAACGCCATTGGTTTGCTTCGATATGTCCCGAGTATGAGAAAATGGACCCTTGGGAAGATTGGCAAGAAGCGGGATTCGTCATACGAGTTCAGCAATGTTGGTGTCTTTGATGGCGACAACGCGAATAGCGACAAGGTCAAGGTGTCGAAAATGACCTTTGCGCAGCCTGGTCACGTTGGAGGTTGCCCCATTAGTTTCAATATCGCCTCTGTAAAGAATGGCGATCTGGTGTACACGGTTACGTGGCAGCCCGGAGCATTGGGGCTTGGTGATGAGGCGGCAGAGGAGAGGATAGTGGAGGAGATATGCGACCAAGTCCAGCGTGGCTTTAACGAAATAGCCTAGACTTGGTTAGTTTCCGTTTTGCGATGATAGCTTAATAATGTTTAATTTCTTTGCTTATTGGTTCGTGCTATTCTGCATCTGGTGAGCAACTCGATATTCTGCCTCATATTCCATGCACAGAACAAGACCCTGCCGATCAATTGCAACAGAGACTGTGGCTCAGCGTGTCCCAGGTTCGGACTCGGGAAACCCGATAACCCCACAAACGATGCACAGCATGTCACTCGACGATATTAGTGGTTCAGCCCTGCACCCTTAGGGGTTAGTTTGAGCTTACAGGCTTGTGTGCGGCTGTGAACTGCGCCTACCTGGTCCTACTGAGTGGTAGTGGTCTGTGACATGAAGAAGCCTTGTCGGCTTTTTGTCAGCTAAGGCGGATTTAATGACGAGCTAAGCCAAAGCAGTGAGTCTGCTGTAACGGGAGACATTGAGCGATCATGTTATTTAAAAGGCGGGGGAGGAGCTGTCGTTTTGAGTTTCCATCCGTCATCATCTCATCTAACTTAGTTATCTACTCGTCACTCAAACAATCCTATTGATCAATTTCTCTCATCTATTTATTCTCTACCTAGTACCTATAACCTAAAACCCAACATGTCCGCCAACGATTATTACGGCAGTGGTAACAGTGGCTACGGCCAGCAGGGTGGTTATCCCCAGCAGCAGAACTATGGTCAACCTCAGGGCTATCCTCAGCAGGGCGGCTATCCCCAACAGGTATGTTTCTCATCTCAACTCTTCTAAGCCATCACTAACAACATTTCAGCAGCAGTACTCCCAGCAACAACAACAGCAGCAACCTCAGGGTTACGGCTACAGCCAACAGCAGCCTCAATACGCCTCCCACTCGCCTCAGCCCAGCTACGGCTCGCAAGCTCCTCCCCAGCAGCAGTACGGCCAACAGCCCACCTACGACCAGCGCGGTTCATCGTCCTATCCTCAACAACAGCACAACAATCCTCAGTATGGCGCCCCTGCTTATCCCCAGGGCGGCGCTCCTGGACAATACCCTCCCGGCCAACCCGGCCCCGACGGTGATCGTGGTCTCGGAGCCACTCTCGTCGGTGGAGGTGCCGCTGCTTGGGCCGCGCACACAGCCGGCGGTGGTCTCCTAGGCAGTCTCGGAGCTGCGGCCGCTGGTGCCATCGGTGCTAATGTGCTCGAGAACAAGTTCAAGAAGGGCAAGAAGGACAAGAAACACAAGAAGGATAAGAAGCACAAGTCCCGCGGCATGGACAGTAGCTCCAGCAGCAGCGATTCTGACTAATGATGGTTGTTGACGATGGGATATGGAGTTTAGGTGTTAAAGCAATTATTTTTTTAGATTTATCTTGCGAATACGACGAGTACTTGGTAACTTTGAACTTGACGGCATTTTAATAAGTGATAATGGATTAAAGCATATGCAATGCTACACATCATAATTCTGAGTTTAGATCCTAAAAATAAGCTTATATGCCAAGCTTTCAAGCTTCTTGGCTGAAATCATAGCTATTCCCGAATCCTCGGTTCAGGTAACCCTCAAGCACAGCCTCCCTGCTCGCCCAATCCACTGGGACATCCAACCCCAGCTTTCCCTCTTTTTCTAGGCCTTCTAGAATAGGCTTTATATCTTCACCCAGCTCAAGTCTCATTCTGTTCCTGAACCACGGCGCAAAGTGGATCATGGCGAGCATCACCCTAGTTTGTTGAGTAGTATTGGGCATGCCAGCGTGCCAGAGTCTGAGATCGCGCACGACGATGCTACCTTTCTTGATGATGGGCTGCAAGGGCGGTGAGATATCTTGGCGCTGTCGTAGGAGTTCTTCTCTGATGCGACCGCTAGCTCTCTCTCCATGCGCACCTTCTTGTGCATCAAGACCAAACCCATTGTGGGTGCCAAGCCAGATCTCTGTGGACCCATTCTCTGGTGTAGTTGTGACCAGAGGAATATTGACGACGAGGGCAAAGGGATGGTCTGGGTGTGCAAAGTCCGCATCTGAATGTACAGGCTGGCGCTGAGGAGTCCCTCCAGGAAGAGTTGCCATTGCAGAATTAGCAGAGCAGAACGTCCACTTTGGCCGAGGGCCCATCATGGCAGTGGTGATTTGTGTGGCAATTGGGTCTGAGACGTGTAAGTCAGTTGAGGTAGGACGAATTCATAGAGTTATACTTACTTGTGAAGATAGAAGGGCTAAAGTATTCAGAGATAGGAGGAGCATCTTGCTGAATATTTCCCTTATTGTAGTTGAAAGGACCTTTGTCACCTCGAGCCTGCAGGGTATGAGCATCCTCAATCATCCTCTTGTTGAGGATGTCGATGTCCTCATGAGGGACAACATCTTCCACAACAACTAAGCCATCTTTGTGCATGTGGCGCACAGCTTTCTCAAGATTCCTAGAGTCCAGCGTCCGATTCTTTACCTCTTGAGCTGAAGGTCGAACAACTCCGAGCTGTGGAAGTTGTGTAACTGTTGCAAAGGTGCGTGCATGTGTCGCCAAGACCGAGGAAAGCTTTTGAGCGCGCAACATGATAACGGACTTCAATAATGGTATGTGACGGGAGTTGAAGTATGTCGAATGAATCTGAAGAACCGTTTTTGATGTTCCTGGGGGTGGAAAGACCTCTTCATTTATACTTGTAATGAGTAAACTTGGTGATGTAGGTTTCCCGAGCTCGGAAAACCTTTCCCCACTGATATAGATTCTCGGCCGCCACGATGCGACAGCTTGTTGTGAAGAGACTTGTCAATGGGAATGCTTCATTTAACATTTTCTCGTGGCTTTGGCAGTGGTAACACGCTACATGGCCACGATGTTGCCACTCTACTCTTGGTCCATCCCCCAGGATCCCTTCAGATCACCAATGAGTCGCTCAACTGGCCATCCTATGGTTGATTTACATGCGAGTAGTTGCCGAATCAGCTCCTGCTGCGACGCCTCGGCTTTGATAAATCTTGCGCCTATCCAAAAGTTAGATTTTATGGCGTAGACGGGATAATATTACTTACAAAAAGCTATTGGCCCGAACGCGTTTACCAGAACCGACGGCACCTTGGCAGTGAAAGCAATGCCGCATATCTCAAGGGCAAAGTTCTCCAGAAATTGTTCTTTGGACTGAGCTTCAAGTTCAGGGAGATGAAGACCGCCTAGGTCCTCTAGGCTTCTTGGAGAAGTGTAGATGCAGACTATTGTCATTGCGACAAGGTAATAGTGAAGTATCGCAGCTATTCGGCATTAGAAACATGGCTGTTTCGGGGCAGGGAAGGACTTAGCTCACCATGGCAAGGCTGTAGGAACCAGATTGTAGGGAATAGATGAGATGTGGTAGTCTCACCTTGAAGTCTTGAGTAAGGCTTCAAGTGACGAGGGCAAGAATTCCGCCAGCTTTTGAGGTCTTCCTTCATGTAGTTCCACTGACGGCCATCTGTGTCTTGTTTGAAAGACATATTGATTATCTTGCCAAGGATCAAAGTAATGGAATTGAGATAATCTTGATCAGAGCTATGCTGAATGGTCAATGGTGTGCTCTCCAGGTCCATCTTCAGTGGACACTCCTCAAATAGGCTGAACGTAATATCCTCTCTGAGATAGTTCCAGAACCCTGCACCTAATAAGCCTGCCTGCGGGATGCCTGAGAGCACATCATGGAGCGAAGCCATTGAGTAAGCACCACGGAGATGCATGTTGGGATCAACATCGCCGTCAAGAATCTCGTATGAACGCAAAAGACACGTCGCAGCGAGGGCTACACCTCGGCTGATGAGTTCATCGCCTGCATCCAGAGCGATGAGAAATTGAACACAGCGATGATGATAAAATTCAGCGACTTTGCGAAAACTTGGAGCTGATGTTTTACATGTATGCATTGAAGAGAGTGCGATGACAGCACAGAAGAGAAGAGGCTCGTCTAGGGCGATGGACGGAACTTCAAGGCCAAAAGAACATGCCGAGTCGCTGAGATCATACCACTCCGAGATACTAGAGGTGTAAGAGTGGAAGAGGCGCGCTATGTTCTGGTCTTGTAGAGCTGTTCGTGGAGAGTCAGGATCGGGCAATTCTTGGTGGTGGACTTTCTGAGCAGTCAGCTAAGTAGCTCAGAAAGAGTGAGACAACAGACTGAAGCGCGTTGGTTTCTCTGATCTATCGCAGTAAAGACCGCTCGTTGTGCATTGCCCACAGATGGGAAGTGCTTGATTGCCTGCTACACGCATCAGAACAAGGTCTTGGAAATAGCATCACTCTTACACTTTAGCTTGCGACGACGGCAAGTATTGCTTCATCCATGTTAACTGAGAGATGCTTTCCCCAGGCAATCGAGCTTACCAAATTCCTTTCTTAGTAGGTCGCGGCATCTTTACATCAGATTCGAGTTATGAGTTTGTTACGTTGTTGGATGGAGGAGGCAAGTGGATGTTGGGTATAATTATTGGAGTCATTCTATGATTGTGGGGTTTGCTTTAATTCAACATGCGTACAGTACAATGCGATGAGCAATTTGAGTCAACGTTCCCCTACTCAAGTGACAACAAATTAACTTAGTAGGTAAATTGATATTCAGGTCATTTCACGGATTCTGATACTCTCAAGTATTAGATGGCCATGAGAAGCAAGAAACCTTAAGACCTCAATCCTAAATAGCAAAAAGACTTGGGTAAACCATCATAAACTTAGGGCGGTCTTTGATAAGTTTAGTATATTGTCTCTACTTAAGGCCATAGTTTTCTTGCTCCCTGAGGCATACTAATTGTTGAAGCTCTTATCTAAAAGACGCTCAACTCCTGATGGACCGCAAATGACCATTCCCAAAGGCTGTGTGAATCCAATCATTAAACAAGAGTCTAGGCTATCTAACAAACTATCGCCATGCCTTCAAAACAATCTAGTCATCTATAGAAGTGAATCACAAACGGCAACATCCAACAGGGTTTTCAACATCCCGCCTGCAATAACATGACGACTCGATGGGCACATCCACAAAAGCCATAGACGTCTTAAGCTGCTGCTTTACGATCCGCGCCTCACCGTCAAGTCCCAGCTTCACTGCACACTCATGATAGCCGTGGAGGGCCCAGACATTGTTAGGGTGATGTCTTGCCCTGAATAGCTTGTTGTTCAAGCCGAGATCGGTGCGATATACTTCGGCCGCTTCTTCGATACGGCCTTGTTCCATAAGGAGGGCGGCGTACGCGTGACGGGCGGGTTGCATCCATGCCCACGGCTCAGCGTATCGCAGACCATCATCGAGATCGATTGACTTTCGAAGATGCTCAAAGGCAAGCTCAATGTTGCCTCGTCGGTACTCAAGTTCGCCATCGAGCATGGCCTCGGCTACAGCCAGGACATCAAGGCACTTATTAGGATACTGTGTACGAGTCGGCGGCACCCGAGCTTTGGCAGCAATGAAGAGTTCTCGTTGCTTAGCTGACTCTTCAACATTTGCCAGCGCCGCATAAGCAACACCCTTGGCATAGTGAATCGTCGCGGTGGTCACGCATAGCAGTTTCTGGTCCACAGGAAGTGGCATGTCAATGATTTCCTCCCATTTTCCAAAGCGGATGAGAATATGTGGACGCACTGATCGGAAAGTCTCCAGCCAATCTGCCATCGGGGGCGACTCAATTCGCAGATCTTGGTCTGGAATAGCCACTTCCATTTGGTTCACTGCCTTGATCGAGACACCGTACTGGCCAGCAAACATGGCGGCGTAGATGAGTGAGTGGTAGTCATGCATGCGGTATATAGTGTAGAAGTCGCCGCCACCCCGTAGGGATACAAATTTCTCATCAGCTATGACAGCCTTTGCATTAGCAGAGATGGCACGTCGGTAGTCTCCGATGAGGATGTCGAGATGCGAAGGCATGTGAGCTAGGTGGCCTGCTTCATTCGCCAATCTGCGAAGATGTTCGGCTGCAAGAAGACCCTTTTCAGGCTCGGTTGACATCTCGGTGACGTGAATGTAGGCGTGCAAGAGTCCGATATGCTCATATCCGCCCTCCTGAGCTATACCTCTTTCGAGAACTTCTTGAATCTCGAGGACCTCAGAACCAGGCGCAGGTTTCCCTGTTCGGACGTCCCATAGAGCCCAGGGTGTGAGATTCATGAGTGAATCGGCGTACAGGGTTGCGATATCAAGATCATCTTTGAACTCCTCATAAACAGGTTTCATGGCTTCTGCATAGGCACTGTTCCAACTCCTGTCATGATTTGTGTCGTTCTCATCTTTAGGATAGCGATGTCGAATGGCACCAGCGAGGGCTCGTTCAACGGGGCTCGCTTTTGAGGCTAGAGCTTCAGCATTTTTGCAGGCTTCAAGGCCTTTTAGAGTGGTGTGCTTGAGATCGTTACGGTCGAATGCTTTCCACGGCTTGTTGTAGTTGGGACCAAGAGCAAAGGCAAGGCCCCAATATGCGAGGCAACATTCGGGGTCGATTTCAATGGCTCTTTCAAAACAGCGCTCTCCTTCGGCATGGTTGAAAGCGTAGCACCAAACGATGCCATCTTCAACCCATCTTTTGGCCTCTGGCTTAGTGGTAGTAACGTCACGAGTGAAGGGCGGGAGAATAAACTCTTGTCCGTGAGAGTCACCTGACTTGTGTGTAGAGTGAGATGGCCCCATCTTGAATAAGCCAAGAAGTATAAAATGAGGCGTGGCTGTCAATAGTAAAAATCCTTGTAACTTAAAAAAGGCGTGTTTAGATGGACGCTGATGTTGATGGTTGCTGTTGGTCTTCGGGAGATCGCCCTAATAACTTGCGGAGTAGGTACTACGGAAGGCCAAATCGACATCTATGCCAAAATTCACATTAAGGGATTTTTTTTCATTACATGTACCCCAATGTAGTACTAAAAGCCCTATTAAGCTAATATATAATATAATATTATTATATTAGGTATTATTATTATAATGTAATACTAAAAGGGAAAGGTAATAGCTTTATCTTATATATACTTATATAGGCTTATAGTACTCTATATAATTTAAGATTTTATATTTTAAAATCTTTACTTATATCTCTTATTTTAATAGCTTATATTAAATTTTACCTTAAAACTAGTTAAGGCTATATTAAGCTCTATATAGAGTTAAAGGCTATTAAAAAAGCTACTTTTTACTTATTTTATTAATAACTACTTACTAAAGCTATTAAGGTTATTAACCTTACTATAAGTAGCCTTATATAGCCTAGTTTAATAATAATCTAAACTAAATAAATATAACTAATCTCTATTATATATACTAATACTATAAATATAGCTATAAAGAGTTAATAGTATAGTATTACTATAATAAGCTATAAGAGTATAATTACTATTAAATTAAAGGTTATATTATATATTACTTTAAGATACCTTAAAGAAGTTATTCTAGGCATTTCTATGCTAAAGTATAATAAAGGAGTTAAAAGTAAGAATATTAAAAGTAAGATTATAGCCCTATTAGGCTTTATATTTTTATTATATAATAAATTAGTTTATTTTATTATATTAAGTTATTATAAGAAGTTCTTCTTAATAAAGTAAAAGCTTATTAATAGTTATATTATTAATATATATTTAAATAGGCTTGTTATATATAGTAATACTATTTATAAGATAATATAGCTAAAAGACTTCTTTAAAGTAGTAAGTATTATACTCCTTATTAGAGCTAAAGCTTCTATTTCTTTTATACTCTTATACTTTAATATATAAGATAATTTAAATAAAAGTAATACTTTATACTTTAATAAGTAAATAATTAAGTAAATAGAAGCTAAAGTAAAGGCTAAAATATTAACTTTAAAGTATATAATAAAGCTTAAAAAAGAGATATAAAATAAAAAAGAAGCTATATAATATAAAATAAAAGTAAATAAAATTAAACCTAAAGTTAAAGCTAAAAAAATAAAAAGTAAAGAGAAGAAGTAAAATAAAGATTTAGATTTATTTAAGGCATTTTTATAATCTATAATATTAGATAAGGATTAAAGGGATAAAAAGGATAAAGAAGATATAAAAGAATAAGATAAAATTATATTAAAGGGAAAAACTAAAGGATACTCTTTATAATTAAAGAACTTACTATAGAGGTTTAAGAGATAATATTAAGCTAGCTTTTAACTCTATAATTAATCTTATTTTAATTAATATTACCTTAAGCCTCTTAATTAAGTAATTATATATTAATATTATATATAGTTAAATAAAATTATATATAATTAATCTTACTTATAGGTATTTTAAGAAGACTAATAGCTAGCTATTCTTTACTTATTATATATACTTATAATTAAGCTTATAGAAATAAGTATATAGAGAGCTTTAGGTTCTTAAGGGTATTTTAAGGAAAAACCTGCCTATAAAGAATTCTTTTATATATTATAATTATATCTTAAGGTAAATAGCTATTAAGATTAATATAATTATATTTAAAGAGCTCTTTAAAGAGCTATAATTAATTAAATAGAATTAAATAAGTATAGCTTCTTATTTCTTAAATCTTTAGCTAATAGTATAAAACTTAAGGCTAATTAGAAAGAATATATAGCTTATTATACTATTTATAAATATAATATGTATTCTATATATATATAAATTTAGAGAGCTTTATATATATAATAGGTATAAAAAGATAAAGAATAGCAATTTTACTAGAAATAGAATTAGCAGAAAAACGCCTATTAGCTATAATTCTTTTAAAATATTTCTATAAGTAGTTAGTATAATATTAAATATATATATATATATATATATATATACTAATGCCTTACTTAGCTATTACTAAGTTAATACTACTAACTCTTAATCTTTTTATTATATATACTTTTACTATATATTTAATAATTATAAAATTATATTTATAATATTATAATATCCTATATATAGCTTTATACTTAGGAAAGGTAAAAATAAGTACTAGCTATTATAAGAGTCTTATTACTATAATCTAATTAAATAATAAGGGGTATGCTCTTTTAATTCTTTAGAATATAAATGTATTATTTAAGTATATTATAAGATATATTAGCTAATATACTAATATATAGCTATATAATATACTATAAATATATATTAATAGATATATATACCTTAATCCCTTAAGCCTTTAGCTTATTATAAGTATTAATTAATTAAATAAAGTTAAGCCTAAGTACTATCTATTTAGTTTAATAATATTATATTATATTTTATTACTTAGTTATATTTATAAGCATAAAATCTTAAAATGCTTTATATAGTATATATTAACTTAAAGATAACTATTTTATTAAATATAAGTATAAAGATAAGTTTAACTAAATAACTAAAGCTTAGTATTTAGTAGAGTATTATTTTAAAAGAAATTATATAATTTAGTAAGTTATTCTTCTTTCTATTCTAGGGTCTAATACTATAAAAGGCTAAGGCTTTATTATATCCTAATTAGCCTCCTATAAGTTACTATAAAGCCTTCTTTTTATAACTATAAAAGAATATTCTTATCTTTAAGAATATTTTTAAAGAATAGCTCTTTAATATAGTTATATAATACCTTAATATCTTCTATTTAGGCTTAAATAGTACTAGGTATTATTTAATTAAATTACTAAGTCTAAAAATATTAATATAATACTTTATAAGAAATAAAGATATTAAATTCAGTTAAAATACACTATATAATATTATTAGTAGTTATTTAGTTATAATACTTCTATTATTTAATTTAAATATAGTAAGTATTAAAATTAATAGAAAGGTAGCCTCTAGAGCTTATTATATAATATAAAAAGAAGAATATAATATTATAAATTAAATTTTAAATAAGGGATTTACTATATAATATACTATAAGGTAATATATAGCCTTATAGTATAATATAAAGCTATAAAAGGCTAAGCTTTATATAAAGTACTTTTTATAAGGATACTAACTATATAGTCCTATAAAGCCCTATAAGATAATAAAGGCTTCTATTTTATATATTTATAATTATATTATTAAGATATTTTTAAATAATAAAGTAAATAAATAAAAGTAATAAACTTTTACTACTAGGTATTATAATAGTATATAGTACTTTTAATGCTTTATAGTACCTTATATACTAATATATACTCTATAATACTAGTTATAAAGTTATAAATTATAAGCCTTATCTTTATAAAAATAAAAAGCTAAAATCTAACTATAAATAACTAATAAGATTAATATTACTTTAAATTATTATATATAAGATTAAAATACCTTATTTACTGCTCTTTATCTTTTTAGCCTTACTCTTAAAGCCTTTCTTCTTTATTTTAGTAGTAATATCTTTAAAGATTTTAAAGAGCTTTTTATATTACTTTTTACTTAAAAAGCTAAATATCTTTATAAGGCTTTTATTACTATTACTATTACTATTACTATTACTTAAAGAGTTACTACTAATAGAAATAGAATTCTATTTAGCTTTATACTTATAATTTATTAAAATATTAATATAAAGATATATAAGGTACTATAAGTATATATACTTAAAGATATAAGAATAAGATACTTCTAAATAGTTTTAAAGGTAATTAATATAACTTTTATTTTACTTTATAATATAATAATTAGTAAAAGTACTATTACTATTTATATACTTTAAGTATAAAAGTAATCTAAGTAGTTTAAATTTATATAAGTAATAAAGTATAGTATTAATATTTTATAAGGAGAAGTTAAATATATAATTAATAAGTTAGTTTTTACTTTTCTTTTTATATAAAATAAAAGTATTAAGCTCCTTAAGTATTTATATAAATTAATATTAAGTAATATAAATATAAGAAAGAATAATTTACTTTATTATTATTAATAGTAATATAATTAAGGCCTTTATAGAAGTACTTCTTTAATATATTTAAAAAAGCCTAAATAGTTAACTCTAGCTATATAATAGAGTAATTGCTTTTATAATTAAAGGTATAGGTAAGAATACTAATAACCTTTAAAACTAGGTATTTAAAAGTCTTTACTTTTAAATTATAGTATAAAGCTTCCTTTATAGCTATATAGGCTAAATCCTTATAATATTTAATCTTATAAAGGTAAGCCTTAAATCTCTTTTTTACTTTTATATAAAGCTTTTTAGACTTTTTATTATCTATTTCTTTTTAGCATTTAGTAAGTAAAAGGTTAAAGTAAGCTTAGGCTTTAAAGCCTTTATAAGCTATAACCTTATAGTAATATATAGTTATATACTTTTCTTTAGCCTTCTTTAAAGTAATTAGATAATTAGCTTTAGACTTTACTAGCTTAGTAGTAATATAGTTTACTTTAGCCTTTTTTTTAGTAATAATATAATCTACTTTAGCCTTTATCTTAATAGTAATATAAGCTTTTTTAGTATTTTTCTTTTACTTAGTAATAATATAAGCTTTTTTAATATTATATATAGCTTTATCTTTAAATACTTTATAGATTTACTTTATTATAATATTATATAATAATATAAGGTTTTATAAAGTTTAAATAGAATCTTTAATAAGAAGTTAGCTTTAAGTAATAACTATAATATATTAAAATATAAAGAATATATAGTAAAAGGTATATTAAAATAAAATACTTAAAAGAGTAATTATAATTAATATAATATTAAATTATAAGAGGGTTTTAAAAGTAAAAGAAAAAGGTAATTAATATAAGCTAAAAGTAAATACTTAAAAGGTTATATTTAAAATAAAAAATAAAAAAATAAAAGTACTTTAAATTACTTAAAAGTATAATAAAAATAAAGCTTTTAAATATATAAAATTAATAAGATATATATTAAGCTATAGAAAGTAATTATAAGTAAATATAATATATAAAAAGTAAAGGTTTCTTACCTCTTAAAGTAGATTAGATTTAAAGGATAAAAATAAAGCTAAATTTAAGCTTAAAGATTAATATTATAAAGTTATATAGCCTAGCTAAGTAAAAGGTTTTAATTAGTTAGACTTACTTTTATATAATAAACTATCTAGGATATTACATTAGAATGAATTTTAAGGTATAGGCCTGTACAGTATAGGGTTAACTGTTAAACCGGTGATATCATGTAATTAAGTCAGATTAAGCCATTACGCAAGGGGTTTAGCTTAAATGAGCCTTAGAGATGGATTAAGCTAATTACATAACTGAAGGAAGACTAAAAGAGGGGTAACTAGATACTAGAAGCAAGAAGTCAATTAATAAATAGAATAATTACAAAAATTAAGTTTAATAATTAAGAGTCTTAAAGCTATACTTCTTTAAGGTAGCTATAACTATAGAAATGAAAAAGCAAACTAGTAAAATAAACCTTAGAAGCAATAACTTATATATAATATAATATTTTATAACTTAAATATAAAGACCTATCTTCTTAATAGCCTAAATAACTAGGATTCCTTTAAATAGTTATATATTATAAAAACTACTGTAAAGAGGGTATATAAGCTAGGAAGACTATTAGATCTAAGCTCCTTTAGAAATCTGCAGATTTAAGAGCTAAAAAGACCTAAAATTGCAGACTACTAGGTAAGACCTTATATTAAGTTGCTTCTAGATAGTATAAGCATTAAATGAGAGGAATGCAGTATAACTAGATATATTAACCTGCTACTTATAGAGTAGGAGGCTTATAAGGCTAAAATAAATATCTATTATACTAATTTTAATTAATATAATAAGTAAGTAAATAGTATTTATAATATATTAAATTAGATAATTAAAAAGATAAACCTATATTATATTAAAATATACTTACTTACTGCTAGTAAATCTAATAACTATAATAATATATTATAATTCTTTTAAAACCTTAAAGCTATATATAGCATTAATAAGGCTATTAGAAGAAAATAAGTATAAAAATACTATTTTAAAGTGCTAAAAAGCGCTTTAAGCCTTAGAACTAACTAGAAAGAATAAATTACTAAATAGGAAATAGTAATTAGAGTTAGAAAACTTAAAGGAATTACTAAAGCTTAATACTTAAGTACTTAGTTTAAAGATCTCTAGTAAGCTTTAAATTACTATTTTAAAATTTTCCTATAAATTAAATAAAGCTAAAATAAAAAGGAAATTAAAAATAGATCTTACCTTCTATTAACCTTCTTTACTTAGTTTAAATAAGAAATTTAAGATAGTAAAAGAAAAGGCAATAAACTATATACTAATTAAGTAGTAAAAGGGAGCTTTAGATTAATATTTTAAGCCTTAAACTTAAAGGAATAATGCTTGCCTTTAAAAGATAAAAAGTAAAGCTGCTTAGTAACTAATAAATCTTAAGAAGGATTAGTAAAGTAAACCTAGCTATCTATTAAGATGCTAGAGAAGTGCATATTATATAAAAAGAATTATAAGCACCTTAATAGTAAATTATATTAAGTAGCTTTTCTTAATATAGTATTTAAGAAGTTCTAGCTAAACTAAAAATAGCTAGATCTATTTAAATAATGCCTAGAGGGTAATAAGGAGGTTAAGGAACTCTATTAAAAACTCTAAATAGATAATAATACCTAAAGGGAGAAGTTAAGTTAACTATCCCTTATAAGACCCTTAATCTTAAAAAAGGTAGCTATATTCCTTACATTAAGTAGCAAATACCTATTATGTAACTTATATATCCTAGACTTTAGGACTACTTTATATATACTTAATAACTTAAAGCAGTTTAAGTTAATAAAGATTACTTAATATAAAGAAGAAGTATATACTAGATCTAGATAGCTGCTAATCTTAGGATATAGAGATGTAGAGATTTAAGTTGCAGACCTATAGAATAAACCTTAAATATTAAACTTATAGAGGGTAGCCTATTGCCTAAAAATAGGTATTAATCTAGTATTACTACATAAGCTCTAATAAGTAAAGTACTAGTAGGATTAATAGAATAATATTAATATCCTAAGATATATAAATAGCTAAGTATTATATAAGCTTAAATAAGAATATAATTAATATATACTAAATTATACCTACAAAATGAGTAAAAGTGCCTTATTTATAACTAAATACCTATAATATAACTCTTAGATTGTATATAAGCTATTTAAAGCCTTAGTTAGCACTTAGTACTATTAGTTAAGATATCCTAAACTAAGAAGTCTAAAGCATCTTATAAACTATACCTTTAGAGCTAAGATTAAAGGATTAATAATAGTAGAATGCAATATATATAGATTAGTAAAGATAAAATGTTAAGAGTACTATAAATAGTAAGAATAACCCTTAAGACTAGAGAAAGGAGTTTTACTTAACTTTTATAACTATTTAACTAGATTAAATAGTTATATATTATATATAATAATTATAAATTACTATTTAGAATTATATTAAGACTATTACTTTATAAATTGCTATAATAAAAATCTAGTAGTAATGCTTAAGCATTTTACTTAAATGCTTAAAATAATATATAAAGTAAAGCTATAAGTTATAGAGACTAATAATAAGCTATAAAAGGGGAATTTAATGTATATATAGCTACTATAAAAAGGAATTAAAGTAGATAAGAGTATACTAAGGACCTAGCAATAGAATAGCTCTAGAGAGCGCTTTAGGGGGGTAATAAAAGAAAAGGTAAGGCTACTAATAATTAATAGTAATCTCCCTTTAAGTCTCTAGCTAGAGATAGTTAGAATAGCAGTATATATACTTAACTAAATACTAAAATAGAGATTAAAGTAGAAAATGCTATATAAGAACTTCTTTTCTTGCGCTTTAACTGCAAAAGATAGCAATTAGCCTTAAATTAGTTATATAAGGGCTATTAGATGCAAGGCATCCTTATTAATAAGTAATATATAGAAAAAGGAAAAGCGCCTTTAATTAAGAATAAGCCTAAAGGCATAGATAGGTTATTTAGTTAGCTATAATTCTTTAAATATCTTTAGAATCTAGAACCCTATTATAAATAAGGTTTATATAACTTAAAATGTTATCTTTAATAAGGAAGAATTCTTTAGTGCTAATAAGGTATAGCTAGAGGAGATAATTAAGAAATAGACCCTTAAAGAGTTATAATAAAGATTATAAGCTCTCCTAAACTTTAAGCAATTTAATTAAGTAACTAAACCTATTTAGACTATAGATAAGGAGGAGTTATAAGAAATGCACCTTAAGAGCTTAATTAAAGACTTACTAACTAAAGAAGTAGAGTTAAATAATAAAGGAGGTAAAATACCTATAAAATACATTTAAGCTAGATTTAAACTACTTTTAATGCTACTAGAAAGCCTACCTTTAAGCTTCTTTACTAAAATAGGAATCTAAATAAGTTAAAATATAAAGGAGAGGAAAGGAATAGAGAAAGACCTCTATATCCTAAACTAAGCCTTTAGTACTAGCTTAATAGCTATCCTAATTGCAGAGAAGGATAGTAAGCTAATAATAAAGGTAATAAGAAGTAGATATATTAGTAGAAGACTAAAGCCTAAGTGTAAAGTGTAAAAGACTTAAATAAGCCTTATTCTAGAAAGAAAGAGATACTATTAGAAGAATTTACCTCTAGCACTAAGTTCCTATAGCAGTCTATCTAGATATAGGTTTAAAATAGAGTTTAAGAAGGCATAAGAAGATTATTTAAAGAGTTATAAGTAAATAGGATCTTAGATAGAGATTTTAAGAAGTAATTTATGCATTTATAACTTAAAAATACTAGACTGTATATAGGTATTTACTTATAAATTTAATAAATATAAATATCTATAAAAGTAAAAGGTAAGGCTTATTATTTAAAAAGATTAATAGTAAAACTTAAGTACTAATAAAATATATATAGTAACCTTTACTAAAAAGTTATTTTAAATACTTTTAGTAATTGCTATTAAATATAATCTTAAATTAGTATAATATAATGCAATTAATATATTTTATAATATAAAACTGTAAAGTAATATCTTTATAAAACTGCCTTTAGGTTTTAGGAAGGGTAAAAAAGATAATTAAGTATTACTTCTCTATAGAGCACTGTATAGACTGCAGGTTATACTGCTTTTATAGTAAATAGAGTTTAGAAGTATATTATAAGCTCTAGACTGCAAGCTTATATTAAATGAAAGTTACTACTATAAGAAAGGAAATCTACTAATTATCTTTTATATAAATAATATAGTTATTATATATAAAAAGGAAGATAGGGATTCTATAACTTAACTTATAAGATCTCTTTAAGAGAAATATAAGTTAATAGGTAGTAATAAGCTATAATAGTTTCTTAAGATATAAGTTATTTAAGATTATAAGGCTAAATGCATTTAGGTTACTTAAATAATATATCTTAAGAAGATATATAAGATATATACTATAAATACTGCAAATAGCTCTTTAATAGGAAGGGAAAAGCTCTTTTTAAATTAAGAAAAGGCAGACTAGTATATAGTAAACTAGTATAAGAGAGTAATTAGATTAATCCTTTATATAAGTGTAATAAGCTAATTAGATATTACATTTGCAATTTTAAGGTTATTTTAGTTTATAAATAATCTAAGTAAAATATATATAGAAGGTATAAACTGCATCCTTAATTACCTATATGCAATGCATTACTTTAATTTACAGTTTAGTCCTAAAAAAGGATTTATAATATATAGTAATGTATCTTTTGCAGATAATACCCTAGATTAAAGAAGCTTATAAGGATATATAATAAAGATCTATAGAGGACTTATTAGATAGAGAGCAAATAAGTAGGATATTATAACTACCTTAATAACTAAGATAGAGCTGCTTGCTCTCTTATAAGCTGTAAAAGAAGGGCTATTTTAATAAAGGCTTTTCTAGAGTATAGATAATGAATTTTAAAATGACATTTTATACCTTATATGTAATAATTAATAGATAATTTATCTCTTAAAGAATCCTTTATAAAAGCTAAAGACTAAACTTTAATATATAGATATTTATAACTATTAGTTATAAGAATACATTTAAAAGAAAATAATATCTCTAAGCTATAAAGTAAGCTTAAAGCTTATTATAGATAGTCTTATAAAGGCCTTATAAGGTAGAAAGCTAAAAGAGAGCTATAAGCTATATAGACTTATAGAAGTTCAAGATTGCATCTAAGGATATTAAAGTGTAGGGCTTAATAAGAGATTAATTAAAGAAATCCTAGATAAGCTTAACATTTAAAATATAAGCTTTATATAACTATTTTAAGACTTATTAAGCTAGTTAGATATATATAAGATTTCTTTTAATATTACTTAAAATGCCTTGAATTTCATTTATATGTTTTAGACCTTATTATACGTTTTTTATATATTAAATATTATAAAGTTACATTAAGTTAAGTTTAAGAGAAAATTATTAATTTAAAAATTAGAAAAATAAAAGGCTTAAAAGCATAACTTTCCTTATTATTAAAATAGAAAACTACTAGCTGCAGCGTAAAAAGAAGAAATGCGCCTTACCTAGGCAAAGTAAGGGTTACTAGTTAAAGGGAATTTACTAGTAAGAATACCCTTTAAGATATACTTAGCTACAATATAGCACTTATTTTTCTCCTAAAAATTCAAAATTATTAGTATAGCTTAAAATATAAAAATAAATTATAAGAAATACTTATAGAATTTTTAACTAGATGCTAGTTCTATTAGATATAATCTAGGAAAAAGAGAGCAGCTAGCAGAGCAGCAGTAGGGCTAATATAACTTAAATTAGCTAAATAAAACTTAATATATTATTCTATAATACTTATATTAAGTAGTAAGAGCTACTAGGGTTATAGTACTTATAATATGTAATGCCTAGCTTAGCCTAATACTTACTAGTACTTTAACTAGTAGTAGCACTATTAAGGCAGGCTAAGCATAGGACTTAGCGTTACTTAGTGTTATTATAAAAATTAAAATGTTAAATAGTAGCTTAAAATAAAGAAATAAGGTATAAAAGACTTACATTTTATTTATTACTATATAAGTAGCAGCAACTTATGCCTTTTACTTAGCCTAATAAACCTAAAAGTAGGATAAAGGAGATAGTATATTAGCCTTACTAGATAATTATTAGTAATGCATTTTAATTATTTAAAGCTTATAATAATAAGTAACTTACTTAAAGGAGGCAGGCTTAGAGAGAGGAGATTTACTACTTTAAGTTAGTTAATAAGCCTTAAATAAGCATTTTAAAGTGTAAAAGTATATATAATATAGTAGTAATAGCAAGAAGAATACTATAAAAACTTTAAAGATATATATTAAGTTTTATAAAGATAATAATTAGTAAATATACTATAAAAGTATTAAATAAAGCTTAAAGAAAGAAAGGTATATACTAAATGTAGTATTAATGCTTAAAAAAAAGAAAAGAGATTAAATTTTATAATAAAAAATAGCTTAAATATCTTAAGATTAAGAGGCCTATTATTTAAATTAATTAAAAGATCTATTTATTATTTATAAGACTTATCTATTATTAAAGCATTATAATAGTTAAATTATTAATTAACTTATTAAAATGTAAATAATAATTTAAATTATAATAGAAATGTAAAATAATAATAAGATGTAACTTTAGATAACTTTTAGTATATTAGTAAGAGGAACCTAAAAATGGGAATTTAAGCAGTCAGAGGGTTACTATATTTCTACTCTAGGGAGGTGTATTAAACCGGTGATATTATATAATTGAGTTAGATTAAGCCATTATGTAAGGGGTTTAGCTTAAACGAGCCTTAGAGATGGATTAAGCCGATCACATGACTGAAGGAAGACTAAAAGAGGGGTAACTAGATACCAGAAGCAAGAAGTCAATCAATGAACAGAACAATCACAAAAATTGGGTTCAACATTAACCTACTAAGAGATGAATTTTAGCACAGATGTCGATTTGGCCTTCCGTAGATACAGTAGCTGAGAATGCCCCACTCTTGGCTTGTACCACGTCAAATCAGCAATCAGTGACGTGCGTGTCAATGGCCGAATACGGAGTATAAAAACAATGCGTAGATGTTGATGAGGTCGTGATAATTGAGAATAAAAGAAGAATTCTTATAGAGACCTGGATTGAAGAAGGATGGAAGAATCTGAGATAAGACATCCTGCCCCTGTAAGCCAATCTCCAGAGAAACAGCCACTACGGAGTGTCCGTAATATATATGATCCATACACCGCCGTTGTAAGCTCATGTGATGCAGATACAGGATATAAGATAGCATGTGGAATTTAGGCTTTTTAGGTTGAAATTATATTAATCTCATCTAAATTGAATCAAGTATTTTTTTCATTTAGGATCAAGGCTATGTGCTTATTATGGTAGCAGCAGAGTTGGATCAGCGAAAGCCTGAAAGCCTGACCGTGTTAGTGGCTGTCAGCATATTATCTCGTGGAGCAGTTATCTCTTTTCTGAAGACTCAAACATAGGTAAGCACAGTGATACTTTGCCGTTGGTGAAGCCAAGTTAAACAGAATGAAGCGATTCTGCTGCTGCTGTGGCGTGTTAGGCTTGTGTTCTATTCTACGTAGGACAGATTTTGGAAACTCTAAGCAGCCACCGACAAGTTATTTATATCTCCCCTTTTCCCTGTTTCTCATGGGTTTCGGTTTGGGTCAGCCGACTTATCCATCAAATATAAACATGAGCAGTCAATTCAGACGCTTCCTCAATCGTCTTCGACGGAGGATCAATCTGAAAGATCCCCGTGGAAATCTCATTTGCCTCCCTCCTGAAATCATCCTAGAAATCGCCGGGCACCTCCCCAATGTCTCGCTGAT
The DNA here is from genome assembly GCA_013183765.1 of Fusarium xylarioides. Classification (NCBI taxonomy): domain Eukaryota; kingdom Fungi; phylum Ascomycota; class Sordariomycetes; order Hypocreales; family Nectriaceae; genus Fusarium; species Fusarium xylarioides. Next base: position 293,375 of record SRZU01000080.1, on the reverse strand, counting down.
TTCACTCAGCCTGACCTGTCGACCCTATCACGTTCTACTCTCAAAATTCACCCGCAATGCCAAACTCGAAGGAACAGAACTGGAAGATTTCCTGCAGATGCTGGAAAAGGATTGCGCCAGCTCGTATTTTTGTTATACCTGTGTGAGGCTTCACCAACGGGACCGACGTGGGAAAGTTGACCCATGCAAGTGCTACGAATGGGATTGTAGAAAGAACTGTTTTTATCGCTTCCACTTTTATCTGTGGATCGACTCTGGTTTGATGATAAAATATCCCGAGGCGCGACTTATCATGAATCGTCATTTCAACGGCCCTGCCCACGGACTCCCCCTCGATATCCTCAACTACCACGGGGATGTCTTTCGATACAAGGGTGGTACAGAACAATGGACATCCTTTGCTCGCATAATTCAAGACGAACTATTTGTGCAGAGGACCTTAGTAATATGGCATCCCGGAGACCTAGGGTTGCAAGAACTTCTCGATCGCCTTTACTTTCCTATATGCCTTCATATCAGCAGCAATACTAAACGCCACGAAGCTGGCTATGCAAACAGCGGTATGTATACCTTGCCAGAATTGGTAGAATTATTGAGAGGTTTCAAGTCCTATCATGGCGCATCAGGCTCATGTCCTATCTGCTTTACTGATTACTCCATAACTTTACGTTGGGGAACCCCTCAGAGACAAGGCTGGCATATAGAAGTAGTGAGCTACCAACAGCTTGGTTCTTGTCGATCGCCTTACGATTGGAAGTGGAGACTTGCCGCGGAAAAAAGTACTTGGAACGAACCAAGATGCCGGACTCAGGAGCCGGGGCTCGTACGGCAGCGCTGGATGTGTCCAGATGGCCTCATACAACCAGAGGGAAAGTACGTTGGCAAGGCTCGCCGAGAGCCCGGCAGTCTACTTGGATCAAGGCGCTGTCCTTGGAGGGCCTGGTGCCGATCTGAACCAGAATGTCAAGAGCACTATGCCGCAGAAGAGAACCACCCGCCGCCTGTCGACTTTTTCAGACATCGTCTCACCTGGTGGTACCCGACTGAAGTTTAGCAGAAGAACTGCTTTGTCTGGCAGATGCAACGAGAGTAAATACCTTGTTGAGGTGTCGTTCATATGAACTGCCTGATAATCACGAATCGAGGGACAAACTCCTGGAGAACAATAACATCCCTATTCAACGCTATACTATACACCTAACTTCGCATTTACGCATACGACCAGATCCATCTCCTACAACGTCCGATCTTAGCCAAAGAGGTGCTCCTGCTTGGCTCCCTCAGCAGCCTGCAGGTAGCTAACACGATCACGGCAGTAGAACTCGACATTGATCTTGTTGTCGAGGTTGGCCTTGCCGTTGTCAAGACCACCAGCCTTGATGATGATATTGCCAGGCATGACGTCGAGGCGAGTGTACAGACTGGAGCCGCAGTCACCACAGAAGAAGTGGTGGTTTATCTTGCCCGAGGCGCCGGTGACATCATATTGCTTGGGAGAACCTGGAATACATTAGTATCTGCTCGGTAAAGAAACTTGGTTCAAGGCAATACCCTTGGTGACGGAAAAGTCGCCCTCAGCGACAACAGCATTGGAAGTAAAGGCACCGCCAGTCCACTTCTGGCAATCGATGCAGTGGCAGAGAGCCGTAATAGCAGCGTCGCCTATCTAGTAGTTAGTTGAATTCGTATTATATGATTGGTTCAAGACACTTACTGTCGCTCTTGTAAGCGATGGCGCCACACATGCAACTGCCAGTGAGAGCCATTGAATAACAAATTAAGCACGAAGCTAGAGTGTCTTTGGAAAAGTGTAAGTTATCAAGGTGTCTATGAGACAATCTGTGGAGTGAACAAGCTCTCAAGGTTCTCGGACGTGGGATATATATACCTGAGTAGATCTCCGCATAACGAATGGGGTTCAGTGAGTAATGATTCCCAAGACTGTCCTAGTCGTTTAAGCAAGAGCGGGAGCTAGTTTGGAATTACTGCATCACCAAGTGGAGAGCTAACTATTCTACGAAAAATATCTCCATTCGCGTTGGAGCTATGTCAGAGACTGGAGGGAAAGCAAGTGAACTCCCTTTCTCCGGAGGATTCGCATAAGCTTTTGACAGCAACGATGTTAATGAAACTCTTTACAGACTTGGTCAGCAGGGTCAAGTCTGGAATCAACATGTTCATTCAGAATGCAACTATCGCCGGATCCGCGTTTGGAGAGTGGCGAAATGCGTATTCGGATAACAGGTTCCCCAGACATTTTACGTACCATGATTGATCCAGGAAAAGGCGGAGGAATTAACTAAGAAGTCCGAAACGAATTAGATCAACTGATTCTCTGGGTGTTGTACAGAAAATATAAGCCCTGTTGCCTTAGACCCCTAGTGTAGGGACCTTACATTTTGTAGGTCTTTGGCACAGTGGTTTAGTTCAACAGTTATGAGCCCGGGAGGCCCGAAGAGAGGCCTGTAACTTCCGATCGCGCAGATTACCTGTTCGAACCCCGCCTATACGTGAATAAAAAAAGAGTGCAAAAGCAAGGACTGAGTCACTAAAACCCCGGAATAACATTTCATCCGGAAGATTCCGTATAAAATGGGGGGTGTGTTGTACAGAAAATATAAGCCCTGTTGCCTTAGACCCCTAGTGTAGGGACCTTACATTTTGTAGGTCTTTGGCACAGTGGTTTAGTTCAACACTGGGGAAATGGTCATGAACTCTTGGCGTATACTACACTACCGACATCCGCTCCACCGATGCGGGGAATGCTCATAGTCATGAGGAATCATCACCGACGATCCGGCATATGAGATCAAGCACAACGAAGCTGTGGAATATTTCATGAATTTCATGACTATCTCTGGACTAACATCGAGAACTATATGCGTGTAAAGTTGCACCTCAGTCATCATTGCAGAACACCTCACCAGTCATCACTTCTGCCAGACAATCGACCACGTCTAATCCCGCAGGTGAGCAACCTCAGGCTTCTCACTGCTGATCCTACCAGTTTCCTCGTCGTAATGCCCATGGCGGTCAGCGGCCTGTTCCATAGCCCCGTCGCCCATGGCCTCCCTGGCATCAGAGTCGTGGGCAACATCGAACTTGCCCCTCAAGTTCTCGGGACCGATGAACGTCAGAACAATGACGTACACGTATACACATGCCATGAAGATGCAGATGACTTTTCCGTAGTCGTAGCGAGTCTGGCCTTCAGCGTTGTCGGGAAGTGGGAAGTTCTCGCCGAGACGGGCCTCGATGGTCGACGAAGCTGAAGACACAAGGTTACCGAGCTGGTAGGATGTACCGACGACGAAAGTACGGAAGGCTCCTGGAGATAATTCCATCAGATGGATAGGAATAACACCCCACGCTCCCTGGACACAGAATTGCTGGAAAAAGGCAGCCGCGATAATTGAAGAGTCGCGGACGAAAGTATAGGGATAGAGCAGGGCGCCACCAACGATGCAACAAGCGATGATGCTGATTCGACGACCAATAGATTGGCTGCTGAAACCGACGACAGTGCCACCAAGCATAGCTCCCAGGTTAGCCACAACCTGGGTGACGGTCACCTTGTTCTTGGAAAAGCTGAGCTGGTTCTCCAACATGGTAGGGTACAAGTCCTGGCTGCCATGGCTCATGAAGTTGAAGCCCGCCATGAGAAGGACGAGATATACCAGCAGAAGCCAGTGGTGCTTGAGAGCGACTTTGCCTTCTTTGATGAAAACCTTTCCTTTTCCGTCTACACCAGCAACCTCTCGTGCGCGTTGGCGTTCCTGATAGGCTTGTGTCTCGGGGAGCATCAGACGAGCGATGATGAAGAGTACTGGTGGACAGGCGCCGAACCAGAAGAGAGGACGCCAGTCGTGAGATGTTGTATCGACGAGACCGCGAGCAAATGCAGCACAGAGAAGGTATCCGAAAGCATACTGCAACAATTAGACAATCGACTTCAGTCAGGCGGGACGTTGTTACTTACACCTTGCTGGAGCATACCACTCATTAGACCACGTGCCTCCTCTGGACAATCTTCGAGGGCAGTGGCGGCAGCATTACCATAGAGACCACCCATGGCAACGCCAAAAAGGGCTCTGCAGGCTAAAAACTGCTGGTAGGTTTGGCAGAAACCAGTGCCCTACATGATATTTTGTCAGCGACTGTTCGGACACATCTCGTAGATCTCTTGGCATCGATCTTGCCAAGCCCAATGTGACAGGGGTGTCTGTAGGGCTGTACTCACAAGTTCAAGAACAATGAAGAGAAGATTGTTGACCACGAACGGCCACTTTCGACCGTATCGATCGCTCGCGATACCGAAGGCGATAGAACCAACGGATCGGAACATGAGAACGAGGGTGATACCCCATGTAATGTCGGTCTTGGATTTGTCGAAGGTCTTGCTAAGACTTGTAACGGTGAGAGATACAGAGAAGAAATCGAATGCGTCCCATGTCTATATGTCATCAGTTAGTGATTGCTAAGATGATACAATTGCAAGAAAACTCACCCAAGCTGCAAAGGCGACAAAGAAGAATGCCCATTGTTGGGAGTTCAGCATGCGCACGAGTTTTATAGGATTCGGGACATTGTGCATGGGAGGCTTGAGTGACGAGAATCTTGTGGCTGCGTAACGACCTGGGGACATGCCCTCATGAGGTGCGCGAGTGTTGTACTCGTCTTGAGTCATTGTGGGCTTTTGTTACCGTACAAAAGATTGTAGGAGTAAAGTAAGGTAGTGAAGACGTCTGGATGATGGTTGTGGAAGTGACCCTTTGGGCTACGAGTTGGCGTTGACTGCTATCAACAACGAACTGGTGTAAAGGGAAGGAAGTCACCACGATGGATGTTAAGTATGAATGTGAGTGAATGAGTATCAGTAAAGACACACAGTCAAAGCTGTTTATTCTAGAGACCAACCTACTCCAAGCGAGGATCATCCTCACTTATATACTCTTACCCATCTCCCCCAACTTGACCAACTCCTCCAAAACTCAATGCACCATCTCCGAACCGTGAGCGAATATCCCACGAACCTATCATACCCTTACGGATACGATATGTACTAGCATAAACAGGCATCAGAAGAGTCGGGGTCTCCATAATTCGTAGCTTAGAGGGTGCCGGTTCCGGAGACGTACATACATAATGTTTTGATTCGGCATCTACGAGGTAGTGCTGCAGATCTCGGTGTTGGGGGTTGCAGAGACAGGGATCTCTGCTGTTGTGTGCAATCGTTGCTACTGTAAGATCCATGTTACATCACACCGTGAAAGATTTCCTGTCTCTGTTGTGATATCTCAGCTTGTGTAAGCCATCTCGATTTATGATTAGGTACTCTCACGGCACTCACATTACTTGTCCAAGCAATGCAGGTCGACAATATCAAAATGCCTTCTTCTCCCTTACACTCTTCCACTGACCTGACGTAGCTGCCTTCCCCTCACTACTTGTAGGCTAGACGTGCCTCCTCCGCACTACTCAAACCTGGAGAAGCTTCTTCTATCTCCAAGTTCCAGTCCCCGCTTCGATCCCGGCACACGACGGCCGATAAAGTGGAGAGAGATGCCCGGAGCTATTCTAGTTCGAGTAAGCGGCTCCTGGGGGCATCGGCAATCCGGCATCTGAAGTGGAGCCCTTGTGCCTACGCCTTGACATCACCAGCTCTCATCACTCAACTTGCACTTTTGATCAAGAGCCATTTCGAGGAAGAATACGGGACAAATGACTCAGAGACGCCAACATCATTCGATAGATTCATTCCCTAGATCCCTAGAAATTAACGCCAGCCTCGTATACCAATTAAACACAAACATCAAGGTCTCCTCATTGAGCACTGACCTTGAGCTTCAAACCCTCCACCTCCTCATCCTTCTCCGCGTATCACCCATGAAAAGCATCCCTCTCTCCACAGCTTATGCGTTTCCACAAGCTTGTTTCCCCAGAAAATCCCTCTTATTCAAATCCAGCCCATCACTTACGCCCGCTGATCCCTCTAGCTCGTCTGCTAACCCTTTTCCAATCCATCGTTTCAAGCTTGAATGTAACCGAATTCCAACCTCTTGCCGGCCCTTCCAGAAGCCTTCTAGAAGCCTGATCCAACATATCACGAAACCCTCCACCTTCCTTTACATCATCCCGGACTCCCCGAAATACAACAGCCCAGTGGAGGCCATGAGCCTCGTTTAAATCTGGTTACCGTACTTGCCACGTTATCTGTCATTTATCAACAACTCTATTGCCATCAGTTATTCTCGGCCATATTTCTAATGTCCGAATAACTTTTGCAGGTTGAAGATAGCGAAGTGGATGTAGTTAGTTTCTACGGCCCACTAGCTTACATCCTTCACAACACTCCCGTAATCTGGGTTCGTCATTCAGGGATATAGAGATAGACACTATCAGACCATGACGGGAGATCTCGGGGCTGGTCTAAGTCAAAGTTCATCTAGAACCCCCGTAGCCAGATACACAACACTAGAACAGGAAGCTCAGATCAACAGTAGCTTGAGTTTCCTAGCCTCAAACCAAAATCGACATGCTTAGTGTTCGGATAGATTCTACCTATGTCAAGGTTGGTTGCATGCACTTCACAGCAAGCAGGGGTTGCAACTGTTGGTGTCTCGAAGGAAAGGAAAACGCTGATTTCTTAAGATATATCGACTGGGTACCTCTAGGTACCAAAAAAGACTCTCTCCCCAACGCCCTTCCAGGGTATATTGGGTATTCCTTCGCAACGCAGTCCTACAAAAACCCTGGCAAGTCTCTTGTTGATGTACCAATCCCCCGACTTCACCATTATGATCTTGCATTTGCCCAAGGTCTGATCCCAATCGCTAAAACCCTCATTATTTCTGTTGAAAATTATTCATAACCTCGTGTTTTACTAAACACCTCCACCCATGAAAGCCGCAAGATCGTCGAGATCAAGGAGCTGTCGCTCAAAGGCTTGGCAAAGCTCTGGTGCAGTCATATCCTGGCTCGTCGTCTGTCCATCCTGAGGAGGCACAATCCCATTTGCCATTTCTGGGCTAGGTTGCTGTTTGATATCGGGTACTGCTCCGTGGGTCGTATTGGACGGTGGCGGCGAAACTGTTGTAGGGGTAGATGCTCCTCCAGAACCGTTGATGGTTGTAACACCAGGTCGTCTTGCGAGAACTACAGGAGGCTCACTATCACCACGCACAGACTCTGAGATAGATCGAGGATTGCCTTGGCCTGAGACGCTACCCGCGTGGTTTGTCTGCTGGTCATAATCCATCGCATCCGGGTTCGTGTCAGCGTTGGATGAGATTTCGTCCTTAACGCCTGCACCGTGAGATGTCGAGCCATGGCGCAAGGAGCCACCATTAGCAGCTGCAGCATCGTTGTTAAGCACCCTTTGCATGACGGTGAGGTGTCGAAGCCAGCTGCCCATCAGAGGCCAGTTCTCAGTGCCATCACTCATAAATCGTAGCCCATCCTTGACAATGTGAGCGGCGGTCTCGACAGCGTTGGGCGGTGTGAGGCCCTTAAGAGAAAGGTAGGCAACAGTGGCGCTAGCTGTAAAAGCTGAAAATAGCATGAAGATCGGGAAGCAAGGGGTGTGGTCCTTCTCAGATCCTGCCTCAACAGCGGTGAGTAGAGAGATCGTGCCGTGGCAGGAAGTAAAGAGCCGATCAATGATATCGTGGCATCGAGCGTTGAGGCGGAAAGACTCTAGGTTAAAGTTGACTGAAGTAACTTCCTGCAGCAGGCGCCTTCGATGGACAAAGATCATTGCGCAATGTAGGAGGCAGTGAAGCATGGCAAAGGTGTAGCCAGAGCCCATGGTCATATGTAGGTTGATCTGGCCCGGCTTGTCCACGAACTGCATGGGCAAAGAAGCTCGGAGACCTTCGATCTTGGCGATTAAATCACCACAGTCCTCCTCGCGGAAACTCGCGAGGGTAGTTGTGGTAAGCATTCCAACAACGTCACGCCAGATTGTCGAGGCCAAGACTATGTAACCAAACTCTCCAATCTCAGATGGTGGTTGGCCTGGTGGAACGGCAGTAGGATCAAGCTGCTGTCGCAGAGTCTTGACAAAGACAGCGTTGCCAAATGCAAAGTTGATGTCGGAGCAAGGCAAAGGCACATCTGCGGTGTCGAGGGGAGACAGTGCTGCGAAACGTCCCGGTGTGCTAGTTAGAAGGCAATCCAAGATGTAAATAAGCCAAACAGTACGCCGAAGTGATTCATCCCGCAAGAACATATCGCCATCGGGGGACGCATGATGGCTATTCAAGATGCGATACATCTGAACCATGCGTGCCGCTTGCCCCAAGTAAATGTAGGCACGAACGGCATTTCGCGAGCCCCATTCGTGGATAATGATCAAGCACAGAGCCTGAATGTCGACGAGATTGGGATGGTCCAAGTTTTGGTTGATGAGGGTCATAGCCTTGGCAGCAAACGTCTCTGCAGCTTGAGTAGGACCTCCATATCGGCGGATCAGACTCGGAGAACTCCTGGAGACAGCATCATGTTAGTAGGGAGGACTTGGCATGAAAATGACGTCTAGATCAGTGACTCTAAGCATTGCGGCCATCGTGATGAAGAGGAAACAGGCTGTGATCCAGAATGCCGTGATTCGGGAAGCCTCGGCTCAAATCCGGTGTACGGCGTGTCGAAGCTCAAACCGGTGCGACCGTCACCGGTCGATGGATCCACATACCGGGGAATGAGCGTGTAAGGGATAAATCGACATGATGTATCCGTAACGACAAAGCAAGAGTAACGTACCTGGCGGCACAAGTCAAAAGACCATAGACCAAAGCAGCATCCAAGGACGCGCTCTTCAGCTGTTGTACAAAAGAGGGCTTGTGAAACGCAACACAAGCTGGAAATGTTTTCGATACAACACGTTCACACTCAGCGATCAGTTCGGGGGTGAGCCTAAGTGCTGCAGTTAGCAAAGCTGAAGGAAACATAGACTGCGAATGGGGTCTAGGGGGTGGCACGGCCCGTCTCAACCTCGAGGGCCTGCACTTCAATGACCCAAAGCTCCGGCGTGTATCATTGAGAGTTCGATTCAAGACTTCAGGAACCACAAAGAACAATAAAATATTGACAAATACAAAAACCGACTGATTTCGTCTCGAAAGATACAGCGCTGGAGTTTCACAGAAGACTCTGATGAGAATTCTCGGGGGCTCCCCGTAAGCCGACGGCGATAAAGTGGGTCACGCGATCGGAGAGAGCAACCAAAGAAGCGCGGGCACGGGTGTGGTAATGAGAAATGGGGAACAGGGCAGGGATACGGGGGCCGGCTAAGGGGCTGATGGAGGCATGTCGAGCGGGCGGCTAGCCACTCGGACAAGAAGACGAAGCAACCTGAGTGTGCCAAAGTCTTATGATGAGACGAGACAGGGAAGCGAGGCGAAGATGACTCGTCTGCCGATCCACCCGGGATTAAGAAGAGCAGTTTGACAAGACAACTGGAAGATGCCGCATTTGTCGGGGCTGTCTATGCTGACGCGCGACAGTGAGGGCTGTGATAAGATCCGAGTGTGGGGAAATGAGATGTCGGAGAATAGCAACGACAGAAGAAATAGGACAGAAACAATAGACAACAATGCAAAAATGGACGACTTACTTATCAGAGCCTGTCTGAACATGACGAGCAGCACTGGAGCCTACCACGGGCTGTCGCGCTTCAGCAACAACGCCAGGTCCTGCAGCAGGAAGACTGTCGCGAGGCGGCCGATGAGGATTGGCGTGTCGCGCTGGGCTTTGGCCGTGGTGATGAGCCATACTCTCTGAAGGCAGATAGCAATCATGCATTCCCTTTGCGCAGTTCTTGCATGGTGCTCTACCATTCTCGTAAACGCATTTTGTCTTGCCCTTGCGACAACGCACGCAAGCACCACCAGCCCTGAGGGCGGTAGAGCGTACAACGCCAGACGACATGGTCGGCGGCGGACTGTTGGAACTGTGAGTCTGAGGAACGATTGATGGCTGTAAGGGTATTGGTAAGTAAATGTTGCTGAGGATGATGAAATGGCAGCGAAAATGGTTGATGAAAGGAAGAAATTCTCGGGGTGGGCTCCGTGTGAAAATAACGGCAGAGGACCGGAGGGCCCCGTGTGAGGAAGGAGGAGGCAAGCGAGGCCGAACGGAAGGCACGCGCGAATTTGGGGGATTTTCGGGCGGCTGAAGAAGGCGGGAGCCACTACCACGACTCCCACATAGAAAAATGGTAAAATTTGAAGAAGAAAAGCAAGACAAAAAGTCTGTTGCTGCAGCGCGTTCAACAGAAGGAATAGCTTACGCACTCGTTAGGAAAGTTGGTAGGCGAAAACAACCGAAATGGCGGCGCCGTGCGATCGGATGAAGGAGATGACCCAAGCCCCGGGGCGATCAAATTGGGTCGGAGAGCCTCTACCTAAGTCCGGCTGTCCAGGCAATTCGCACACGATGTCCAGACAACAGCAAAAAAATGGGAATAGCAGTCTCAGACTACTATGAACAGTAGAAACAAGATATTTCACACAAAATATCGCGTGTATGGGTCAAGATGGGAGGAAGTGGAAATGAAGAGGAGAAGGGGGCGGAGGAAGCGGAGGTGACTGGCAAGGCAAAAGCACGAGGGGGCGACAAAGCGGACAGGACAGCCTGAAGACAAAGGCAGGAACATCATCAACAAAAGAGGCAGAAGAAACGGGGGACGGAGAACGGGAAACGGAGGAGAGCCACGGGGGTGTGTGGGTCGTAAACCGACAGGGCAGAGGTTGAAAGAAATCCACACCCGAACGTTACAGGCCTCTCCGTCATTGAGGACAGAGCTGTAAATCAACTGAGCTCTATCCGAAAGACAAGAATAATCCATAGGTGCGCGTCATACATTACAGCGTCTACGTATCGAACTTATGCCTGAGAAAACCTGAAGATGAACAAAACATCGCGATTAAACAGGTATCATTCAAGGTGTAGCTATTTTATTGTAACCCCCATGGAAATGAAGCTTGAAAGCTCGGCCGCTGCCCGCACCGCAAACCAAACTCAGCGCTACGGCCTCTTCGGCTTCGGGGTTTCAAGGAGGCCGTAGTGTCATCGCCGTGCAATCACTGCAATGACTGAGAAGTCTAATTGGGTATATAAATAGAGGCGCAAGGCATCGAGTAAGTGGTGGAAAGTGTTCGTGAGTAGATAGCAGGTGGTCATCTCAAGCTTTCACATTCTCTTCTTGACAAAGATGGTCTGGTCATAAACATCTCACCCAGCTTCCGGGCTCCATACACCGGCTTTTAAAACGGTAGCGGGGCCACCTACGGAGTCTACAACAGCCTGATGGATCGAAATAAAGGAACAAGCAAGCAACCAAAACACGGACGCAAATAAGGTATTCAAATCGCGGCCAGGAACAAGGTACGTACCTGCTGTAGGCGCATGTCACACCGTCCTGCGCAGGTCGACGCATGAAATTGTCGCGAGGTTTCATCACAGTCGCTACGATCTGACTATCCCCAGAATCCCCAGGACTGCTCACAATGGGCCTCTCATTTGACGGACAGCTTGATTGATGTAACCGCGGTGGCATCAGCGGCATCTTCGTCTGCAGGGCAGATATGGGTCGTTTTTCGATTGTTTTGGCGACGCGCCCCGAGCATCGGTATATCCGGGGTGTCGGTAACGTCGGAGTCCATCCAGCATTGATTAAGCTTCATGTCCCTCTGATCATCACACATCGACCATTGTATAAACAGAAGACATGAGTTCATTAAAAAGCACGGTTCTTTTATCGCCCGAATTCCAACGTTGTGAAACCCGTAAAAGCTGGTGGCGATGCCGATTTTATTCGCGCCGTCACCGGGGCCTAGTGGTTTTCATTTCCCCTTCCCCCAGGCCGAACCGCCCGAGGTTTTCCCCTGACATTCACTACTATTCACCGCCGATGTTGTTCCCCCGGACACTCACCACAGTGCACACAAATTTGATGTCAGAATTGGCGGGTGGGGTGTTCGGCAGTCTCATCAGTCTTGAGAGCTGGGGCTTGTCCATCGCTTTGCCCTCTGAGTCTGGGACAGCTGTACCTTCCAGTATCCAATCCCTCTCAAAGAATACTCGTTGGTGCTTAAACTGCTGACCGGTCGATCATCATTCCGAAGTGCGAAAGAGATCTCCTTGTTTTCTTCAGGTAGGACAAGCAGACGCCCTAATACGTCTCTGTCCTCTCCTGCATCCATACGCTGTAGTCAATATTGAAAGTACATGTGAAGCTCAGCCATTTGGTGTTACCACAAAACACGAGCTGTTCTGCTGCAGCATTAAACATGAACAATATCACCAAGTGGCTTCAATAGCCGCCGCCATGCCGTCCATGGCCTATTCCTTAGCCCTCAGTCATGGTGACCACCAAGGCTAGAGCTTTGGAGCCTCAACGTCCCGCGGCTGTATCTTTATGGCATTCACTCAACATTTTCCCATGTCACTCACTTTTGTATACATACAGACAATGGCGATGATGTCTTATTTGTGCACTCTGTAGTCCTTTATTGGTTCCGGGCCGGCAAATAATGATCCGAACCAGACCCGGGGCTATCAGTACCCTCCACCCTGTTCCCCTCCTTGTGGCAGCCTGCTTCGTCGGCGCGTGAAGGGGCAATAGGAAGATCATGTTTTCCTTCAAGACAGCCCTATTTTCACCATCACACACGGACCTCTGGATAAGTGGTCAGAATCACCTTATCCCCCGTACTTGACATGTCCTGTGGCACTTCCGGATCACAATGGATGTGGCCGGACATGGTCCAGGTTATCGTCGGGACTGTTACCTCCACTCCGCCCGGCGAGCATGTCCACAGGGCAGAACGGTTTCGTTTTCAGAGCAACGTTTGGCTATATTTCTACGTTCACCCTCTCACAGAGACGCGGCACCCACCCTCCATGCCCGGCCGACAATTTCACCCATTCGCAGGCGCCTCATGCTCTGGTGATGAAAAGGAGGCGTCTCCGGCAGAAGCATTACGGTGGGGCCGTTTCCGAGTACAGTACAGTATTGATATGATGCGGCCGCACCGTACCGTAACTATCACCGCCACGAAGCTCGAATGGAATGAATTCGCTACGCGCCCAGTAACGAACTCCTTTGCCTGCGTCCTGTACAGTATATATAAGGATGTATTATCTTGCTTCATAGCAATATCATAGAGCTCTGGACACTCGATCGCTGATGATGCCGACTATTGCTGCCATGGTACTTCCACAACGAGGCCGGCAGATTAAATGCCAAAACGGTACCCACCTCCGTCTTGATCACGGAGAGGACCGGTGTCGTTTTGACAGGGGGCGGGGAAAGGGCTCAACGATCCGTGAGCTAGCGCTTCTGGCCGAACTTTGTTCAGTGCCGCGGAATTTCGGAGATATCCTCTTCCGACCCGAATTCAAGCTCTCATCAAAGGCTTGTTTACAGACTAGGACCAACATGTTGAACAAACAGAGATTCGTCCTGTTTGTCAAGCTGACCAGCTATTTTTTTGATGATTTTTATTGATTTCTACTGTATTCCCATCATACGCTGTATCATCAAAAATAGAACACATTTTCTTCCTCTAACATCCCAATTCATCTTGACAGGATGCATTGATTTACGCCTTGGTCTCACGAACGGGAAGGGTCTTCTCCTTCTTGCCGCCCTCCTTCTTTTCGGTCTTCTCTGCTTCCTTGGGGGTCTCCTTGATGAAAGGCAGGAACTCAGGCTCGCCAGGAATATACTTTCGCAGGACCTCGGGCACAACGAGACCTTCCTCCGTTTGGTAGTTCTCAAGAATACAGCAAAGTGTTCGCTCAGTAGCACAGAGAGTCTGTAAAAATGGATTAGCGATATGACCTCGACAAGCGCGGAGATAATCCAAAGACTTACAGCGTTCAGAGCATGGACATACTCCTTCTTTCCACCACCAACGATCTGCTTGCCCTTCTTGGAGCCATGGCGAATCTCGAGCTCTCTGGTCTGGTAGTCTGTGCAGTTGGAGCAAGAAACAAGCTCCTTGTATTCCTTCTGGAAGGGGAACCATGCCTCCAAGTCGTACTTCTTGGCAGCAGCGTTATTCAACGCACCTGTGACGATACCCACGACCTGGTAAGGAAGGCCAAGGGACTTGTAAAACTCCTCGGAGTTGGCCATCATTTGGTCAAATTGGTCCCAGCTGTCATCGGGGCCACAGAGGACGAACTGCTCAACCTTTTCGAATTGATGCACGCGGAACACACCCCAGGCATCACGACCGTGGCTACCAGCTTCCTTTCGGAAGCAAGTGCTGTAACCGCAGTACTTGATAGGGAGCTCAGAGGGCTGGATCCACTCCTCGGCATGAAGGGCGGAAAGGGGCTGCTCGCTGGTGGCAATCAGGTATCGATCCGACTCGGAAGGTGTAGGTCCTTCGGAAACACGGTAAAGCTCCTCGTCAAATTGAGAGAGCTGTGCAGTCTTGGCCATCTGGTCGCGGTTGAGCATGAAGGGTGGTTGGTTAGGGGTATAGCCTGCAGCACGGATTTCGTTAACAGTGCATGATAATTCGGATTCAAGTATACATACCCTTGTTGAAGAGGAAGGCTGTGGCATAGTTGACGAGTGCAAGGTTCCTGTCATTGTCAGACATCGTTGTCGCCCTTCAAGCCCTTCTGACTTACAGGAACATGCCGTAGCCAGTCAAGCAGTAGCCTCGGTGGCCGACCAACTTGACTCCTCTAACAGGGTCGTATCCGCCAAGTCGCAGCAACACATCGTGGTGGGAAAGAGCAGCTTGCTTGGTCTTATCGAAAGTCTCAGGCTCCCAGGTTCGCTCGCTTGTGTTGTTGTCCTCGTTGTCGCTGACGTGGACGGAGTCGTGCACGTAGTTTCCGACGAGCTTTGCCTTGACTTTTAGTTCGGCATTCTTTGCTGCGGCGAGTTCCTCTTGGATCTTCTTCTTCTCTGTCAACTCCTCCTTCTGCTTAAGTAGCTCGGTCGCGTCCTCCTTGGCTCGTTTCTTGAGGCCAATCTCCTTTTGAACGCCGTTTATTTGTGTGCCGATCTGTGTAACTCCATATTGAGCTTCCAAGATGTTAGCTGGTTCAAGAAGATCATTAAAACTGTATAGATCCAATGACTCACTCTTGCGCGCATCTTGCCAAAGGGCAATAACCTCGTCAACCAGCTCTACAGGAGCATGTCGGCGACGCTGACTCTCTCGAATCTTCTCAGGGTTTCCGCCGCGCTCCTCGATAAAATCCTCAATGTCCAACATGTTGGCGATTCGCGATGGTACGATATTCGTTCAATCTGGTTGAGCCTAATGGTGGAATTTTTATCGGTGTTGATAACCCAGGAGGGAGGGAGGGAGGGGCAATTGCTTCGATCACCTGACTTGGATGGAGGGGTCTTTTTTCTCGAATTTGGACTCAGATACTTAGGTAGTGCCAAGTGGAGACCTGTATCAAAAGGCAAGGAAATCAAGAAGCAGTGGAGAATGTTCAAGTGTTGCTGTAGAATAGAATCTCAAGCTGCCTTGGGTATTTATTGTTAAATTTTGCGTAAAAAGTATTCTCCTCCATTTGAAAGTGAGTCACGTCAAGGTCTCACTCCGTGGTTGAAGGACGCCGGGTGAGTAATTGAGCGTTGCTGTAAGCATATGAGCCAATCACATATTTAATCCAATACCTATTTCGCTGTTACAGGGTAGCCTGGATTTGTACAGAGTGTAGTGTTGCGACAATGACTTTGGAGTTATCATTTATAAGTGAAGTGATGGCA
This sequence comes from Fusarium xylarioides, assembly GCA_013183765.1. Classification (NCBI taxonomy): domain Eukaryota; kingdom Fungi; phylum Ascomycota; class Sordariomycetes; order Hypocreales; family Nectriaceae; genus Fusarium; species Fusarium xylarioides. The sequence continues at coordinate 277,624 of SRZU01000080.1, read as the reverse complement.
TTAGACAGGCGTCAGAGTAATTGTCGGTCCTATAGAGAAAAAGAAGCTTGAAGTAGTAAAAGCAATCGTTTGGCTTGTTGATTTGATCTCATTGTAATAATATGGAGGATTTTAGTCATGAGGCGGCGAGCAACCATTTATTCGGCTTCGGAAATCTGAAGTAACTGAAAACACAGACACAGCTCTCTCAGCTATCAATTATCTCGGCGCATCTTATAAAGAGTCCCGAAATGAGAATTAACTTGACAATCATTAGACAGGCTTGGACTTTATTATGCTACAGCCCTTATTGAGTGTTCATCACTCCAATGGACAGCCACACCCTTCCCCAGTTTCTGAAGACCATTTTGAGCCGGAATTTAAAATCAGTGGCATGGCTCTTGGAGAGTTCGTCTTCTTTTTCATTTTAAGCTGAAACAACATGTCGAAGCAACACACATTGGCACTTGACTTAGGGATGCTACTGTGTAACTTGCAAGGGTCAACAGGACCCATGCATCGCCTCTGGTAGCCTCCATCATTGGATGAGGCTGAGCCTTGCTGACGGCCCCCAAACCCGCACTTTCGATTAGAGCTCATAAGCCAGCCGTGCTCAACATTGTTTGGATTCAAGGCTGTCCTGCCTGACTACAAACTTCTGCTTTGATCGTCGTCAAAATGAGACTTGGCCGTCGGCGAGAGGAAAGTCTCTCATCGTCCGACGATACCACGGTAAGATAAAGGAGATGGCGCTACAAGCCCCGCGCATGGACGACCGCTGACCATTTGCGATTCAAGATTTCGGATCAGGATGATGAGCCACATTATGAGTACATTCTCAAGGAGATGTACGTGCCTTCTTTGAGCGATAACTCATCTGCCGGCCAGAAAGACCTTGTGGAGTGAGTTGAACTTGAGGCCAATGTTTATTCTAAACTCACCATATTAGCCTCGTCTTTGTTCATGGACTGGGGGGAAATCTCAGGACCACTTGGAAGCAAGAGGGTACAACCGAGCCGTGGTTTACAAAGCCAGAATTCCTTGGCCGTCTTAAAGATTCAGTTCGCGTCCTGTCATTTGGCTACAATGCTCACCGTTTCGGCGATGTCGCCAATACGAGAATAATCCATCACGCCAATGACTTACTCCGAAATCTGGTTCTTAAACGACTCGATCACCCAGTATGGATGGCCAAGATGTTCAATGGATTTGTCTAATATCTTCATAGGACCGCCCTTTAATATTTATTGCTCACAGTCTTGGTGGGTTAGTGGTCAAAAGAGTAGGTTGAGAACTAATTTCCATGCATCGTCCAACTGACATACCTCAAGGCAATACTTCTTTGCGCAACAAACGACGATTGGAAAGCTATCAAGCAAGCCACAAAGTCCATCATCTTCATGGGAACCCCTCATATGGGATCGGAGAAAGCTGAAGACCTCGTCGTTGTGCAGAAATTGGCATCTTTGATGAAACTTCAAACCGCGGTTGCGACAAACCTCACAAAAGAACTCCGAGCTTTCTCAAATTCAGTACAAGATATCAACATGGAATTTACCATTGATGTTCATCGTTCGATCAAGCTTCTGTGTTGCTATGAGTCTCATCCGCAGCGGTTACCGAATGGAGCAAAAGAAATTGTATGTGAATCTTGTGGCAAACTCAATCCCGCTAACTTGGCCAAGATAGTCCCTCAATGGTCTGCTGTCCTTCAGGGCGTCGATAACATAGATTTAAATTGTACGCACTCTGGATTGCCTAAATTCGCTTCCCCTTTACACCCACGGTTCGAACTGTTCTGGGGCGAAGTTGAAAGGCTAGTAAGACTGGCTGAACCACCTCCGATCAAACTGTTAAAAAAGGCACCTACATGGACAGATGAAGATATTCCACAGTACGAGATACCCTTGACCTGCCCGAAAAATGCTAATTTATCCAGGCCGTCACCTCGGCCACGCCAGAACGCTCCTCTCCGGCGTCGACATGAAGTTGGGAAAGCATCGAAAGTCTCTAGAGACTCGGCGATTCGCTCAAGTGTCGACAAACTATTGAAAGAAGTTACAAGCCGTATCAATGTCGACTTACCAACACAGCATGAGACCGTCGTGTCTCAAGCTCAGAATCGGACACAACCGGAGAAATTTGGTAGGCTGAGGTGTTGTTACAGGAGTATATGGTATGCTGACCTGGAAAAGACGTTAAGGAATTTAGTGATTTCACCCGCCTTCTTCGCTCTGTGACACCGGAGAATAAAGGTCTTGATCGCGAGGCTCCCCACTGGCAGACATGCTCATGGATATTGGAAGATCCCACTTTCGTCAAATGGAATGAAAACAAAAGTGGCAGTCTCCTTTTCATTACAGGGAACCCTGGATGTGGCAAGTCAAACTTGGCAAAGTACATCCAAGGTGCAATGAAAGCTTCGAACGATGAAAGGTGGGAAGAGAGCCTCGTCATACCGTTCTACTGTGATAGTCTGGAGAGCTCTCGTCACAACCCTCCAATATTGGATCTTGTTGTCCAATCTATGTTGAGCAAGTATACCACCATGTCACAAGCGACAAGGAAAAAGCTCGAATCAGTCTTGGAAACCCTTGGGGTCGATAGACAGAAGTCACGATCACCTCTCGAAACCGAGAATAGCGGACATTTCATCCAATTGATGGAAATTGTCCAATTACTGGTGACGGCTGAATATGCTAGACCAACTTGCCTCATAATTGATGGTCTAGACCAGTGTGAAGACGAATTCATCATCCGGTTGCTCCGTGGGTTAGACACGATCTTCCGTCGTGAGTCTTCTGCCTCTGCCCTCAAAGTTGTTGTAACTTCACGCATGGCAGACTCTATCCGAGGGTTCGCGCTCGCAAATAACCACATAGAAGTCACACCAGATCTGATCCTCAATGATATCCAAAAAGTAGTCGATGAAGAAGTCGACCGCATTATCTTGAGTCGCCGGATAGCCACTGTTGGAAGAGCTTCTGTTTCAGCCGTCATTGTTGAGAGGTCGAATGGAAGTTTCCTTTTCGCATCAGCAGTCCTCAAGGAACTGTGGCACATCAAAGACACGGGAGCTAACTCAGTCTTTACACTCGTTACAAGCTGTCCCCCAACCATGGAAGCGATATATCAACAAGACATGGACCGCATCCAAAATGAACGCAACGATTTGTTTCAGTTGATTCAGATTATCTGCATAGCAAGGTCGACCTTGAGAATAGAAGAGGCCAAGGAGATCCTTCGGTTTCTAAATCCCTCGGTAACAAGGACTTACGATCTTGTCGGCGATTTGACAAGAACATGCCAGCGACTAATCAGATTTGGCGCCGAGGACACTCTTGAACTTTTGCATCAGACTCTTTACGACTTTATTCTCGACACATATGATGTTAACCTCGTACATCGAACCCTCGCAACTGCATGCCTCAAATATGTGAGGGAGATAGATTGGGAACCATATTACGACCCATGGACAGACTACTGTCGAGATACTCTTGCAGATCAATATGTATTTCTGGAATACTCTTCGGCTTGGTTTAGGTATCATTTGAAGTTCTTTGGGCCAGACACCTACAAGATATCTTGGGATTTATGGGATTTCATCCGCTCCCCAGCTGGGGAAAAGTGGCGATATTACACGTTCCAGAGACAACGTACTTGGGGATCCAGAAGCCCATCGCCAACACGATTGCCTGCTTTATTCAGGGCTCAGACACCGAGTCCTTCTAGGTCTAGGAGCAGGTCCTCGGATGGGTCCAGGACTCGATCGCCCCCTGCAATAGAACGCTCACAGACCCCTTCCTCAGCTACTGGCACACAGAAAGAAGATATAGTCGAGGCTGGATACCTATCGGACGACACAGACGATAGTGTGAGTACTTGTGACTTTGACGGATCGGGAGGCCGTGGGCGACTGATCACCACGGCTCAAACTTCCATTCGATCAGCAAAACCACCTTTGGTGTTGCTCGCTCAGTGGGACGCAGATCTTGTAATCAAAGAGATCTTCTCTCAGGCCCTAGAACCTACCCCAAACCGCTTCCTTCACAAAATCCATGATCTTCTGGTTCATGTTTCCCTAAACTCAAAGCAACAGGTTGAAGAAGACCTAGAAACACTAGTCAACAACATATGGGAAGGCACTACAGCAATACACTATGCTGCAGCCCAGCCGGGGGCAGCTTTGGAGGTGCTTCTACCTTTCACAAGGAATCTAGACCTGCCAGATAATGACGGGTCAACACCTTTGATCCTTGCCGCAGTCCGTGGCCATTGCCGGAGCGTGCGGGCTCTTCTCAAGGCCGGCGCCAAAGTAGATGCTGTTGATCCATGGAACCAAACGGCACTGTTCACCGCGGTTGATGTTGGCGCAGTGGATGTTGTTCGAACACTTCTTGAGTTTGGGGCCGATCCTAACATTTCATCTATCGACGGTCATTCACCACTTGTACTTGCTACAGGGAAGAATAGTTCCGAAATGGTAGAACTATTATTGGAGTTCTCAGCGGACCCTGACGCTCCTACATTCGATGGAAAACCTGTACCTTTCTTAGCTAGCTGGATGGGTAGTACTGACGCCCTCGAGATCCTGGTACAACATATCGACGTGGATCAGGTTTGGCGCAATGAGCGCTTGATTCACATGGCATGCTTCAAGGGATGGAAAGGGGTCGTTGACAAGCTTATTGAGAAGCATGCAAATCTCAATGATCCTCCCAGAGATCTGCCAAAAGCTTCGCCAGTGGCTCTGGCCGTTGAGTCGGGCCATAGTGATATTTTGAGGGCACTTTTGGCTGCGGGTGCTGCAGTCGAGTGCCCCGTGAGTGGGATGAGCTCTCCCCTACACATCGCAGTGGCGGCCCAGAATTTATTGGGCTGTGAGCTGCTCCTTGATGCTGGATGCCAAGTGAACGCAGAAGACAAGTATGGAAGCACGGCTCTTTCAATAGCGGCAGATCTAAATGATCTCGACATGGTCGAATGCCTTGTCTCTCACGGAGCTGATCCAAGCAAACCGGATTATGAAACACCACTTCATATTGCGGTCGACTGGGGAAATTTTGAGATGGTCGAAGTTATTCTTTTGAGTCGGTTCTTTTCCGATATAGACGCGAAAGGCGAAAAGGAATACACTGCTCTTGGCATTGCAGCGACAACTGGGAGACTGGACATCGTCAGTATGCTTCTTGATCATGGAGCAGATCCAAACCTGCGGAATGGACAGCATAACTCAAGCGCTCCACTACACATTGCAGCCAACAAAGGTCATCGAAGTATTGTGACAGAACTCCTGAAGCGTGGAGCAGATCCTTACCCGGAAACTACCAAAGAATCAAGTGCTTTCCATGCTGCTTGTATAGGGGGCTGGTTGGAAGTGATAGAAACCTTCTTGGAGGTTGTCGATGATGTTAGTGAGTTGGTCAACTTCGAATGGGGCTGGGCAGGAACCCCTTTAAAAGCAGCAGCATCAGGTGGGAGACTGGATGCAGTGAAGCTACTTCTCAGTAAGGGCGCCGACCCAAACAAACAGCTACAATCAAAGGCCAATAGGGGCCAGACTGTCATCCATGCCGCTACCGAGGGAGGCAATACCCAGGTTTTGGAAGCCATCCTTGACACAGTCGATGACTCGTCACTTGAGATACGTGATAGAGCTCAGAGGACACCGCTCTGGTACGCTTGTGTGGAAGGACATGAGGACATGGTCAAATATCTACTTGAACGAGGAGCGTCAACAGATGTCATCTTTGATGATGGAGAAAACATCATACCTACCATTGTGTCTGGAGGGTCTGAGAAGAATTTGCAACTCGTATTGGAGAAGAATCCCAACCTCGACACCGATTGCATCTTAGCAGATGGCGAGACCCCATTATTCAAGGCGATTTATTCTGGTCACGGCAAGATTGTGTCAATCCTCTTGGATCGTGGCGCAGATGTGAACAGAAGATCGAAATATGGAAACGTCCCAGTCTTCGGGGCGATCATCAATCGTCAGAATGAGACTTTGCGGATTCTTCTCGAGCATGAGTCCATCGATCTGACCCAACGGGACTCCTTCGACCGGACTGCGCTTCAGATAGCGCAGCAATCAGGAACACCCTCGATGCCTGCTATGGTGTTAGGTACTTCCAAGGACTCGGATGTAGAGAGGATACTTACCGAAAACCGAGACATGTACGGGCTTAACGCTTATGACCTGACCAGACCTGAAGCCAATGATCCAGCACCATTCGATCGCTGTGTCGAAGGTGTACGTCGGGATGCCCAAAGCCTATTGGATGATTTCGACATTCACGGGGTAAGATGGGAGCGCCTTGGAAAATTCCTGCTCCAGCTTGGGTCGTACAGTTTTGCCCAAATTGCTCTTCAAAGAAGTGCCCGAGCTGTAGAGATGACCCCCTTAGTTTTGAAGCATGACAACTACTGTGATATGTGTCTTGACACAATTACAGGCCCTCGCTACGTTTGTTGCACATGCTGCACAGTCGACCTATGCGAAGTGTGTGTCAGACGGGACAAGAAACCGGGAAATCGTACTTGGACCTGCGATTATCACCCCTTTCTTGCTGTCAACTTGCCCAAGATTCAGGCCCCAGATGTAATGTTAAGGACTGAGATTGACCTCCACATACCATCACAGCTGTCTCCCATCGAAGAGGTGGCATCTGAAACTAGCCAAGGGTGGATAGAAGCAGATGGTAATGAACGTCTTCTGGATGACGAAGATGCCCACGATTGCGTCTCGTTATCTTCGGGTGACACTTCCAACAGCCATACAATGGCAATCGAACCTCTCTCCACACAGCCCTCGACGGCGGTGACTGGCCACTCTTTCGAAGATGGCGAACTCCCAGATAATACGACTAACAATAGCAGTGCGTTAGCAAAGGAAGAGTGGTCAGACAGAACAGAGGACGAGCTTCGAGAGTTTCTCGAAGCAGTTCTCAAAACATTCACTACCTACCAGACGCCGAATGGAATATCCAAATGGAACTTTTCGGTCGATGGATGGACTTTGAGGTATAAAGATGATGCTCTGAAATCCACATGGGTGGAAGGGGATGAGAATGCGAAGCTTATCCAGTCTGTACGAGAGTGGACGCCACTTCAGCCGTTGACAGAGGCATACTACTACCTTTCAGGGCTTTCGTATCTTATGGCAGACGTGCCACTGTACCTAGTTGCAACTGGACTAGCATTCCATGGGTATGAAGATGAAGCCCTGAAAAGAAGGAAGAGACTGCAGCGGCTGCATCACAAGGTGATATTTCCTGTGAGGCGTCACGGGGAGGTTGTAGTCTGAGGAGATAGAATCGAGATGAAGTAGTCGAGAAGAAAACAATCAGCATGAACAGCAAACCGATAGAGTGTTTTCGATGGTATGAAAGAACTTAGGGCTATTGATATGGTCATGCCGCCTGTCTGCAACTGGCAGTGCCAGCGCTTGAACGACTACCAAGCCACTGCTCAGTAATACTCAACATATAACTAGGCACCTGGCAGTCTTTCAGGGGATAGGCAGTGAGTTGGACTGTTCGAGGACCCCACTTTGACTGAGAGATACGTGAACTTGTCATTGTTCAAAATATACACCAAATTTTCTCCCTCTTGTTCCCTATACTGCCCCTCCCTCTTGTTCTTTGTCCATTGATGCCGAATACAGTAGAGACAAAAGGTATTTAAACATAGGAAAGAGACGATTATCGAAACGCAAGTCCACAGTCATCCACACACTCGTCGACTCTTCTTTACACGCAAGTGAGAACCCCCAGCCGTCAACTACCTCCGTCCAAAGTACCCAAGCCAAAATCGACATGACTTTACAACAACGAGTCGAGCAGTACGTCCGCCAGCCGGGAGCACCAATTCCAGCCGAGCATGTATGTGTTAACTGCAAGTCTGGGATCCGCCAGGCATTGGATTTCTACTGCTGGGGGTGCAGCTGGCGCAGCCCTGCTTGGGGCTGTTGCAACCTTTGCCTGAAAAGCCTTGACTCCCTTGAAGACAGAGGCTTCTGCTTCCGATGTGTACCAAAACAAGGACATGAGTTTTCGAACTTGCCACCTCCTGAGGATTGGGAACTGGCGAAGAAGGACGCGATGTTTATACTCGCGTCCTTCTATAGACCAATGCCCGTCTGTCTTTTTTGTCGCAAGTTCTCGGATAGTGGTATCGACTGCGGTGAGCACAGTGATTTCGACGAGGACGATCGTCAAGATGTTACCTCGATCTACTCCACAGACGCCATCATGGTTGGGAAATATCCGCAGTCAAGCACCCACAGTTTCGCCTGGGAGCCACGACAGGGGGTTGTCGGTGGTATGGAGCTTCCTTCTCTTGAAGACGCAGGTGTCACAATGGACTGGTTCACAGAACAGCTGAGGATCGAGCAAGAATGGGCCAAACTGTATCCTTATGCGCTCTCACCAATCGCAGAGTCCGGCATCATGTTCATCATGATGGCGAGCGCGCCTCAGGACTCTTGGGATAAGATGAAGACCCTGATACTAGTCAACAAGTTCCTTAATGGCTTGGTATCAGGGTCTCATACAGCGAATAACAAGACCACACTGTTCTTCCACTCATGGCCGCAACCAGAGTTTATGCCTAACATTGACCCTCGTGGGTCTCTAAGACCATCGCCACTCGAATGCCCCAAGGCAAACCTTCAGGAGATCTTTTCGACCTTTTTCGACCATGTCCTTTGGACGAGAGCCACCGATGTTCACTCATTCAAGAGCCAGATCCCTCGCGACACATACGATCGCGTACGACGTGTATATCCCGGAAAAGCACTACTATCACGTACCCTGGGGTGTCACCTTGCCGTTCCCGACGCCCCCTTGAACATCAGTCCTGAACTCGTTGTGTATGGACCAGTCAACGATGGAACCGACAGGCTTCAGCCTGTAACCAGCCTCAAGAACAGCCAGATGGGCAGCACACCAGCCCCGTTAATCAACCCAGCCCTGCTCGCTGAAGAGTACGAACGCAGACACCCATATTGGTCTCGGCGCAGACAGAGAAAGCCCTGGGAGCTGCCAGAGAGCTACTCCCACCACTCTGTAGAGGACCCGGTGATGTCGCAGATGATTATGCTCGGACACATCGAGCACTACATCGATCGAAATAAACCGTGCTGGGCGGACGAGATCTCCGACGCCCGAAAAAACGACGTCGAGTGGCGAACGCAGCCCCAGCATCCCCTTCTCCGCCATCCCCTATCGATGGTGATGCACACCAACAATGGCTTCGGCCCACGAGATACACCTTTGAATGCGATTATTGGCCCTTCAGGAATTTCGCGTGCACCCAACTTCGGGAACAGGCTACACCCTGCCCGAACAGAGATCCCAGGGGAAGCGTTTCGCATGGCGACAATGGAGTCGAACAGCATAAGTGATCAATTCCGAACACTTGAGCTCGAGGATTCTGAGGAGGAAGACGATTCCGAAATGGAGCAGGATGATTCTGAAGACGAGAGTGACTCTGAGATGGACGAAGATTGAGTGATGTAGGCAGGTTTGTGTATTAAATTATGTACAGTACCAAGAGCTGAGATCTTCCATTCAACATGCAGTAAGAAGATCGAGCAATCACCACAACTTCACAAGAAGCGATCTCAGTAAGTAGAAGAAAGGAAAGGAGAAGAAAATGAATGATTGAGTACTATTATAAAATCCCGAGAGTAACCACCGTGAATAAATAGAAGTAGGCGAGCATGGTGCCGTGGCGCGTCCTTGACAACGACTTATTAGCCAACACCCCTACATATCAAAGCAAATCAACATTCCTTAGCAACATCGCCACTTGGCATTGAAACCGAGTACTCGAGTCCCAGTTTTACGGCCTTACCTGCATTCAGCAAGACCTCCCACGAAACCTGTCCGCTCTTTTTAAGAGCTGCCATAGCTTTGCCCCAGTCCTTGTCCTCTGCAGTCTCACGTCCAGGAGTGCCAGTCGCTTGACGCGGTCCTTCGACAGCCAAACCCCGAGGGCTAAGTAACTCAACTCGGAGGCGATCGTCTCCTGAAACAGGGATTTGATCCAGCACCAGAAGACTAATGGGCCTTTTGGCCGTTACGCGAGTGTTGTGGACTGTAACAGCGCGAACAAAGACAGAGCTGTCTTCTTTGCTGAACACTCCGCTCGTGCTTCTTCGGACATCAGGCTTCGGGTAAATGACTCTGATCGCCGAGTCCACACCCAGACTAAGAGTAAAGACTTCACCGGAGCTACATCGAGGAATTTTGCTCTGCCCCATGAAGCTACCGTCAAGTGTCAAGCTCGCAGGACCGCGGAGTAAAGTAAGTTTACTGTTGTTCTTGAGTTTGGCTTTGAGATAAGCCGCTGGCTGATATTTGGCAACAATGGTGTGGCTGAACAGAACATTGGTAAACTGCAGGCGAGCAACACGTTGCTTCGAAACGGTGAACTTGGGCACGAGAGTCTTGAGGCCAGGAAGATCAAAGGTTGTGGTGAAGCCAGTCTCTTCAACAAGAGAACTTTGGAATTCGAGGGATGGCTGGGCATCCGTCATAGTTGTATCTTCATCTAGAAAGGCATCGAAGTCGAAGTTAGATGAAAAGTCCATCTGTGGCATTCCTGGGAATTGCTGTTGCTGTTGCTGTTGCTGCAACTGTTGGGGTTGTATCATTTGGTTCTGAACCACGTTGCCTAACTGGGGCGGCCGCATCTGCGACGGTTGAGCTTGCGCTTGAGCGTGTGCTTGCGCTTGTTGCTGTATCATCGCAGCAATAGGCGCAGGAGGGGGAGGGAAAGGATGAGGAGCAGGCGGAACCATGGAATCCTGCTCCTGTCTAGCCATCATCAGTCTCTTCTTGTTCTGCTGTTCCAACATCATCAACTGCATCTGATAGTCATTCAGAGCTTGGCCTGGAAGTCCAAACATTTCGCGCCTGAAGTTAGGAGGCTGCTGTGGTACTTGTTTCTTATTGCGCCATGTGGCCTGTTGCTGAAGTTCCACCACACTTTCAAAAGCACCACTCTCGTCAGATGAGGACTTTTTGTTGCCCAGTTTGATATGCCAGGGTGTGAGACTGGGAATCGACTCGTCAAGGCTCGAAGATGTGGCCTGAGAAGTCGACAGCGTGATCTTGCAGTTTTCCCACGTCTCAGATGTTGTGTTATGAAGACCTGCATCGAAGCAAAGCGTACCCGTGGATTCAACAGTTGACAGTTGGATGTCATAACTGGGAGTCCAGAATGCCGAGTTGGTGACATATGACAATACAAGGTTGCAGGAGGATGTCTCTTCCACGCCTGCAGTCTTACTCCTGGGCCGCTGAACAAGTTCAACCTCGCTGGATACTGATTCCCGGCGAGAGGAAGCTGGCGTGTAGGATAAGCTCACCTCAAGTTGTATGTGTACGGTATAGCAGAAGAGCGGCCAGCAACGTGAGCGCTCGTTGCGAATACGCTCCTTCTCCTTGCGCTTCTCCTCTTGACGCTTCTGGCGCTGTTCCTGCTTTTTCTGGATGGCTTTTTGGATTCTGGCCTTGTTCTTGGCCTCCTTCTTCTGAAACTTGTTTCCAAGCTTGTTCAAGCGCATCTGCTCCTTGGTAACCTTGCTAATGGCCTCTGTGAGTTCTCGTTCCCTCTGCACGCCGACTAGACGTTCTTCAAAAGCTTTTTGGTGCTCTTGCTTATAAGTGTCAAGCATCTCACTAATGTTAACGCCCTCTCTCTTATCAAGAGACTTGGAGTATATGTCAAGGACCTTGATACGCTCATCGGCATTGCCAATAATTTCTCTGGCTCGCTGCTGTTCGTCTTTGAGCTCTATGAGTTTCGTCTTGGCTTCCAGCAACTGCCTATAATGTGGCACTTCTGGAGTTGAACCTTCTTCTTCTTCATCGTCACTGTCCGAAGCATCATCATCATCGTCATCGGAGTTCGGATAGACCTCATCGAAAAGTTCGCGATTGGGGAGAAATTCAACACTGATGCCCGTAATGGTAGTGGCACCGCTGCCTTCAACGGTGACCGAATTTTTATCAATGGTTGGGCTCAACCCGACAATGGATATCTCGTTGACTCCAGGCTAGCTAGGTGAGCATAAGGAGAGACATTGGCCAAGAAAGGCGTACCTTGAGAGGCACATCCTTGATTTCTCTTTTAACCTGTGCTTGGGTGGGGAAGAGGGTAACAGAGCGTGTTCCAAGGTCACGAATCTTGTATTCAACCTTATGGCCAACGTCTGTGTCGAAGGCTGCAGCGGCGATGTCCATCATGATGAAGAGGTCTGGGTGGGATAGCTCTTGGAGGCAGCGACAACAACACGAGAAGGTGTCACGCTGATGGGGTGGAATGAAGAAGTAGGATAGTACGACGAGAGACTCTCTTGGTGAGACAGACAAATATGTTCAAGGACAGGAGAAGTAAAGAGGAAGAGGACTGCTGAGCATGCCAAAACAGAGGGACAGATGGGGGAACACGAGATACTTATACTCGAACAGCAGATACTGGGGTCTAGGCAGATGGCAGTTTGGAAGTCACTTGTACCGGAATAAGGCAGAAAAAACCAGAGCGGACAATTTGACGTGAGGTTGAAAAAGATGGAGGTCCTGATAGGTGTAGAGGTTGATCACCACTAACACGATGCTGCTGAACATTCAGAGAGCACTAGGTGGTGTAACAGAACTAATTGATTGCAATTGATCTTTGTGAGGGAAAATATAATATTTATTTCAGCAAGATAACATGATACGAAGAATATTTTTAGCAGAGCGGCCGACTCGAATGGATGCTTCATTTCTTGAGGTATACGAAAGAGACGGGAGTAAGAAGGGGAAACGGTGGGGGGAGGCGAGGTCCCTGGGTCTTCAGGGTCTTCAGGGTCTGAGGTGCCTGCGGATTTATCTGGCTGCCTCATCCTCATGCCTGAGAATCCAGGTGTCTGTTATATCGTTCCCAGTCCACAACATCAGACTCATATTTTCTATAGCATGGATTGTATGCATACCTCTAGGTACCTAGGTTAGGTTAGGTAGTAGGTATTGTTAGCGAGATCCATGGTAACAAAGTCCTCAATTCGACATTGTTGGCAATTGATTGAGTGCTTTTTATTTGTTTGCATCAGATAGACGAGTACTATGTCAGTTGGAGTTCTCTCCAAACGCAACCCGTAGCTGGATATGGAGAACCAAGGTTGCTTGTATGCTGCTCTGAATAACAAACAGGACACCAATGTTTGCTTAAGAAAAGCCATATAATTATTGCAAACGGTAGTATTGGCTGTGGGGTATGCCGGAATTTCCAGTCCAAACTCTCAATAAGTCAAACGTCCAGATGACATCTTGTGGTTTGCCCACCACCTTACACGGCATCGCAATCAACCTCACCAAACCTGCACTGGGCACTGATACAATGCTTCTCAGCATCTATAAATGCGAGCAATATCGCCAGCATGCTTCACTTTTGAGGCACATGCAGAACCATCTTGGATGCCCTCTAAAGCATGGTTAGGCAGTATCGCTTTTATGATTACTATCAACGTCAACAATTGTACCCCAGAGGAAGACGTGCACAAAGTCCGCAGAGAATCAATATGGCTGGCGACAGACGTCGTCACTTGAATGGTATCGCTGAGATCGATTATGGCGACGATTTTGGAGATCTCGGCGAGCCACACGACATGGCCTTTAGACGCTGGCCTCCATTCGTTCCGGGGCCTGGTGGAAGACAAAACATCATCATTGTACACTCAAGAGTCGGACAACTGAGGAGAAGATACAGTGTCGACCAAGAAGTCCTGTTCAATCTTCTACCCAGAGTCCGGGAGGCGACGAGACGCGGAGCGTTAGTATTGAGCACCTACTTCCGCGAGCCATACTTGGAAAACCATCCAGAGGATTTGATGAACTGGGCTCTCGACTTTGTGTTCCAGCACCTTTCAGAATTTACCAGCATTGAAGCGATGGACATGTTCGGCGTTGCTATGCAGGACATTGAAAATGATACAGTCCGTGGTCGTGCAGTCAACGAGTGGGCAGCTCAAATGCATGCTCTGTGCATCGTGCTCAGCAATGATCAAGGGCTAGGATGTTCAGAAGACCTTCTCGGCAGAATTCTCGACTTTTTCGAATTTCTCATCCAAGAAGTTCATAACATTTTGGGATGGAATCAGGCAGCGGTTCTCTTTGAAGCTTTTGCAAATATCGTCCGGACACATCGAGGCGATCAGGTGCAGCAGATTCGAAGGATCTGGAACAGATTTGACCCAGAGGTTCAGCAGCAGATACTGGCTGACATCAGGAGTGCACTGCCTGTCGAGGGCCTGGATGATATGGCGCACCGCATGTATCGAACATTGGGGTACTAGAAGCCACTAGAAGCTAGAACGAGGGATAAGAAGAGAATCCGGTCATTTTTGTGAATAGTTATGCAGTATTAAATTTAAATAGTTGCGAATCACATCACATCATGAATTGCATAAGTCATCCCCAGCCTCATCAATTCCATCACCCCACCTCTCGCTCAGCCTATCCCCCCGGCCACTCGGACGTCATGGGCTGGCCTCGTTTATTCATTCACCAGCCTCTCTCGCTCTCCACCACAATTGTAGCCAGCGCATACATACATACTCATTCTTTGTCGGTCACCTTGGGCAGAAAATCACCGGTTGGGTGAGCTGTCACGGACAATTCCTTTGTCTGTTCAATTATACGTCGTGATTTGAGCCAAGACTGGAACCCGAACGCCATAATGTCTGATACTCGCAAGTCAAACAAGTCACCGCTTCAATCGCTGGATCCCCAGCCGATCCGAACCCCATCTCCCTCTCGGGACCGTGACCGAGAGCGAGACCGGCGGGATCGTGCTTTTGATCGAGGTCCAGAGCGAGCAAAGTCATATCCAGGCCCCGAATCTCAATATGGTCCTCAACCTTATGGACCTCAGAACTACAATCCCCAGGATTATGCCAATCAGAGCTATAACCCTCAGAATTACGACTCACCGGGCTACAACCAACCTTACAACCCGCAGAACTACCCTCCCGTATCAGGTCCTCAAACTGGCCCAGGCAACCTCCCGATCCGTCCCGCCTCTGAATCATATCTTCCCAACCATGCCGGAGCCATGGCTACAGCATCAACCCAGCAAATGGTCCCCTCCACAGCACCGGCTGACCTGCGAGAGTTACAAGCTCTCAGGGTGAACTGCCAATTCAATCTGCGCGAGTACATGAGCCTGCAGCGTCAGCGACGAGGTGGCGATTCTGCCGCCTCTGCTTATGAGCTTGAGACCCGGATTCGAAACCAGACCAACATGGTTTTGAACGATCTGAGAATCCTGCATGGCGAGGTGCGCAGTATCGCGAAAGAAGCCGAGAACCATCGATGGCGAAGATGGATCATCGGAGGAGCTATGTAAGTAACCTACACATCCCACTCGCCTGAGCCCAAGCAATTGACCAGCTTCGATAGTGCTACGTTCATTCCCTTCATCCGCCGCTTCTGGCGACGAAACGACGATGACGAAGATTCTCACTCATCAGCCAACGACACCGAGTATGCCTTCAAAAAGTCAAAGGGTCTTCTCGAGCACATCAAGAATGGTATACTTGGGAAAGGCCGCTTCGCCAAATTGGCTTTCTTTGTATTTGCCGTGCTCGTTGTGTTCTCTAATGAAGTGTCTATTCGAGTAGCTCGGACTGTGCAGAAGAGGCTTAAGAAGCTGACAGCGAGAATCGAGCACGGTGATCCGGATATCGATGAGAAGGACATGAAGCTTCTCGAGGGCTGGCGATGGAGGGTTCTACTGTGGTAAGACAGTGCCACTATGATGACATGAAAGGTACATAGGATGAGGATATGATTGAAACGAAGCGGAGGCGATTGCATTTACTTAACGGTTCTCATTGTAAGATTGCAGTTTATCTATCTACTTGTATGATCTCATGAATTTTAAATGTAGTATGTTTGACAATCTATTGATGGGAGTTTCTGGTCCACAACAATTGCAAATGAAATGAACTGGGCTGCTTGCTTATGCTTATAGGAGTCTGTGCCTACAAGTCATCCCTAACTTATGAGATCTCCACTGACATCACTGATCCCTGCAAACTCATCTCCATCACAAAGTTACAGGTATCACAACTTGCACCCATCAAAAGTATCTGAAGGAGTCCTCACAGAAGGAAATCCTTTATAAGATCCGAGAAAACCAAGTCCATCGTCAAAATGGGCGGCAAACGCAAAGCCTCGCAAGACCTTCGGGGTCAGTCGCTCCCTGTCGACCAAACGTTGAGCTTTGAAGCCCCCCCAGAAGATACAGAATCTCGGGATAGTCACTATACCGAGCTATATTCAAAAGCGCCAGACTTTCAGCAGCTTGCTCTTCAAGATGCAGATTTTGCGCGATTGTGATTTATTCCATCCTCAAAATGCACGATAAGCCCATCTAATGAATCATCGCAGGTGGAACAAACACAAAACTGATTTCTTCAATGATCCAGAATGTGTCATGCAATTGACGAAATCACTTCTCAAGCTGGACTTTGGACTGAAGCTCGAACTTCCTAACGATCGACTATGCCCTCCTGTAAGTTTTGAGTTGTTTCTTGACGCGTCTCACGATCTAACGCGTCCGCAGGTCCTTAATCGACACAACTATCTATTATGGCTAAAAGCCCTCCTCGACAGCACTTCTTATGAGAAACAGGATAGGAAAATCGTTGGGTTAGACATTGGTACTGGCGCAAGTTGCATATATCCTTTGATGGGCTGCACTGAACGTGATTGGGAGTTTATCGCCACTGGTAATCCATTCACCACCCCGTTGGCTAGAGCACCGCTAATCCAAGCAGACATCGATCCAAAAAGCCTCGAGTATGCTTACAAGAACGTGGTAATGAATGGGCTCGGGAACAGGATCAAAGTCGAGGCGCGAAAGCCAACCGATGCTCTCATTCCGCTCGATGATCTAGATATTAACAACATTTCTTTCACCATGTCAAATCCACCTTTCTACAAATCTGAAGAAGAGTTACTAGAGAGTGCGAGGAAAAAGTCCCGCCCCCCTTTTACAGCATGTACCGGAGCCAAGGTTGAGATGGTGACCGACGGCGGCGAAGTCGCTTTTGTTAACCGCATGCTCAAAGAGTCGCTCATCCTTCAAGAACGTGTACAGTGGTATACATCCATGTTCGGATTTCTCACAAGCTTGATCGAGTTTGTGGACAAATTGAGAGAACACAAAATCGACAATTTTGCTGTCACAGAGTTTGTTCAGGGCAGCAAAACAAGAAGATGGGCTGTTGCATGGAGTTTCGGAAACATGAGACCAGCCCAGTCAGTTGCACGCGGCATCAAGACAGCAGTTTCCAAAAACGTGCTTCCAGAGATCACAGAAGAGAAAGTCGTCGACATACCTCTCCAAGAGAAAATCGGTGACTTTGCAGATCATTTTCGATCTGAGCTTCAGAAGCTGGACTTGATCTCCTGGGAATGGGACACTGAGCGCCTGGAAGGGACTGGACGAGCAGCAGGTCGCGTCTGGGCACGAGCTTGGCGTCGAAGAAAGCAAAGAGGGGAGACTGAAGATCAAAAGGTGGTAGACGTAAATTGCGAGTTTGCTTTCAAGGTTTCCATACGGGTTGGAAAGGATGCTGTGGAAGTCCACTGTCGATGGCTTGAAGGGCACGATCCTGTCACTTTCGAGAGTTTCAGGGGATATCTGAAGAAGACGGCGCGAAGTATCATCAATCTTCAGAGCACCGAGGACAAAGCATAGTGTTCAAGGGCATCTGGGCTGAGTCTCTGTAAGTAGGATTGTGCGGAATACCCGCTAAAAGTACTAATATTAATACACAGATGTTCCACCTAGGCTCTGACTCTTAGACGGAAACCTTCAAGATCAGCCAAAAGTTCCCCTCTACTCTTCCCGTTTACCAACGCAGCTCGAATAACGTCTTGCTCCGAATCAGGCGCCATGTTCTCGTTTTTAGGAGGGTTGTTGTCCAGATTTGTTGGGAAAGGATAGCCTTCTCCAATAGCAGCGATAAACATCTGGATTTCTTCACTGAGGCCCTGCGCTTTATATGCAGTTGTCAAGACGTCCCAAGTACTCTCCACAAGTGGCAAAGCGTCGATTGTTTCCATCGGTTTACCAAATGCGCTGCTGATCTGGACGAGGTTGACAAGGCGATTGATGTCCACAGACTTATTCTCGCCTGCTGCATGGAAAAGAGCAGGGTTGAACCATAACCCGTCGCCCTTCTTCAACGGAAGTGAGATATAATTGTCCAGAAAGAACTCGTTAAACTCAGGAAGGCGATACGCCATATAGCCAGGTGCAAATGCCTGACTGAACGGTAAAAGTCTCGTCGGACCGCTCTCCAGAGGTACGTCAACATGTGCTATAGCACCTTGCAAGGTCAAGCATTGACTTGCTACTTGCATTGCCCTGGGATACTTTCCACAGATCTCAGTAGACATGAAACCTAGGTGATAGTCGCGGTGGGAGACTTGAGGCTGCCCTCCAGGCCGGACATTGTTGACTTGAGTAGTGATGCGATACCCTGGACCAAGCCATGAAGAGAAGATGAGGTCGAGGTAGGGATTCGAAAAGTAGTTGAAGAAGGAGTCTGGGTCTTGGAGACCATGTTTACTGAACGAGTTCCAAATCCGATCGTTTTTACCAGCACTTGCAAAGTGATCGCCTGCTGTTTTTGTACCCTGACTCTCTCTTTTGATAATATTGTTGAAGGCAGCTGTTGACTTGTTGATCACGTCCAAGTTGGTGTAAAGACCAGCTGTGACAAAAACACCAGGGCCATACAAAAGGACTTTATACCATTCGTCTTGGAGAGCGTACTTTTGGTTTTCGGTGAGAGTTGAAAAGTTGGAAAGGTTGTAAACAGGTACGTTCTCCTTTATGTCTGCAGCGAGGGGGTAGTCTTCTTTGGTGACTTTCTGAGAGCAAAGTTTCCTGAAGGCATCAAGAGAAGGAGGCGGAGATAGTTTGAAAAGACGGGCATGTCCATGTTCTGCCATGACGCCATCGACTGTATTTCCGTTGGTGGACATATTGACTATGTGTTTTGGTTGTGGTACACAGACACTTTGGAGCAGAGTTAGTTCAAGATGTGGTAGGAAACTCTCGTCAAGAAATACCTTTTGGTCGGGGAGAAACCCGAACAAAACAACAACGATTTTGCCTATTGACGATTCAATTGTGCGTCAGAACATTAGATGCTATTTTGAGACGAGTCGATGATAGGATACTCTTTACAGTGGTTCAAGAGGTCACGAATGGCCGAATAATTTAACCGAATAATTCAAGCATTGAGAAGAGCCAATCAGTGTAAATAAAATCAACAAGATATATGTTAGTAGATGCATGCATTGAAGATCGCAAATGCGGGGATAACATGTCACTTTACAGCCCAGCCAGGAATAATCAGAATAGACATCGAGTTCAATAAACTACCGGTGGTATTCAGATACGTGTGTCGATGGTAGGAGATGGAGTGGTTACGAGAGGCAAACCATTTCGATCAGTAGGTAGATACACAATTGGCTTGATCGGGGAGTGAACCATTTTGAACAGAAGCTGTCACAACGAAGACTGATGTTTTTACAGTTTTTATTTGAGAAATAATGCTTTTGATCTCGGTCGTTAGTTATTCTGTGAGGCTTTCCTACCTCGTCATTATCATGCTAAATAAAACAAATCCCTTTTTGCTCGCTCAAATGCTTTTCTGCAACACCCACTCTAATTGTTGAGGTTGCCAATAGTAATAGACTTGATGTTCTGGTACTCAGCCATACCGTACAGACTGCCCTCCTTTCCGTAGCCGCTCTCCTTGACACCGCCAAAAGGTGCCTCAGCAGCACTAATCTTGCCTGTGTTAGCACCCACCATTCCGACTTGCAACTTGTGAGCAACACGCATAACGCGACTGATGTCCTTGGAGAAGAAGTATCCAGCGAGACCGAACTCGGTGTCGTTGGCCAGACGGATGGCCTCCTCTTCGGTCTCGAACTCAAAGACAGGGGCAAGGGGACCGAATGTCTCGTCCTTAGCGACGGCCATTTCTTGTGTAACGCCAGTGAGGACGGTGGGCTGGTGGAAGAATCCGGGGCTGTCGGGGGTGCTGCCGCCGGTGGCGATCTTGGCGCCCTTGGAGGTAGCATCGGCAATGTGCTCCTTGACCTTGTCGACAGCAGATTTGTTGACGAGGGGACCTTGGGTGGTAGACTTGTCGAGACCACCGCCCATCTTCAGAGCGTTGACCTTCTCGACGAGCTTGGCAGTGAACTCCTTGGCGACACTCTTCTGGACGTAGAGTCGGTTGGCGCTGAAGATACGTTAGCTATGTTTACTCTACACAGAGAATTTCTTAGCTCACCAGACACAAGTTTGACCAGAGCATCGGAACTTGCAGAACATGGCGCCCTCGGCAGCGAGGTCAAGATCAGCATCCTCAAAGACAATGAAAGGGGCGTTTCCACCAAGCTCCAGGCTGACCTTTTTCAAGGTACCAGTAGCAAGCTTGGCAAGGTACTTTCCAACGCCAGTAGAACCAGTGAAAGAGATCTTCTTGACGAGAGGGTTTGTGCACAACTCAGTAGCAGCCTGACGGTCACGAGTGGGAAGAACTTGGATGGTGGCAGGAGGAAGACCGGCCTCAATCGCGAGCTTGGTGAAAGCAAGGGCGGAGTAGGGAGTCTCGGAGGGGGGCTTGATGACTACGGAGCATCCGGCAGCCAGAGCGGGAGCGATCTTGCGGGTGATCATGGCGGCGGGGAAGTTCCAGGGTGTGATGATGCCGCAAACACCGACGGGCTCGCGAATGGTCATGAGGGTGGTATGAGGAGAGGATGAGGGAATGGTGACACCATAGGATCGAGTGGCCTCCTCAGCGAACCAGGAGATGAAGGAGGCAGAGTAGACAACTTCACCCAGTGCCTCGGAGTATGTCTTTCCGTTCTCGAGAGAGAGGATCTTAGCGACTAGAGGACATGTTAGTGTGAAATCGGAAACATTTTAAAAGAGACAACGTACGGTCCTCCTGGTGAGAGAGAACCAGGTCGTACCACTTCCTCAGAAGGGCGCCACGGCTGGCACCAGTTGTGCTATCAAAGTACTTTGTCTGGGCAGCATCGGCGCTCTTGATGGCAGTCTGGAAATCTTCGAGCGTGCAGTTGGCAACTTGGCCGAGGACGGTGGCAGTGGAGGGCTCTGGGGTTCCAATTAGCTTCTGGACAATCGGTACTCATGACGACGGTATCACGGACCGAAAACATCGAACTTGTTCTCCTTGGCGACCCATTTTCCATCAATGAAAGCATCCTGGATGAAAAGGCTCTTGTCCTTAAGCTGTTGAGTTCAGTGTTAGCATCGTGAATCTCAGTGAGGGGCACATACGCCAGCAATGACCTCCTTGTGATAGCTCTCAGCCATTATGTTAGTGTATTATGAATTTGACGATGAAAACTTGGCTCGGGTCAAAGAGAAGAAAAGGTCAAAGAATGGGAGGAGAAAGAAGTTGAGAGGGATAAGGGCCGAGCTACAAAAAGGTTCCGGTCTACGTCCAAGTAAATAAAAACGAAAAGATCCACGAGAGCTCCTACAAACGTCACATGGCCGCGCTAAACCTTTGTAACCCCACTGGCCGAGCGTACCTTAACCGTTGCATTATGTCCGTATAGTGAAATATTGCTTCAATCGAGACCAGTCATGTCAAAGAACCTCCCAATTCCGGTTCCAATTGGGGTCACGGAGCTGCGAGGTCGGGGATGTGGAGGGGAGGACCACTGTAAATTAAGCGTTTCCTCACTGAAAATACCTTCTGAAGGAACCGGTAAAGACCGGGACCGGGCCGGGACTTACGGCTCCGGTAGTTGGAGATCGGGAATTAGGATCCGGCCCCGGGAACCGAGGGGATGTAAAGAACTCGTGCCTTTTTATTACTCTTTAGGCCCTGATCAGTATCCAACATAACATGTTAGGTGGGTCAAACGAGGGTACTTATTTTTCGCTGCATAAAGTGCTTGTACCTCTAGAATCCCTATTCTAAGAGTAATGCAGCGTGGATCCCGTTGGATCAGTCGGTCTAGGTAGGCTTGTTGCTGACTGATCTGCTAGATCCTTTCCTAGGAAGCTAATGTTAGCCTTGTGATGATTTGACTACCTTCTGCTACAGAAAACGCATACCTGTAAGAACTACAGTAACTATATTATTATTACTAAGGACCCTAACCCTAAGGCCTGCAGCTAGCTTATAAATTATAATTAAGGCTATTATAAATAGCTAAGCTGCTAAAGAAGACCCTTTTACTAATAATAATAATTTACTCTTACTAAGTATAATGCTAAGTATAATACTGCTATTAGCCTTAAGGTAAAAGACCCTATAATAGGTATTACTTCTATTACTAATAAAGAAGAAGAAGCTATAGCTAAGATAGAATAATAATTAAATATAAATACTACTAGAGCTATATTATAAGGCTTAAAATAGAGGTAATTTAGGTAGTAAAAAGTCTATAGATATAAGGTAAGTATATATAAATATTACCTCTAGGCTATTAAAAGAGTTTCTAGCTATTAGCTTTAATTATATAAAGATTAATAAAAAGGTTAATAACTTACTAAAGATTTAAAAAGTATTTCTTATAATTAATAATAATAGTAATATATTATATAATTATAATATTAGTACTATTTTTATAAGTAATAAGCTTTAAGAATACTTTATTAATAAATATATTATATTAGTTAAGTATCTTAAACTTAATAATTTGCAATTTTATTAGCTTTATAAGTAAGCCTTTAAAGGTAAGGAGGAAGTTAAACTTATTGCTATTAAGGCTATAGATATAGAAGGGTTATTAGCTTTAACTATAATTAAGATTTTAAGTAATAATAAAGATAAAGATAATAAGGAGGATAAAGATAAAGAAGTAACTGTTTTTAGTAGCTATATAGCAATAAGTATACTAAGGCTGCCTTCTAGTTAAGCTACTATAATAGAATTAGCATAGAAATAGAAGCATAATGCCTCTATTACCTTATTATAGTAAATGCTACTACTGCTAATAAAGAGGCAATATAGGAATATTCTTAAAGGTTATAGTTAGTTAGGAAATATTAGTAAAACCTTAACTGCTATACTTACTACTTATTAGACTTACTATATAGTTAAGGCTATAGATATAAAAGCTATAATCTATAATATTAAAGAACATTTTAGGGATATAGTAATAGATAAAGAGATTAAACTATTTAAAGATTAGTTATTCCTTTATTAAAATAATATAATAAGATATAATAGTTTAAAGAAGAAGTTTAAAGAGAGGCTATTTAAAAGATATACTATAGAGGCTTTAGGGGCAACTCTAAGAGAAGATATAGAAATAGGCAGTTTCTTAGAGGAGTTATTAGCAGCAGAGAGTAAAATATATATTTTCTAGTTAATAGAAATAAATATAATAGTAAAAATTATTTAATTTAGTATTATAAGGTTATAAAATAAAAAAGAAAGCATTATAAAGAAGCTGTATTATAGGTTAAGATAGTAATGCAGCTGCATTAGTATTAAGGCTAAGAAAAAGCTGGCTTTATAGGTTATATTAACCTAAATTAGGTTATTAGGCTAGGTACTTAAAATAGCCTTAATTACTTACTAGTATTATTATAACTATTAAATCTACTTTAAATAAATTTAAATTTTATATTTATAGTATTTAGAGGTAAATTAATAATTCTAAATTTTAGTAGATTTTTAAATGCTAAATTTATAAAGAAATTCTATTATAGATAAAGGTAAGTTATTCTAGGTAGCCAGGCTACTAAATTAGCATATAGCCCTTATAACCTTGCTACTAGCATTGCTATAGCAGGCACCTAAAAAAATGCAGTAGCCTCTAATAAGAGGTAAGGTTATAATATTTAAGCACTTTAGCCTAATAAGGAGGCTATTATTACCTTAACTTATTTTAATACTAAATAATTAGTAAAGGAAGATAATAGATATATTAATTAATAGCCTAAAAGCAGGAAAGTTTACTCTAGGAATTTAAAGAAAACTAGATATTAATTAATAATATTATAACCTTTACTTTTAAAAACACTAAACCTTTAAAATAGAGCTATAAGATTTATAACTACCTTACATTTAAGATACCTATAAGATTAGCTTTTTAAGGGAAATAAGGGGCCTATTTCCTACCTAGCTAGCTGCTTTTTTTAATACTATAACCTTCTTTCCTTATTATTACTACTACCTTTAAAGAGGGAAATTACTCTTATTAAGATTCTTAAGCTTCCTAATAAGCTAATTAACCTCTCTAACTTCTATATAATATTCTTTATAAGCTTTCTACTGCTTATTTATAATAGTTAACCTTAAAGTTAAGGCATTTTCTAACTATACATATCTATCTGCCTAGTCTCTGACCTCCTCTAAGACTTCCCTTTCCTTCTTATCTTCTTTATTAGCCTCTTTATTAGCCTTACAGCTGCTAATAAAGTTTATTAGTTCTATATAAGTATAGATAAATAGGATCTATTTATATATAGAATACTCTAGCGCTTTACAGCAAAGGATCTAGAACTTCCTTTTTATATAACTAAAAGCAAGTTTAATAATAATTCTAAGATGCAATTAATAGAGATTATATAGCTCCTTCTTATTCTAAGGTTTATTATAAGTTATTTTCTAGTTATTTAGATAATATTTAATACTAGTATAAGAAATAATAAGTTCTTAATAAGATTTAAAGCTAGCATTGCTAATATAGAATTAATTTTTTAGGATTTTAAGACTCTTAAAGCAAGTATACTGCATTAATAAGGCATTATTAACTAAGCCCTTATAGCTAGCAAGAATATATAAGAAAGTCCTATCTAGCTATATAGTATAGAGGATATTTTAAGAGATTAAAGACTTTCTATTATACTATTTTCTCTATTCCTTACTAGAAATATATATAGTAAGGTAAGTTCTATCTACTGCACTAATATAGCTATAAAAATACTAACTGCTTTACTAAGCTATTATCTCTAGGGAAATAAAGCTATTATTAGGAAGTTAAATGAAGTGTATATAAAGCTTTAGGAAGGCCTCTACTGCTGCCTTTACTATAACTAAGACTATACTCTAGCTTATCTTAAAGAAGTCTATTATAAGGTACTAAGATATACCTTAACTAATTATATATAGAAATATTATAACTTTCTACTTTAAGGTCTACTATTTTATATCTTTTAGCGCTATATTCTCCCTTAACTACTTAACTAATTTATTAAAGACCCCCCTAGGAACCCTAAAGATCCTAAAGATCCTTACTAGGCTGCCCTAGAGCAGTCTCTAAGCCTTTACTGCAGCTGCTAATGGTCCTCTAGGGTTAATGATATATCTTAGAATAGGATTATAAGGTATTTATAGCATTTCTTAATCTAGCTGCAATTAGCTAATCTCTTTAAGCATTTACATAAATAGGAGATCCTTAAGATTATCCTGATCTTTATTGCTGCTGCAATTAGGGTTAGAATTATCTATTTTTAAAGGCCTAATCTAAGGGTTTTAATATAGGCTTAGTATAGCCTTATTAGCCTTCTAGTTATATTTAGCAAACTAGGTAAAAGTAAAAGTCTAGACCTTTACATTACTCTATTAACTTTTTAGCTAAAAAATTAACTTTTAGGTTATATTTCCTTAATAACCTTTCCCTAAGGAGTTTATAGCAGAAAAGGTATATCCCCTAAGCTTATATAACTTAACACTAAGTAGAAATTGCAAAAAACTAACGTTTTATTACCAACAGGCCCTAAATTGGGGATAGCCTTACCTTCAGACCCACCAGTTATGTTATGTTGAAAACTTATGTTGGATACCGATCAGGGCCTTATGGGTTGGTATGCCGAGGTGGTTGTCAACTCGATTGGCTTCTGGGGCGAGTTTCTGGGGAAAACTGTGGAGATGGCTTCCATTCTCATCATGAGAAGCCTTGAAATTTGCCAAAGGCAGTTGGGAACTTCTCATGATGATGCTCCGGCGTGGTTTGTCAGCATTTGTATGGAGAATTCCTGTACCGAAAGAGCCTGATGATTCCACGGAGCCGAAGTGGACATGGGAGGTGTTTTGTAGGCCTCATAAACTACAGCTCTTGGGTTGGTTCAGTTGCTTGACCGGGCCGTATTGGTAGGTTCTGCGACATAACGGCTATAATTCCAAGAGAAGGGTCTCATCTCGGATCATTTTGATGTAGTGGTATATTGCACTGCATAGTATCATTGCCATTGCCTAGCATCTGATATGTACAGTGATGGGATCATTCAGAGTACAGAGAACAAGATATTGAGTGTCCAGAGCTGGCGAACAGTCCCCCAAGGCAAACCCACTTCACTATTTGATCCCCGCCACCATGATTGATGGACCGCGATGCTCTATACTTCACCCACCTTACTCCGACAGATTCCGGCAACCAAATGCGATACCTACTCCCTTACTAGTCATCGCGCGAAACTTCTTGATTAGGAAAGGCTGATACACCTTCTTCCACAATCTGGGGAAATCACAATTACATATCAATCCAAGCATCCTTGACTTGACCCTTCAGCGTGGGCTCATATGTCACTTACCTACCAACTTCATTACAAGTTATCCTCAGCTTGCATGATCACATATACCTTATGAGAGCAACTGTTTCTCACTTGAGATCGAGGTGTTGGCCCAGATCATATTCCTACGGATGCCTTGGCCCATGAGCACAAAACGAGCCCTCGTCGGCATACAATCAAGTACTCAGACGTTAGACTGAGGGCTCGAACTAACATCCAGGCTACAAGGTACTCCAGGTTCGACACAAACAGCTGTAGATTCACAGATATCCCTAATTCCAAACTCGGCTTTCATGCAAGTCGCCTAGAAAACAGCATCGCCTCGGTACGCCTTATCCAAGGTGACTTTACAGGCATCGTTCTTCATTCTCTCTGCATCCCACATGACATATCCAATGATCCTCAGCCCGTAGATAAACCTCATTGGGGCAAACGCATGCTCTCCTAAGCGATATCTCTCATGCGCATGGTCATAGTGTACCTTCATCCATGTCTGTCTTGGTTGATCATCCGCAAAGGTGTCGTCAGCGTCAACTTCTCTGGCTAGCCTGTCAATATCTTCAGTTCGCCAGACTTTCTTCTGTTCATTCGGCCTTCTTCCGCGGTTGAACTCTTCAAGATCTTCTTCAAGCCTGCTTTGGCATGGACTGATAGCCTCACCAAGTGACGCATGCCACTCTTCGTAGGTTGGAGCTTTGAGAAGCTGGCTGAGACGAGGAATACCGAGGGACATCTAGAACATCGTCAGTAAGCATCAAAAGTTCACATAGTCCCAGATAAATGTTGCAACTCACGCATTTCTGCTCCTCAAACGACTGAGTCTTTCCAGCTAGCCACTCGGTAAGATTGTCTCCCCATTGAAAGCCATTGACAACCACTTGCCGATAGGCTGGGGTTGCAGACAAGATTGTCAGCATGACTAGATTCAGGGCGCAAGTTAGGATAGCTCATTTGAAGTCCGTATGTGAAGGATTTATTAGGGGTGTCAAGCTTACCACCAGTTAATCTTGTCTCAAGAAAGTCATAAACACAAGCCAGCTGTTCATTGACCCATGGAGAATGCCGATCGAAGAACAGCTTTTTCAGTTCGCTGTCAGAGCTCGAATCTTCGTCTTCATCATCGTCATAAGATGAGAAAAGATCAATTTCCTCCTCCTTGTCGAGAAAAAGGTTCCGATGTATCTGAAATCGATAGAATGCGCGAGAGATTCGATAGTTTTCTCCAGGAGAGAGACCTTGGTCGCCTTCAATGGCCTCATCTTGGTTCACACCATGAAGCTTCCTCAGGGAACACAAAGCAAACTCATCCCTCAAGTCCGACAATGCATCATTGACTCTGACAACTTCAACGGCTTCACCTACCGTCAAGTGAAGTTGACTGCCGTCCAAATTTCGCATGGAATTGTTGTAGCAATGAGTCAGAAACTCTTCCACGCTGATATCACTTCTGTCCCTTACCGACTTATGTGACGTGAATGCGGTAAAAGCCAATGGGAGCAAGTTGTTGGGGATCTGATTTCGAATGATATCCACAGGCAGACTTGGTGTATCCAAAAGAGCAGAGTAAAATATTCGATGGCTCAGCAGAATAGAAGGAAGCTCTTGGATGCCATCGAACAGATGCAGAATATCAGCAATAAGATGAAGTGGCAAGGATAATATTGAAGCCATCGGATGACATTGATGATGGACGGCCATTGAACAGCATCGTGAGAAACATTGGGTTCATATAGCATACATAGAGAAACCCCGGGAGCATGCTGTCTCTGTAATGGCATGACACAGACGGTGCCACGTTGATCAAAGCACATGAAGCTGACACTGTGGTGGTATTACTCTCAACTCAAGGTGGTCTTATTCCTCTCCCCACACTCGCAGCTCATCATAGGGTTGAAACGCGGGGAGACGTACCGCACGTCTAGCTCCTATTGCCGTAAGTTTACAGGGTCCAGCCATGACATGTCACATAGAAATAGGTAATGGATTATTGCTTGGGTATCATGTCCTCAGATTCATTATCTATTATCGTGTGTGACGAACGCACAAGCCAACTGCATAACAGCAAATTCTTTACGCCACACATTTTTGTCTAAACCGTCCTGTTCTCTTCATGTCCTCATCGATGGTTATTCGCCAGAAGTAACACGAAAAATGACGCATTTGCCATGCATCTAGTTGCGTGGACCAAAGTCCAGCGATTTCTTCATCACCAGCGGCCCGCCAGGAATGATCGGCTCAGTCTCCTAGACTTCAGCAACAATCTCTTCTGGCACCTCTTTCATACAATCTTCCTTCTCGACCTCGACAGGAGGTACGACGATGCCGAACTTTTCGTAGGGGAAGTCAGCAAGGCTGAGCATGTACTCGGCCCAGCCATCGTCAATCTCACCAACCTGATGGAGATCGACTTCTCCAGCCTCACCAGTGCGTCCAGCGAGGACCTCAGCCTCCCGTCCATCGTACTCCTTCTTCAACATCGGGTGAGGACACCAGATCACGCGCATACCGGCACGACGACCAGCCTCGACACCGGGGACTGAATCTTCGAAAACAAGGCACTCCTCGGGGGTGATTGGTCGTTCGCCAGCAGGAAGGCTGTCGTTGATGGTCTTCAGAGCGAGAAGAAAGATGTCGGGCAGAGGCTTTCCACGGCCAGGAGTCAGGCGGGAATCGTCTCCAAGAACACGGCGGTGGGAAGGGAAAACAGCAAAAAGCTCCTCAAGGTGGTTTGTCTTGACACGGAAGTTACCAAGATGAGAGCTAGTGGCCAGAGCGATGTGAACTCGTTGAGGCTCACTGCTGGACTTGTCCTTCGATTCAGTAGTAGCACCATCCTTGACCTCCCAGTATCGGGTTCGGCCCAGGTGGCCAAGCAAGTCGACGATGCCAGGGAGAGGCTTTGTGTCTGGAAACAGCTGCTTCTGGAGCATCGTGTTCTCGGCGACGTACTCTTCGGAGGTGATGGGGAGCTGAGCCCAGTCGTGAAAGATCTTGTTGGCCTGGGGACCAGGGCGTCCCTGAAGCTTGGCCTTGATAGACCATGGGAGAGTTCCCTTGCCATACTTTTCGAGGATGATGTTGACACACTTGGTGTAGATGTCTTCGGTGTCGAGAAGGAGGCCGTCCATATCGAAAAGACAGGCCCGAACGGGGGGGAAACTAGAAAGTGAGGTCTGGTCAGTATAGCTCTGGCGATCGAACAATGCTTGAATATTAGTCAAGGAGAATCAACATACTCAGTACGAGGAGCCATTGCGTCTGGAATCCAAGAGTTTGCAAGTAGAGACAGCGGATAGGTATCGGGTTACGGTATCAGAACGAAAAAACACGGCAGATCAGAACTTGTTACAGTGAGGAGGTACGAGTAGCAAGAGAGAGGTTGAAGAAAAGAGAGACGAGGTGATCGCGAGATTTTGATAACGGAACAAGAACGGAACCTAACAAGCGCGGGGCAACTTTTTGCTAGGTCGCCGATCAGTGAATCGACAGTGAATCAATCCGCTGAATACCCCGCGGCGGGTCGGTATGTTTCCACTAAGCCCACTGTAGCCTAGCAAATGATTAAGGTGGGCAGGGCGGGTAGGAACCACATGGAATTCATTGAGGCTCATGAGATTGTGCCTTTAATGTTTCTTCATCAAACATCCATTTGTTTCTGTCTCTCAACACAACACGACCAGTCCCCGCAACTTGCAATCGATTTTTGCATTGTTTTGACCAATCCTGCGTGTGTCAACAAGGCAATTCTGTCTCTCAATTTCAGTGTTTGTTCTTAGTCGTGATAATCATACGTCATTTGTCCTTGCCAACGAATATGAGCACAACCGAGCCTAGCAAAGATGATGTGGCCAAGTCACCGGACGTCGAAAAAGAGAAAGACAACGCCGATGCTGCAGATGGACAGGAACTCAAGTTTACACCAGAAGAGGAAGAAGTGAGTGGCCTTGTTT
This sequence comes from Fusarium xylarioides, assembly GCA_013183765.1. NCBI lineage: Eukaryota > Fungi > Ascomycota > Sordariomycetes > Hypocreales > Nectriaceae > Fusarium > Fusarium xylarioides. The sequence continues at coordinate 247,094 of SRZU01000080.1, read as the reverse complement.
CCTATCACATCACTCCCTATCTTTCAACTTTGGTACCCAATCTCATCTACTAAGACTTGCCTGCAGGCTTTGGTGAAAGAGTCCACTGCATCCAAAGATGAGGCGAACGCATTATTCGCCGCCAAGAAGTACCAAGATGCTTTGGGAAAATACGACGATGCAATCAACTCCTGTCCTAAATACCTACATTATCCACGCGCAGTCATCTACAGTAACATTGCCGCCTGCAATATCCAACTTGAGGACTGGAAAGAGGCCATAAAGTCAGCTTCTGATTCCCTAAAAGCCCTGGAGAAGCTTGAGCAAAGTGACCCTCGACTGAGTCCTGAGGGCAAAAAGTCTGATGAAAAGAAAGAGAAGAAGGAAGACGAGGATGTCGAAGAGGAGATAATCAGCAGTGGTGCTTCACGTGCCGCACCGATTCCCAGTACCGATGATGAGGAGCTCAAGACACTTCAGGCCAATATTCAGCGCATCCGATGTAAAGCTCTTATGCGAAGGGCTCGCGGTCGTTCAGAAGCTGGCGGATGGCATAACCTTGCCGGCGCAGAAGAAGACTGTAAGGCTCTTGCCGCGAAGCCTGAAAGCTTGGCTCCAGCAGACCTTCGAGTAGTTCGGAAGCAATTACGAGACTTACCTCCCCGCGTCAAAGCAGCACAAGAGAAGGAGATGGGCGAGATGTGGGGTAAGCTGAAAGACCTTGGAAATGGCATCTTGAAGCCATTTGGATTGAGCACAAACAACTTCCAGATGGTCAAGGACGAGAATACCGGAGGCTACAGTATGAATTTCCAGCCTGGAGGAAGCTCTTAAACGACACAACGTGCCCCTTGAAGATATCAGAGGATCTACCCTGACATTCTATTGAACCGACGAAAAGAACTCCAATTCCCGCAATATAGAGAAAAGCAATAGATATCCCAACGCCGTCTATTTTACCCTTTTTTTCACCATGAATATCTCATTTTCCAACTTTTGGCATGACTGGGCTTCCTTGTCAACTAGGTACGTACGTACTGGCAGCATTTGAGTCATTACGATGGTGGTGGATCGAACGAGCTCGATCGACTTGGTGGCTCATACCAATTCTGGTACGGATGGTTGGGTAGCTTGAAATCGGCGAAGCTCAATGGGTTCACCGGTGTTTTCGTTCCCACAGGGCCCATGACAGGCGGTGTCAAAATTCTCGACGGTGTCAAAGACATGGAGGCTCTTCGGACCGCTGATATTACCGAATCCTGGCTGTTCTCTGTTTTCGGGCTCGAGGTGGGCATCTTCATTCGCTCCCAGCCCCATTCTCTCTTGAGCTCCATCTCAACGGCACCCAAACGCCAGCCATTTGTGCTATTGAACCTGTCAAGGACCTCGAGGATCTCGTCTTGTTCATTTGGATTCGTTAGCACAGCAGCTGCAATTGCCAAGCAACGGATCGCAACTGTAGCAACCCCCTTGTCTGTGGTATGGGCGACAATGCCGCAGACCTGATAGGCATGCTGCAGCTGCAAGAATCGCAGCCTCTGCGAAGACGCTGGGGATTCCAGGGGGTGTGTCTGTGAAAGGATGCAATGCGCAGTGTGAGAAAGCAGTTGGCCAATTGTTGCCTCCCGCTGAATCATCCTAAGCACGGATTAATCACATGCTTTAGCAGTTGGGATGATATTTCACGTACCATATACCGGGAAATAGCGATTTGCTTGTCGACTTTTCCGCTTTCACATAACCAAAAGGGCGCATCTTTCTCGGGCAATGGATGTTCCAACCTTCACAGAGGTTTCTAAGCTCATGCCATTGAGAAAGACGATTTCTTACCCACATTTGTTCGTTATGGGGGCTAATGTCATCGGGTCTGGACGCAGTCGCTCGGAAGTTCGCAACCTTTGCAATGATGTAGAGCGCACGGTGTACCCATGTTTGCTCGTCTTCATCCTCGTCATCCTGGTTATTGTTACGAGACCCAAGGCTCATTCCCCATTCGTCGGGACTCCACGTTGTCTGCCAATTTGTTGCCAGGCAATTGAGAACTTCAATCCCTATGTTCAACCAGAAACAGGCCAGCCCAATCCCTGTACTCCTGGCATCCCATCCACATTCTCGCACAAGAGCTCGCGAACCTGCTATGTGACTCATACGCTGGGCAGGCTTTTCGCACATAATCTCGTATACGTTCAGAACGATCGCTGTCGTGGCACACTCGGCAGTATTTCGATCAGGGTTCTGGAGGCTTCGAAGGAGCTGGGTGGTCGCGGTATTGTAGTAGAACAACGCTTTTTCATGATTCTCCGGGGCGGTCAGAGAAGTATGTTTGACACCACATGCCAGAAGTGCATTGAGGAGCATTGTCGACCTCAGAGCGTGATACGGAATGCTTCGGGTGAAATGTTTCTCCCGATTGAACGAATCCATCCAAACAGCAACTTCTTCGACAAAGACTTGCATGTAATGGATTTCTTCGGCTGATGTCAATATGTTGCGGCCCACCGGCTCGTTGCTTTGGGTTGCTGAAGGTTGCACATGGTCATCCTCGAAGGCTTGTTCGACAAGCGGTCTTTCAATTCGAGGCGGTGTGTCTAGCTGGGGTATCACCAAGTTTTCGGCCTCTTCTGTTGACGTTTGCTGTGCCAGAGGACGGTTCCTCATCGCCATCAGCTGATCTGGAAATACTTCTGCTCGTGGAGTTACAACAGCCTTTGTTGATGACGATGGTGTGGCTATATGGGACGCATCGCTCAGGGTCCCATGTTCATTCTCGTTAAGCTCAAGCTTGATACCGGTGTCTGTTTTGAATCTTGAGTTCTCTGAAGGTCCAGCTATGGCGTTATCCTGAGAATAGTTGAAATGGTGTTGCGCGCCAGGTTGAAGTCTATCAGCTGATGCATCAATACCTTGGATATGAGCTGCAGTGGCTGGATACACTGTTTCGTGCCGGTCATCGCTATCGTCAACAATTTCAGAAGCGTACGGCGCATATCGTCCAAGTCCGCCCTGATATTCTGAAGCAATGTCCCGCGATTCATCTTGGAACTCAACTACGACTCGATTAGCACAGTTCATTCATCTTGGTCAGACTCCATACCTTCCCAGCCTCCAGGACTTGGTATAGCAGCAGGTCGATGGAGGTTGACATCCAGAAAGTTAAGACGTACTCCTCTTTTACATTCGCGGCCTCGCTTTCGGCAATTCATGCAATCGGGCACGGCTTCGTCACACTTGAGATGTCTCTCACGGCATGTAAGACATCCTGTTCGGACTCTTTTTCCTTTTACTGGAGTCGGATTTGACGTCGGGGTAGGACTTTGAAGAGTCATCTCTCTGGGATTTTCCATGGATAGACCTGCAGGGTCTTGGCTGATGTTCGGGGGTTCGGAGATCGGTGTCGCCCCCATATGTGAATCCCGCTGAACTTCAAAATCGAACATCTCAAAGTCGAGGTTGTTGTCGGTCGCATAGGGTCCTGGTGAATAACCTTGCCATTCCGCAGGGAACGGCATTGTCTGCCTTTCATTGGAGTCTTCATTTTGCATCGCCGCACCGAAACTGACACCAAGAACGGCGATGTCATTTGGGCTTGTTTGAGCAGACACTATAAACTACCTGGCTCTCTACAGGAGGCCAGGGCAGTGGTGTGGGATTTCCCGTTCGGAATGCCGAAGTAGAAGGGACAGCTTTGGAGTTTTGGTGTTGCAGAATGAATGCTTTTTGCTGTTACATTTGAGGCCAGATGACGGGTCACCTACAAGTCGAAGGATTCTAGAAGATCGAACGGAAGCATGGAATGAAATCATTGCTTGAGCCAGGCCACGGCTTCTGGTCCGGTTTCCCTACCCCGGGCTCGGTATAGAAAACCGTCGCAGGTTCGGGATTGTCGTTGTGGCTCCACAGTCGGAGTAAGGACTAGGAGCGATAAGGCGGGGTGTAGTAATGAACGACCATGAACAAGAGAATGAACCGGACGGGACTCGATGGATATAAATTCAAGAGTGTATCGATGTCGGTCAGCATTAGGCGTCTAAGTTTCGCTAATAGCTGAATGTGCCCGCCAGATTCCGAGCGCTGCATCACGGTTATATGGCGAAACACCATGACCTTATTAACCAAGGTACGCAAGCCAATAATCACGGAGCGTACTCCGGCTGTCGTGCGAGTACAAGTAGCCTCTTCTGTCGGCTGTGATTCGGAGAGCAGGCTGACTGGTACTGAGACCATTACACCGGATGGCGTCTGTGTTCAATTTCAGTTCTGTCCTGTCTTATTATTAAGAACAGAAAAGAGCATGCACTAAAAGAGGCACGATGATGCTGGACGCTATAAGATCCAAGTGTCCGGCCATATGGCTCAACCTGCATGACAGATGCATGCAAGACTATCCACCAAAGTTGACGACGGAGCTTATAGGACAACGCTGAAGTTGGTTCCTAGAGGGAATTTGGCTGGCTGTCACGTATGACTCGAGTGTTATATGTATGGATTACACATGTGGCGCCCAGGATTGATGAAACTCGGCTTACATACTAATGCCTGAAATTACCGGAATCCGGAAGAGAGGGATGCTCGTATTAGGATCGAACATGGCTTCCATCCATCCGCAGGCTTCGCTTATTGAATCGGCTGTCAATGTTGCTCGTGCACCACGATGTCTTTTCCTGCGGCAAGAATCAGCCCCATCAGACGATGTACGATGCGAGTGAGCTACACGAGTTGAGTGGCACGGGTACGCCCGAAATATACAACAATTTTGGAAATTCGGTCGTAAGTGATAAGTAGGACGAAAGCAATAGCCCAAAATAACTCGGGCTTAACAGTCAATGGTAGCACATAAGTACTACCTATATATTTCCAGTATGGAATATATAACATTTGTTTTTAGAGATATATACAATTTACTTATGCATAGATTGTGTATCTATATTGTACATTTTTAGATTACCATGTTGTCTAAGTGTTTTTAGAGATTCATTCGTTGATCCGTTTGTCCGTATCGATCAGCCAGCTACTAATGTTGGCAGTTTCAGCAATGGATTTGCCACCCAATCAATATCTTGTCCGAAACAACTCAGAATAGAATCAAAATCTCTGCATGGCTGACATAGTCTCTGAAGCGCGGTTTAATGGATTATTCATCAGACTGAACATGGCAGGCAGGTTAATGTTCATTGATATGGGCTTCATACGATGATTGTCCCACAGCGACTTCTAAAAAACTGGCCCAACCAAAGCAGCTTTCAATTCCTCACCATGAATGACTACACATACTGATCAAAAACATGGATTCTTCAACACCGACACCAAAATCCATATTGCGCGGGCACAAATCTCAAATTCACACAGCAGCATTCATTAGATCCAATGAGCGCCTCATTACAGGCGATGCGGATGGCTTCGTGGTCCTATGGGACCTCACGATAATGCGCCCACGAGCCGTTTGGCGTGCCCACGAAAAGGCTCTCTTAGGTGTTGGCGGCTGGGGTGACGACAAAATTATCACGTAATTGCTCTTTCGAAAATCAGCAATGACTGGAGACTACCCTTGCTAACAACAGTTTGCAGCCATGGTCGTGATTTAAAGCTCATAGTTTGGAAACTTGGCCAGGCAGATGAGGAGCATCTCAGCACAGCATTGCCAGTGGAAGAAGTTGCAACACCAAGACCGCAACCATGGATGTTACATCTCCTTGAGGTCAATACCTTGAACTTCTGCGCTTTCGCCATTTGTTCAAGTTTGCCTGGCTCTGTCGATAGCGCCTCTGAGGTGCTGATCGCGGTGCCTAATACTTTGCACTCAGATGCTGTATGGAGAACCTCTATCATGTTGTGGTTCTGACCAGGGCTGATATTCATAGATCGACATCTACCAATTGCCTTCGCAAAGACGAATTCATACCATCAGAGCTGGTGATAAAACAGGCATGGCCATGTGCCTTGCTCTTCTGCATCACAAAGACGCTCTCACGCTCATTGCTGCCTTTGAAAATGGCTACGCAACTGTGCACCGTCTTGAGTCCGATGACCAATGGGTCACAACGTACCATTCACAGGCCCATTCACAACCTGTCCTGTCGTTGAGCGTCTATAACGACTATTTCATCACGTCCAGCGCCGACTCTATCATCGCCAAACATCCTATTCCTACCGATCTGTTCTTTCCTCTGGAAGACACTGTACCTCCTGAAAGTACCGAGCGTGTAGTAGAGATAGTAGACGAAGAACCCAAGGCGAAGTCACTTCTATCTACTGGCCTGAAGGCTTCACCGTCACAGGGGCTGAAGCCTCCTCGTAAGGGCATTGCGTGGAAAGATCCGCTCAAAGCTATCAACACCAAACACTCCGGACAGCAGAGTCTAGATATACGATCCGATGGAAGGATCTTTGCTACTGCAGGATGGGATTCGAAAGTGCGAGTGTACTCTACAAAAACCATGAAAGAGCTCGCTGTTTTAAAGTGGCATCAAGTCAGATGCTACGCCGTTGCATTCGCTGATGTTAGGATATCGGATCAGACGGAGGAAAAAATCTCTACGTCTGACGATAGTCAACCCACGGAGAGTTCAAGCACGCAGACGGGGTCTTTGATTCGAACAGGGCTGAGCGTCAAAGAGCAACGAATAGCTACAGCGAGAAAAACACATTGGATTGCAGCAGGGGCGAAAGACGGCAAGATTAGCTTGTGGGATATTTATTAGCTATGTATACAAGATCCTATAATGGATACTGCTTCACTAGATAGATTCGTAGCAAATTCCGCCCTGCTCTGTGAAGCGGGAAAGGAAGCATCTCTTAGCGAGATGTGATCGAAATGGGCCAGCCTGACTTTCGAATAAACGTGCAAAAGCAAAAGTAACAACGCTGATAACTTGGTTCCAGAATACAGTCAGCTCATGGTATCGTCAAACGTCTAATTGCACTGTTAGATCCCTATGTCCTGGTATCAGCCATAGATGCACTCACGATCATACTCCCAACATCCTCTGTCCGCGTGCCGCACTTGTCTGTAACTGACATCAGCAAGAACTGTACACTTGAAGTTTTACGGACGAGAGCCCACCATCATGAGACGAGTCGCTGACTTGTTTCCATTTGACAGCTCAGACCATATCCTGATCACCCACGCGGTAACGAGGGCATCACGAAGTTCCTGGGTCATCTCTGCAGTAACGAATAGACTTATACGGCCTTGGTCATCCTGTATTTCTCTCGCTATTATGTCGCCATAGCAGTCTCTCCATTCATATGCGACGCCTTTACTCCGCGATTCGCAAGCTTCGTACAAGACACCATCGGCTCGAAACTTGCGACCTGGCCCTCTTACCATCCGCTCGAACCGAAAACCCTTGAGCTGCCGCAGAATATTACCAGAGCGGAAACATGACACTCCAAAGCTTGTTAGCGCTCGTTGGGAGGTAGCTTCGGCATGGTACGGAAAAGACGGGAACTCGGCAGCAGTGGGATGCTTGAGATCGAAGAGGTGTCGGTTTTTCAGCACGACCTGGGGGAGACCGGCCGATGTCTTTGTAACGGGGTCTACGCGCTCGACTTTGACATTTCGATCGTTATCGTGGAGGTAGCTGATGTCGTGGGAGAATTCGTAGAGCGGGGGGTCTTGGGGTTCGGTTGAGTAGATGAAGCGTCCTGCGATGAAGAGCGTTGCAGGGCCGAGGATTGGATCTTTAGGGCGGGTTATAGTGGTGGGGGTTGTGTAGTTGGGAGCAGCAGTGGTGTCGTAGGAGGGCAATTCCAAGTCGGAATAGTTGGGCGGAGGCAGAGCCGTCATTTTTGGACGCAACGATGATCAATGACCGATGACAGATTGGTTAGGAGTAGATTCAAGGAATTAAATAGAGAACCAAATAATGCAACTGTCGCGTGCAGTCCATCACTGTCTACAGGACTTCTAAAGCTGTTATGACGTGTATCACTACCTACTAGGGGCGGCAACGACGGGCTAACTAAGCCATAGCCTCACAAGCGGAGATCAGTGGGCTCATAGCTAAGACTTCGCCCCAATTCAGTTTCACAAGGCTCAATAACAGCGTCCCAGCTTTAGCGCAATATTGACTGGTCATTGGTGCATCCTGGTATTTGTGATAATTCCTAATAAATACGACGATAATACGCCAAAACTCCTATTCCACAGACCCCAGACCCTTGTCATATGCTCAGAGTTTCACACACTTTTCAGCTTCCCTACAGACGAGAACCAAGGTTGACGTGTACGGACTTTGTGTTGCTGTACGCCTCAAGGCCAGCCTCACCGAGCTCACGGCCAATACCGCTCTGCTTAACACCGCCGAAGGGGATGTAGGGTTCGCTGTCCTGTGTGCTGTTGATCCAGACCATACCGGCCTCGATCTCAGCAGCGACGCGGTGCGCACGCTCGACGTCCTTGGTGAAGACAGCGGCGCCGAGACCGTATGTAGAGTCGTTGGCGAGCTTGAGAGCCTCCTCTTCGCTGCTGAACTTGGTGATTACAACGACAGGGCCGAAAATCTCCTCACGGAAGACTCGCATTTGGTGGTGCACATCACCGAAGACGGTGGGCTGGACGAAGAAACCCTTCTTGGAGGCATCGACAGGCTGGCCACCAGCGAGCAGAGTAGCGCCTTCAGACTTTCCAATCTTGATATACTCAAGAATGCGGTCGTACTGCTGTCGAGAGACTTGGGGACCCTGATAGGTCTCGGAATCCCATTGGTGGCCGACCTTGCTGACAGTCTTGGTGGTCTCGATGAATCTCTGGACAAACTCGTCGTAGACCTTGTCCTGAACTAATAGGCGAGAAGTAGCTGTGCAGATCTGGCCCTGGTTGGACATGATGCCCATGTGTGACCACTTGGCAGCCTCATCGAGGTCACAGTCGGAGAAGACCAAAAGAGGTGACTTGCCGCCCGTCTCAAGGGTAATGTTCTTGAGGGTCTTGGAGGCCATCTCCATGATCTTAGCACCCGTAGCAGTTGAGCCAGTAAAGGCAACCTTCTCAACAAGAGGATGCTGAACCAGAGGAGGACCAGCCTCGCCACCGTAACCGTTAAGAGCGTTGAAAACACCAGGAGGGAATCCGACGTCCTTGAAAGCCTGGCCGAGGAGAAGGATGCTGAGGGGTGTTTGCTCAGCGGCCTTCATAACGATAGTGTTACCGCATGCTAGCGCAGGACCGATCTTCCAGGCGGCCATGGCGAGAGGGTAGTTCCAGGGAATGATCTGGGCAACTACACCGAGGGGTTGGCGGAGGGTATATGCGAGCTTGTTGGGGTTGGCGGTGATGGTTTGTCCGGTGATCTTGTCGGCCCAGCCAGCGTAGTAGCGGATAGTGTTGATGACCTCGACAACATCGCCGCCCTCAGCATCGGCGTAAATCTTACCTGCCATTGTGTCAGTGATTCGCAAATCAAGCATTTAGTAGCGCTATCTTACCATTGTCCCAGGCCTCGGAGGTAGCGAACATCTGTGTGCGCTCCTCAATGTAGTCGGCGAGCTTGTTCATAAGAGCGCCTCGCTGGGGAGGGGGCATCTTCTTCCATGAGGGCGCATGGAATGCGGCATGGGCGGCCTTCACGGCCTTATCGACATCGTCGGCACTGGCTGCATGGACTGTGGCGATTTCCTTCTCGGTACTGGAACATGTCATATTAGCTGGCGTTTGGATAACCAAGGAGAATCTAACTCACGCAGGGTCGATGGATGTAATCGTTTGCTTCGATGAGCCAGGCACAAACTCGTTGTTGATGAAGAGACCGGTCGGCTGCTTATACTTGACGCCGTTGGGGGCCTCGAGGTTCACGAACAAGTCCGACATGTTGCTGAAGCGTTTCTGTGTAGTTGTGATAGATCGGCCAAGAGGAGATGATGAGAGTCGATACGGCGATTGTGATAAAGGTCGAGCTAGAGAAGGGTACACTGAACGGCAGAAACAGAAACCAACGAGTGGAAGTCTCGATACAAGGGCAGCGCCCATCTTCTTATAGCTCCTCAGAGACATGGCTTGAGAGGGGTAGCTCGGGGTCCAATCCAACCCAACACCTCCGTCTTGAGTCTAGCTAAGTATGTACTGTATCTGTATCTGGAGTCTAAGATATCACCTGCATCCCCCGCAGTCAATGGCCTCGAGAATTACTCTCTTGAGCAATTGATAAGCTTCAGAAGCTCTCGCAAATGTGCAATCCTTTGCCTCATTTGAGTAAAGATCATGTACGCCGCCGGCGGATGATTGAGGGGCCGGCAATTGGAGGTTGGAGCTGTGGTTCAACGTCATGAAACCGCTTAGACCTTACTGATTGAGCTTAGTTGGACTGTTGCCCAGATCAGGTAAAAAGACACGAAGCCAAGCGAGGCGAGGCGAGGCGAACCAAAGCCAGCTTGGCGATCATGACAGCTCTTATCGATAACAGCTACCGAGGTACAAGTATGAAAAGTCAATTGACTTTGGTGGTGAGCTCTCTGCCTGAATTGTAAGCGCTTTTCTGATGATGGATGGTTGGCTTACTTCACTACCTTATTCTACCAGTTCCATTAACCGTCCAAGATCCTTTTTGTTCCATGCTGAGAGTATCGATCGGTTCGTACAGTGTCTTCTCGCCAATTCATGGACCGGCATCATTCCCGGACCGCATAACTCACCATATATGGTATAGTGGCCAAGGTCCTTGATGGAGAGGATCATGCCCCACAAGGCTGCCTGTCAAGTTGAAGACGGCATGGATGTTAATCGAGAGGATCTTCACGTCAACCTCCAAGATATATCAAAAAGACTGTTTATTTTGTAAGGATAAATTCATTTCCGAGAAGATATATTAGCCATATCACCTCATCCTGTTGATTCCAACACCATCTTACCAATGTCGACTTTAACCGCCATCATTATCGAATCCAATGTCTCCGATCAAAGTCTCCGACATGTGAGATCAGATCCTGATCATTCAAGAGCTTATTTATTAGAAACTACCCCTCTTAAGGTCAATTCCAAGATGATCTCCAACCAACCCCTCTATCGCTTCGTCAGCAGAAAAGCCCGGCCCTCCAATACCAACAGAGTCGCTTGGATATGGCCTCATATCAGTGCATCGGTACTTGCAAACTCCGCAAGCTTTGGTCCGCCGTGGTCCGTCATTCGTCCGTGAACACGATTGCGGAATGGCATTTCATCCCTTTCTTACAACAACAAAGAACCACCGAGAACTTATCCGCGGATAAGGAACGAGACACGCAAATGATGTGACTTGCGGGTGATCATACTCGACTTTGTTCTTGGTATGTCTAGGGTCTACGATCAGTTCCTAAAGGATCATCCTCACCTCTAGCCTCTAGGCCGTTGGGTGTTTAAGCGCTTTGATAGGACTGGCACTGCCAGATTCTCCCAGCAGAATGCTGACAGGTGAGATAAGATGATGCCAACAAACGAGGACTAAATCCGAGACTCTTGGTGTCTTGCAGTCCCTTATGCAGCATCATTTTCCCTATGAGTCTTAACTCCGGGGCTACCGAAGGGTCGTCAGACTTGATCTTACTGTCCACTCCGCGTATTCAAGCTTGGCTGTGCTTCTTAGCTGGTAAACCTAAGTTGGGGATGTTTTATTACGTCTTATTTGGCTAATTAGGCACTTATTCGTTCCCTTTTCGGTCAAGTGAGTCATTAGATTGCCATTATCTGACCCTCTCGTACGTGAAACATTGTCCATCTCAGTGCAGAGCTGGTGTTGTTTTAACAGGAAGATTATATTATATTATGCCAAGCGTTATGCGGGACCACTATGAGGTTATCTGACTTCGGGCCAAGTCTCCGTGTAAGCGACTCCCAACAGGACGGATAACCTAGATAGATCCTTGACAAGATATCGACTTACACCGAATCTTCTCGTATCTAGTGAAAGAACAACAACAACACGTGGCATAGGATGGCTCTATTATCACAACCTATCCTCTTTGAGATTGCTTATTTGGCAACAGCCTCTTTTATCCGCCTATTCGGACCAATATTGTCACAGATGGTTTCAAATTCAACCAACGCCACAAACATGCAGCTCATTTTCGGCACAATAACGCTCCATAAGCTAAAACATCGTGCACTTCAGAATGAGTATGAGCAAGGCCCCGTCATTAAGGCTCATTCAGATGTCCGCAGGTATTGGCGAGCGTTTCATTGTTAGCGTCGGAGCCTTGGCTGGTTCAAGCCCAATTGGGCTTACGAGATATCATCATGGAGGGTGTAGGCGCGGACATGTGGTGGAGTCCGCCACTCCGCAGCCTCTTTACTGGCTGGCTGCTTTGTCTTATGCCCGTCCGTTATGCTGACAGCCCATACTATACGCAGCGCTGTGATGCGATATCGTTATGCTTGGGCGGATTTTGTGCAGGGCCTTGACCTTAACTCCTAGGACCAGAAAAGTCAGACAGTTAGTGAGATGAGATTATCTCATTGTTCTCGTGGGTTATAAAGATAGTCGTATCTCGCTGTCAACCAAAATGTGTCAGTCTTTCGGAGCATTGAGACCAGCTCTCGAGCACTTATACAATACCTACCCCCTTTCTTCAGGGTCAGAAACTTCTATATAAGCTTAATTCAACACGATCTGTACACTTAAGCTTATAGGTAAACGAAAATCAGACACCATGGCTGCCGAACCAAAAAGTCTCGAGGTCCCTGCGACCGCGGATCGCCCCGAGTCTACAACTTCAACACTACGAGGAGAGGATGTTCAGGAGAAGAAGGGGGAGAAACAGGACGAGGACGTTGAGGCCGGCACAGTCTCAGGTAACAACGACAGTGATGAGGTTGACGAAGATGAATATCCTACTGGCATTAACATGTTCTTCATTGTTCTTGCTCTTGTCATGGCAGTCTTTCTCTTCTCCCTTGACCTGGTAACTCACGCCTCCATCACAAGCCAACATTCAGAAAGCTAACATGGACGGTGCAATAGACTATCGTGGCAACGGCGATTCCCAAGATCACTGATGAGTTCAAGGGTCTTGACAAGGTCGGGTGGTATGGTGCTGCTTTCTTCATGACTGTCGGTGCTTTCCAGTCAACTTGTAAGTCACAAAACCTCGGCCCCCTTTTCCCCCAACTTGTCGCTAACACTGCCAAAGGGGGTAAAATCTACAAGTACTTTCCCCTGAAGACATCCTTCATCGTTGCCATTCTCATCTTCGAGCTTGGTTCTGTCATCTGCGGTGCCGCCCCCAATGCCGAAGCCCTCATCACTGGCCGAGCCATCGCCGGCGTTGGCGGTGCTGGTCTGGGTGCTGGCGCCTACACCATCATCGGTTTCTCTGCCCCTCCTAAGAAGCGGCCTGCTTTCACTGGTATCATTGGTGCCGCCTACGGTATCGCCAGTGTCATTGGACCTCTTCTTGGTGGTGCCTTCACTGATCACGTCTCTTGGCGATGGTGTTTCTACATCAATCTCCCTATCGGAGGAGTCTCTGCCGGCATCATCTTCTTTTTCTTCAAGACTCCCCGTGCTGCTATTCCCGTCAAGGCCCCTCTTCTTGAGAAGTTCCTGCAGATGGACCCCCTTGGAATTGTTCTGATGATGGGCCTCACCATCTCGTATATCCTCGCTGTTCAGTACGGTGGACAGGCTCACGCTTGGGACTCCTCTGTTGTTATTGGTCTGCTCGTTGGATGGGTCGCCATCTCCATCGTCTGGGCCATCTCCTGTTATGTTCAGGGCGAGCGATCCATGATTCCTGTCCGTATCCTCAAGAATCGCACCGTCTGGGTTATGAGCGCCTTTGCTTTCATCTTTGCTGGTTCTTTCTTCCTCGCCATCTACTACATCCCCATCTACTTCCAGTCTGTTCACAACGCTTCTCCTACGAGCAGTGGTGTTCGCAACTTGCCTCTTATTCTGGCAGTCACTTTTGCCACTATTATCAGTGGAGGTCTTGTTACCGCTACTGGCTTCTACCAGCCTCTCCTTATCGGCGGTGCTGCCCTTGCGACTGTTGGTGCTGGTCTACTATACCTCCTTGACGTTGACACTTCTACTGGAAAGTGGATTGGTTACCAAATCATTGCTGGTGTTGGCTGGGGTGTTGCCTTCCAGATTCCTATGATTGCTGTCCAGGGTACTGTTGACCCCAAGGATCTTGCTTCTGCTACCGGTATTCTTCTCTGTAAGTTCTCTCTGCTGGTGTTGGTCGAGAACAAATAGCTAACTGCGTATAGTCTTCCAGGGTCTTGGCGGTGCCTACGTCGTGTCTGCAGGGCAGGCTGCTTTTGTCAACCAGATGCTCCTCAACATTGGCGAGAATGCTCCTCAGATCAGCAAGGGACGACTGATTCTCACTGGAGCTACCGCGCTTCGTGAATCCTTCAATTCTCAGGAACTTCCTATCGTCATTGACGGTTACATGAAGGGCTTACATATCGTCTTCGCCATGGCTATTGCCTTTACTGGCTTCTCATTCTTGATCAGCTTGCTCACTCGCTGGAACAAGCTTAAGCTTGAGAACCTTACTGGCGGTGCCGCTTAGAGTTCCCTTCCCTTTCCCTTTCAAGTGTCATTGATATGGTAGAATCGTGGGTATGGAGGATATAAGCTTGAGAGGACTGCCTTGTAGGTCGTGATTGATAACGAATACCCAAGCTGAGCCTTGGATTTCAACTCATAGAATGGTGGCCAGGTTATGATTGGAGCCAAGACAATCTCCTATTTTAGACGTCTCAATCAATATAAAGATAATGTTTTACTTACCTCTGGCCTTTTTCCAACACCCAGTATTTTAATGAACATGTCACGTCTATCAAGTTGGTTCCAGCTATTTGATGACTGCTTGTCAACATTTGTGGTGAATTCTAGCCGACTCGTCTGAAAGCCGAGAAGTGATTTGATATGTTCAGGATTTATCACTCCTAACGTGAAGTGTTGTCTATAATTCATTCAGCCATCATTAATTAGAGAGTCTTAAATACATGACTTAGACTATAAGGGATTTCAAGAGCTCCATTGAGCATCACTAACGTAGTCCATGTCGCTTTGCATTGAAGAAGATGAAAGGGTCCAGGGTAACCGTCTTTCACATGTCCCCAACCTCAACTCCAAAAAAGATACCCCTGCCATCTCCAACTCCACCAAGAATTCCGACTCAAACCGTCCTCAAAACTCCGCGGCAGAAACCATCACGAAAGTTTTCTGCGCCCACTAACGATGGTATATTTCAGTATTGACTGAAACTTTCTTGCTTTCTTTATTTCTTACCTCTTGAATTTTTGAATTGTCAACACAATGCTTCCTCTACGCTTCCTCCGACATCACTCGCCCTTTGTGATCTCCATCCGTAAAGCTTCCTCTTGCTCGACTTCCTCCCGCCTCGAGACCCTGGCCAAGTCCCCGATCCGTGTCCTCCGATCCGTCGAAGCTGTCCGTCGCTGGCGTAACCCTCATGTCGTAAATCACCGATCAGTCGGCCTCGTGCCCACTATGGGCGCTCTTCACGAGGGTCATCTGGCGTTGATACGCGCCGCTGCCAAGGAGAATCATCATGTTATCGTGAGCATATATGTCAATCCGGCGCAGTTTGGCATAAAGGAAGATCTATCATCATATCCCGTCACCTGGGACGAAGACGCAAAGAAGCTGGCTGCACTGGATAGAGAACTTGCAGACGATGGAGGAAACTTGGGTCGCATCTCTGCTGTGTTTGCGCCGACGACACCAGAGATGTACCCCAGCGGCTTTCCAGGCCAGGAAGTTAATAGCAAAGGAAGCTTTGTTACAATTACGCCTGTTGGAGAAGTATTGGAGGGTGCCAGTAGACCAACATTCTTCCGAGGTGTTGCGACAGTGTGCTTAAAGCTATTCAACATTGTCCAGCCCGAGCGTGTGTACTTTGGCCAGAAGGACGTCCAACAAACAGTTGTTATCCGTCGAATGGTTAAGGATTTCATCCTGCCCATGGAGGTTGTCGTTGAACCCACACAACGTGAACTCGATGGCCTTGCTTTGAGTTCTCGGAATGTGTATCTTGGTCCAAGACGAAGAGTTGTTGCTACAGTGCTTCCCCATGCACTATTTACTGCTGTTGAAGTATACAACACTAAGGCTTCGCGCAAAAGAGAAGAAATTCTTGGCGCTGCACACAATTTCATCGATGCTACGGCATCCCGCCAATCCACGCTTCCTCCCACAGAACGTGTGCTCTTCGAGGTCGACTACATATCTCTGGCAGATCCAGAAACATTAGTGGAAATCGACGAGGTTGATCCGTCGCGCGGAGCAGTTATGAGCGCAGCGATTAAGATGTTACCAGTGGAGCAGTCTCAGAAAGGCGAGGACCTGGGCTTCAGTGGAGGTCCAGCGGTACGTTTGATAGACAATATCATCCTCAAGCCCCAAGAGCCTAAGGAGCCATAGACGCTGGTAACATGAGAATTGAAATCTAAAAGATATACCCAAACAGACCTCAACTGTTCAAAAAACCGAGCCTATGACATTGGGCTAGCTAGGTGAGGTTTAGAAAAAAGACGTAGAACCTCGATCCTAAGCGATATAAAGATTGAAGTAAGTTAGCATAAGTTCAAGGTAGCACTTTAGTATGTTTATCTTGACATTGTATCTCAGGGCTTGAAGTCGTCTTGCTCCCGGGGCTAGATAGGAAGCATGCTATTGTATTGACTGGATATATATGTATAAATTCGTATCAGTTGCTAAATATGTTGCTGTAGCTCCAAAAGGCCCCTTAATCAAAAGACTGGTCGTGGATGGCCCTTGGAAGATATCCTGAACAGAACTCTCCCATGGCTTAAAGATGAGCCCGAGCCCTCTCCTCTCTTTTCTTCTTAACTTGCCTTATACTCTTGCCGAAAGCTTCCTTCTCTTCATTGTTTAATCTGCTAGGGACCTTGGCTTTTCCGCTACGTTCACCTTCCACTGTTTCCTCCCAAAGTTTACGGCCGAGCTCGTCGGTAAGTCGGAGCACGCGGCTGCTAACCGTGGCGCCATCACGGCGGTTTTTGCCTTCACGTCGTGATTTGGCGATCTTCTCAGTGAAGTCCCAAAGTTTGCCCTCCGCTAGCAGCGCGCCAGTCTTGGGGTCGCGAGGAGTTCGCCAGGAGGCGTCGAGCTGCACACGCGGAGGAATCTTTGAGTCTTTTGATTTAACAACGTGGAGGAGTTGGTCTTGTTCGAAGCGTGTGTACGAGTTCTTCAGAGTCTCCTTATTGACAGCTTCAAAATACGAGAGATCACCCTGATGATAAAGTGTCTTGCCGAGCTAGATATTTTGTGAGCACAATGAACTGATGGGAAACACGACGGCATGACCCAGTGAAACATGTGTCTGGAGACTTACCAACTGTGCGCTGTTGTGTGTTTTGCCTTGTTCAATCCAGATCTCTCCATTTTGACCCAAGGGGGGAGTAAGACCCATAAGAGAAACTGCTGCCAACCAAGTGGCCTCGATGAAAGGCCATATAAGGAAGCAGTAAAAATCGTAGTTCTCTCTTCCAGCCTTTCTCTCCTGGTCCGCTAGACCAACCATTGTGACGTTGCCCTCTGCGTCGCGGTCTATTCTTATAACTTCGTCTGCTTCTAAGCCTCGCAGAGTCCGATCCAGATTGGTGTCAAGACCCTCACTAGAAAAGATGAACTCGCCTCGAAACAGAGACGAAAGAAAGGATACTTGTTCTTTCAACTCATCAAACGGCATGTCTTGCATTTGCGGCCCACCTCCCCTCTTAACTCTCGAATACATTGCTGCACTGACGAGTGCCTCGTAAATGAAGAGGTGGATCGTCATGTTGCGATAGAATGACAGCTGGAAGCGGTCAACAGCATAGTAAGTAGGCTCGGCAAGACCCTCGACCACGCCAACAAGATCTTTGCCGAGAACCTCGAGGCCGCGTTCGATGATTTCAGTCAGAGGTGCATTGCCGAAGTGGGCCACGCGCCCACCTTTCGCACGTACACGTTCTGTGAGCCATGTAACTCGCCGCTTCAACTCTTCCTTGCCCACTCCGCGACCACGGAGTGTCAGAAGAACAGTCCCTATCAGTGCCGTAGGCATCACGACGGACACTTCGTTGATATCGCTTAGAACCTGATAGCCCATCGTGCGCAAAAGTTTCTCTCGTACTGCTCGGACCTCTGGGCGTTGATGATCAGTATCGAGACCGCGCGGTACGCTGGGCAGTTTTGATAGCTGGTCATCCAAGAACTTTCGTAGGCTCCAAGGCTCATGAAACCTGACATCCACGCGACCCAAGCGTAAAGAAAGGACAGAAGATCCACCGCTCAGAAAGTCAGCAAGATTCTCCTTCTTCTTGGGCATTCCAAGTAGCTCGGTAACATAACCCTCCGTCTCAATAACTTTATCGTACTGCGTGCTGACAGGGCATATGATAGCATCCTTAACACGCCCAGATAAAATACTATCAAGTACAAAACTAAGAATTCCAAACTTTGGAGGTAACAACTTCCCTGTACGAGAGCGTCCACCCTCAATGAAGCACTCGAAGTTGTAGCCTTCTTGAAGCAGTGTGTCGATATATGACTGGACTAATGTGGTGTAGAGGACATCATCACCGAACGCCCTTCGAATCCACATGGCTCCTGCGTGCTGTAGGAATTCGCCCAACACTGGGATGTTCAAGTTGTCCCCTGCGACCACGACAGGTAACGTAAGGCCTAAGCGGTAGCAGATGAGCTGCAGCGAGACGTAATCGACGTGCGATCGATGACTCGGTAAGAAGATGATGCTCTGTTTCTTCTTTGCTGCGACCTCAGCGACCTTCCGCAGGCGCAAAACCTCTTCACTGGAAACATGGATCCCTTGGTGATATGCGCGCGTCAATAGCTGAGTGGTCAGATAGTAGGCCCCACGAATAAATGCTTTGCTTTCCATCTTGCATATCATATCGTCAGTCCACTTGTCCGCGAGTTCTTGAAGACCTGACTCAATCTCTGTGAGTCGATGGGCTCGTTTGGCGCCATAGTCTTTGCTGTCCCTCGGCAGCATACCCTCGCGTTCTTCAACAGCCACGCGGTGTTCAGCAAGCCGGCTGATTCTTTGCTGAAGAAGAGGAGCCGAGAGAACCATGTTCTTCATGTTTTCTGAGAACCCGGAGTAGAAGACAGGTTGGCCAATGACACGGTCGTAAGCTCGCCATCCTTGACCAGATACATATAATGACACTTCGCGAAGGAATCTAGAAGTATGTTTCGTTAGTTTGAGTCGAAATGTTTGAGAAGGGCCAAAATATGCGAGAATGGACATGGCGATGATGAAGTAGGGCACTTTACTGGAAAGGTTCAGAGCGGAATGAGGCAAACTTGTCCATCAAGGCCTCTTCCTTTCCCTCGGGAATATTCTTGGATGGCGACTCAACATAGCCACTGGGCTGGAGGGTTACTTCATCACCCAAGATCTGAAGGTCCGGCGCTGAATTGGTCGACGCATCGACCGCGTCTTCGTTATGCGACATGGCGGATACTGGCTTGGAGATGGCTAAGCTTCTTGAGTAGAGCGCGCGTAATTGATGTTCAACCGTTCTTTCTCATCGCCAGAAAGTGACAGAGTCACGTCACTGTCCGAGGCAGCTTCGGCTATTATAATACAGTTTCCAAGAGCATTGATTGCACTGCAGCTCATTACTATGACAAGTAAGGTATCCTGAATGGAAGATCCAAGTTGCGACAAGACGGGATTGGCCGAGTGGGGCAAGCATCATTTGACTCTGCCGAGCGGCATGTGAAGCCTGAAGCAAGCCTGGACCGTTCATTTCCCCAGAAAATTGCCTGCACCTTTAAAGCTCGGAATCGCGGTATATTTCCGCCCAACACGTTTTTCTCAATACAACATGCACCAGTCAAGTTAGCTATCAACGTCACTAATCAACCATGGCCAGCGCACCACAACAGGCCACGCAGAATCTGCTGGCAAGAGCGCATTCCCCCGACAGCGTGAATCGCATATACTCGGAAAAGATCCAGCATCGCTCGCTCATCCTGCGACCAACCTCTCCTCCACCTTCCACAATCAACGCGCGCGCCGCACGTCGAAAAGCTCGCCAAGATAAAAAGGAAAAGCAAAAGCAGAGGCCCAAGCCACTATCGTCTCGAGAGAAGCGAAGCTTGGGCCTTCATGATATACCTAAGGATGGCCAAAAATACCACATCTATGAGCCTCTGAGTCAAATGTGGCTTGGGTACGCTCGAGAGCTACTTGGGAACGATCTTTCGACTGGAGGGCCCAGTGCAGCAGCGAAACTAGCCAGCGCTGAATTTCATGGTGCTCCCATCCAAGTTGTTCGAAGCCATTGCCCGAGTCGGGTCGGCATTCAAGGTGTTGTCGTCCGCGATCGCAAGTTTGTCTTCGAGATTATAACCAAGAAAAGAGGGGTGAAGGTTGTTCCCAAGGAAGGCACTATTTTTCGAGTCGAAATAACGATTAGTGATGGAGCCCCTGGTGGTGAGAGCCAGCCAAACAAAAAGTTTGCTTGCGAGGTTCTCGGAGATCAGATGATGTTAAGGGCAGCAGACCGCGCCAACAAGAAGTTCAAAGCACACTTTCTGTCAAATATTTGAGCCTTCTAGCATCGGGATCATAGGCTACCGACAAGGCCATGCGGGGCATTATGGATGACGTCGATGTCTGTTATGCTGATTGAGCATTTGAATCAAGACAAAATCAATCGGGTGATGGCAAAAGTATCATTAAATGGTACTGACTGGCGCATCCAGGTGGGCGTGGTGGTACTACCTACTCTATGCGAAAGACTGTGTGCCCATCCCTACACATAGAGTTCCGCCAAAACGCATGTGTCTCGCTTTATAGGCGTCATGATACCACGCTTATGAGGGGACAAAAAGTGTCAAGGTTCAAGATACACAATGTTAGTATTAACTGGGTTGTGATATTTACGCCTCGGCAGCTCAAGTTTTTATAGGGGTTTCTTGCAAACCACAATAGTGATGCTGGAACTTACATATCTACATTTGCTCGCACCACCAACGCCAACGTTAGCCGCACGTGTACAGCGCCAGTCAGATACAACACCACGAGAGTCCGCTCGAGTAGTCTTCAGTGACGAACACCCATTAATAGTTCTCATTGGAGGGTGAGTGCATGGGAAATGGTTAGAGGGTGCAAACTGACGTTTAATAGAGCCATGACGTGGAATCGCGTCTCGCCATTACATAGTCTTTGAATAGCAGGTCAGACGAGGCAGACTCAGAGAGTTCAGCCTGTCGCCACGCCTCAAGGGGGACAAAGAAATGAGCTCATACCGGATACTGTAACTACCTAGACAAATGTCATTACAAGATTCACGACAAAAATGCGTTGGAATATACAATGACCAGGACCTACGAACTATCTACAAGTTTCACTCGGCTCACATTGATCTTATTGTATTTCGAATAGGAAGAATAGTATCCTGCTACCTTGTTCTTGATGTGCTTCTCTGTAGCCCTCCAGTTCCTTTCACATCTCGTACAAAATACAAAATTGCACAACGTGATAGTTTCGGTCCGCTTCTCGCGAACCGTATGAAGCCCTATAGTTACACCATTAGGACAATGCCTAAAATGCATTATACACATTTCCTAATATAAAGCATTACGAACCATGACAGCTATGCTAATCTATAGGCCTCAGCCCTGAGGCGTCTGTCTACGCGTAGTTGAGAATTGTGTCTTATGGCATGCATACTTGGCAAAGGCTAAAACCCATACCCATATTCGGGTTTCAAGTTCTGATTCGCGAGAAGGGGAGAACGCGTCGCGCTTTTTAACGTGTTGTGTGTGACGTGCCGCATCTAAGAATGTCATACAGTCCCTTAATGGGTGACGGCACGTGACCCTCGTGTTCCTATGGTTCCATGAGATACCTTGAGGTACCATTTTTTGATGGTGAAGTGCTGGGTCTTTGCCACATTGAATAGACGAATAGTTAATTAGGCCAATTTTCAAATCGGTGTCCGTACCGAGGTTAGATATTGATCGATGCATCGAATAGAATCCCCTGACCCATTCGGCTGGTAGCCAATAGTCTGGTATCTAGTTCGACCAGTTTCCCGAGATCAAGCCCTGATGACAAAATGTCAAAACTCGAAGTGGACAGTCTTCAATGGCTTTCTGCGGGCAGTTTGTCCCCATTTTCGTTTAGGATCCAGCCCTGAAATTCAATATGCTGGTTTGCTAGCAGTATATGCCGGTAAATTCTCGGCCGTAGTCCTGTGTAGCTGCCACTCTGAGTTCTTAAGAGCGGGCTGCAACACAGTAACAACTGGGCTGCTAATTAACCCCACTAATCAGAAGCTGCCAGTTAGGTGGCTAGATGACCAGGACAGTGCTATTTCTTGAACCCACCAGTAAGCTGTAACCTGAGGGATAGTGTATGGCCACTTGTAAACTTTGGTACCTCACTATCTGCTAAATGGTTCCCCAAAACCCTTCCACTCGATTTTTTTCGTTGCCCCGTTTAAAGGTCACTCAAACCACAGCGTTTACATCACCACCGCAACATCACACGAAACCCTCTTCTAGTCCGGATCCTCGAAAAAAGAAACATCAATCTACCAAGCCTTCACGTCGCGCTCCCCCGCCGATCACAACAATTAACACTATCGTTTACGATATCGCATACCCCATCGCCCTCCGCCTCTGTCTCTGGACCATCGCTTCAAGCAGCGTTCTGTGTTCCCGTATCCTTACCTTGAACTAAAGCTTTTTGCATTACTGTTGCGCGTTCGCTCCAGCAATTTTGCAAACAAGCCTTTTTAGTCACAGTACAGCTTCTGGTCACCATTCCTCAGCTGTCACTTGCATCATCCATCCCGAATCGACCTACCGTCGACATTCGCGCCCCCGACCTTGAACGACGAAGACGTTTCACACTCACTACCGTCCTTCCGAACTGTTAATCAACATGCCGACCAATCTCCCCTCGAGCTTTGCCTCGGCTGCCGCTGGCCAAAACGCCAATTCCAGGGGAGGAAGAGCTGATGGAAGAGGAGCTACTTCTGGAGACTGGTTAGTACTTACTTTGGTTCCCACTGAACTGCTTTGTTCCCCCGGTGGTTTTTTAACGGAAACAATGGCTTTTTCGAAACCCTTCTTTGGCCTTGAGTAGCTGGACTTGGTATCATGGTGGATGTTGTGCTGCATACCGTGTCCCCCAGATGCCCCGCGTGCAGCCCGTGGTTGTGGTGTGCAATACCCTGTGTGCTTCACAGCGCTTGGCTTGTTTGTCGCGATGGGCGCTTGAGAATGTTTGGGCACCTTTTGCCCTGGTTTTAAGAATAGCAAGTGTGCTTGTCTTGGTTTTAGTGAACCGTATGCCACTTGTGAATATCTTGAAATTGCCTGTTGCTGTTGCACGGCCCCCCACAACTTATCATGCTTTCCACAAACTACATATTGGTATTCACGAACTATCACTAATTATGTCCCAGGGCAAGGAGAGATGGCCGTTCTACCAATGGAACTCTTACCTTCCGACGATCATCTACAACTCCTTTGGGTCAGCCTTCTTCGCAGCCGCCGTCAACGGATCACGCAGTTCAGCACCCCACCGCCGAAAGCCCTGTGTCTGCATCTCCATCGACATATGAGCTGCCACCAGCGCGGTACACCAAAGAGGACCTTCTAGAGATGTACCGTCCACAAAGGTTAGCCGACGACCCAACTCGTCTATTTGCCACGGGGTGGAATCCTGGACAAATGAATGGACATACTCCTAGAGGCTGGGGTAAAAGCAACGACAACCATATTCCACAGGAACCTGGCGCGTGCTGGGATGATTCTGGAGATTCAACTCCAATGGGACTGCAGGATATGTCCTTGGAGGAGAAGGAGGTGCGCCGCCCCCCGCACTGTTGGAGGTGTTCAAAGTTTGTGCTAACCACTAGTAGGCCTTCCATGAGATAAACTCGCCGCTTAAACCTCCGACCCAAAACAAAGACGCCCACCAGGGTGGCGCAAATGGACGTAAAGCATCCTTATCCCAGGGCACTTCCAATACTTTCGGCGTCAGTTCACCTTCGTCAGCTACACGACCCGGGACTCGCCGACGTGAGACTATCGAATCCAATCCCTTTGGTGGAAGTGCTTTAGCATCTCCCACTGCTAATCGCTTCTCTCGTGACGATCCCTCTTACTGGTTTCAGCGCAGCAAAACTGATCTCAGAGAGGCTGAAGCCGACGAGTCCGATAGTGAGGCCGTTCTCCGTGACGCTCCGGGAAAACTCCCTCCTTTTGGTAATCTGATGCGTTCCAATACGGGCGGTATCGGGGGTACCAATCCCATCTGGCCACCCTCCAACCAGACGACACCTGGTGTAGGAGCCTTTGGTAATTTCGCTCTGCCAACTTCGCCCGCCGTTGGTGACAAACGTGTTGGCGGTGCTGCTAGTGGGAGCAGGTTGGCTCATCTCATCCCCAAGGACAGCTCGGATAACCTCAGTGGCAAGGCAGCTGAGGGTCAAAACCCTCTCAATCAGCAGTCTTGGCGGTCTCGTCCTCGAACCGACACCGATCCATTTGGTGATGATACCCTATCTGGAAGCGCGGTTCTTGGCGGAGCTCAGGACATTGACACTAGTGGGATGTCCCAGCAAGCAAACCGAGCAGGAACCCTAGGAACTCCAGTCAAGGGGTCCGCCGGCGACTTCGGCATGGCAGGCCTGAATCTCAGATCCCATGGGGATGAAGGCCCTGTCAGCCCCTCCGAGACTAATCCCTACCGCAGTCCTCATGCTGACCGACAAGGCCATGATGAGATCGATGCCAATGACGACAAGACTCACGGCGCAAGCCTTCATGATGGCCCTTCGAACTTCGGCTCGATCGGTCGTGGTTTTGGTGGCTACGATGGAGGTGATCGTAGTCAGACCTCGAGCGTTGGCGCCAAGGCCTACCCTTCTTTGAACACATTATCAGGTTGGCCCGCTTCTGGCAACCCTGCAATTGGCACTCCGGATCGTGAACGACCCAATCTAGGTGCTGCATTTGGTGCTTCTCTTTTTAGTCCTATGGGTGACCTCCAGTCGCCTGGACTGTCTAACCTAAACAATGTCTTTGGACCTGCAGGTACTGGTGGTCTTGGGACAGGAAGCATAGGCCGCGGCAGCAAGATGGGTTCTCTTTTCCCTCCCGCAATGCAGGCACAGATGCAGAGTCATGAGCATGATAGCCTCTCCGATTCTTTGCCCGACCTACGTCAGAGCAACCCTCTCGGCGCCATCGGCCGAACAAACTTTGGCGTACCACTTCGCGAGGGCGACAGTCCCATGCGAGCTAATCGCGGTGTGTTTGGGGCACTTTTCCCTGGTTCTGAAGCCTCCCCAGCACAAGGTCTCTTTAGCACTGGAGAACCCAGTCATCCCACCACCACCGCAACTGCTCCTCAATCCCTTACCCCCGTTGGTGGCGGACTGCCATTTGGTGGCGGACAAGGCATCACTGAGCCTCCTACAACTCAGGCCCAGCGCACGATGGTCATGCCAGATCGTATGAGATGGGTATACCTCGATCCTTCTGGACATGTCCAGGGTCCCTTCACAGGAC
Organism: Fusarium xylarioides; assembly: GCA_013183765.1. NCBI lineage: Eukaryota > Fungi > Ascomycota > Sordariomycetes > Hypocreales > Nectriaceae > Fusarium > Fusarium xylarioides. The sequence goes on along the minus strand of SRZU01000080.1, from coordinate 221,592 downwards.
TTGAGATGAATGATTGGTACAAGGCCAACTTCTTCACCCCCGACCTGCGTGTAAAGAAAGTCGAGGATCAGGAATTTGAACCCCTGGGTCAACTTATCCGACGTATAGGAAACTCGAGAGAGCCATTCTTGGTTCCTCAGATTGGTATCCCTCATGGTCCCCCTACCCAAGCTGGTCCTTTCTCTCCCCAAGGTAACAGTGGAGTTGTCCCTCCCCTAAGTGGTGTGTTCCCTAGCTTTGGACGCACTCTTACGGCTGAAGAACAGAACAATTTGGAAAGACGTAAGCAAGAAGAGCAGTATCTCATGGTGCAGCAGCGCGAGTTTGTCATGCGAGCTCAAGCTATGTCTAAGTTCCCTGGCCCAATGCTCCAGCATCACTCCAGTGCGCACAGCCTGCAGAGCCAGCCAAGCTTTGGTAGCATTTCGTCCCCAAACCCCATCGGAATGCCTCACCAGCAGCCCATCGGTGCTATGCCACCTTCCGGAGCTTTTTTTGACGGAACTGGACCGGTTGGTAGTCAATCAAACATGCCATCGGGTCCGGGAAACGGAGACCCCTTCAGAGATGACGACCTAAACAATCTCACAACTAGCGAACGCCAGGTACTTGCTGGTCTGCAAGGCTCTGGTGCTCCACAACCTATTGGCGCCCCTGCCGCTGATGCGGCACGTGCTGGTCTTCCGGACGCCGATGACCTGGAGCAAGATCCCGAGGGGTTCAAGGAGCGCTTTCAAGAGTTTGAGGCCTACCGAGCGCAGTTCGAGGCCGAAAAGGCGGCCAAGGATATCGAGGGCAACGGTGAGGAATTAATTGAGGAGTCCTCCCCTGCCTCTGAGGTCGCCATTGAAGAAACCCAACGGCCCACAGAGGCCCCAGCTCTAACTGGTAAGGCTGCTCGAGCTGCCCGGAAGAAGGCAGCTGAGGATGCCTTGTCTCTGACTCAACAGGTCCAGAAGACTCAGGCTGCTGCCGCCGCCGCCGCCGCTCAGCCAGTAGAGCCCGATATGCCCATGCCTTTCCCTCCCCCTGCGTCCACCGGTACTCCACTTCCGGCTCCGACAGCTCAGCGTGCTCGCTCAAACCTACCTGAGCAGTATAATCGCTCTCAGACCGGAACTCCTGATAGCGTATCAGTCAATGCTCAGCCACCACCCCTGGCTCCTTGGGCCAAAGACCACGGTGCTGAAGGTCACAAGGGACCCAGTCTGAAGGAGATTCAGGAAGCTGAGGCACGAAAGGCTGCAAAGGCTGAGGAGGCTGCTGCTGCCCAGAGGAAGGCTATTCTCGAGCAAGAGGCTGCGGCACTCAGAGAGAAAACTGCTGCCGTTGCCAATGCTGGCCTACCTGCTACCAGTACTTGGGGTCACGGCTCGCCCGCTCCTTCTGCCAGCCCTTGGTCCAAGCCCGGACCCTCCAAAACCACTTCTACTTCTACCTCCTCAGCTTCAGCCTCCAGCAAGAAGACTCTCGCTGAGATCCAACGTGAGGAGGTGCTTCGAAAGCAGAAGGCAAGCCAGCAGGTGAGCTCACAGGCTGGAACGCCGACCAGCGTATCAAAGAGTTATGCCAACCTCTCTGGGAAACCCGGCCAGTCTACACTCACCAATGCTGCATCTGCGGCGGCGGCTGCAGCCGCGCCACCCCCTGGAAGCGGCTGGGCAACCGTTGGAGCCGGTGGCAAGATCAAGGCACCCCTTGGCCCCTCGTCTCAAGGCCGATCCGTCAGCGGAACAACCATCAAGCCTATGACCTCTCCTGTGAGGTCTGTTTCTAAGCCAGTTGTACCAACTAACGGCAAAGCCGAGGGCGGCAACACTGCTATGGAAGAATTCAACAAGTGGGTGAACCGGGAGCTCTCCCGTGGCATCACTGGTGCTATTGATAGTAAGTCCCTTTGACAAGTGCAGAATGATTCTTATTTGACTTGAACTAACCAAATCTTCTAGTTCCCACCTTCCAAGCTGCCCTCGATGTGCTGCCCCTCGACACTGGTTTGATTGCTGATGCTGTTTACTCCAACTCAACCACCATGGATGGCCGTCATTTTGCCGAGGAGTTCGTTCGCCGCAAGAAGCTCGCTGAGCGTGGAGTAGTCGAAAAGCAGCCCGACAACAAGGGAGGAAATGGGGGCGGTTGGAGCGAAGTTGCAAAGAAGGGAAGCTCAAGCAGTGCTGCTGCAGTCGCTACTAGTCCTCGCGATGATGCTAGCATGCAGGCCGCGGGATTCAAGGTCGTGCCAGGCCGCAAGAAGGGCAAGAAATAGACGACACTCGCGCTTTAGTCATGTCTTGGGGTAAAACGACGATGGCAACGGGGACTTGACCAAATTTGTGTGCATTGAATCCTGTCAGAGACTTGGCTGATTATTATCTCCTGAAGATGGCAATACTTTCCCTGGCTGAGACAGGTTGTTGTGTCTGGCATCGGGACAGAATATTATGCAAGTCAAGTCAAGATGTACCGCGGAACTTTGAGTCTCAAGGGCATGAGATAATGTATGACGGGGAAGAAAACAAGAACCTGTTGATGACATGGATGTTGGAGCTAGGCTGGAGAAATATCTTGCTGTTTCAGTTCTTCGACTTTCATTCGACTACAAGTTATTGCTTAGTGTGTAGGAGATTAGCTCAAGCCTCATGAAGCGTTGTTGATTATCCCAAACCTCCCATGCATCCCACTTTGTGAAGTTACAGTTATTACGAGTCTTTTGCTGTGTTTGACGAACAATTTGCCCGGGAAACCCAGAATCAAAGCCAGTTTGAAGCCATTTCATTCCCAACCTTTTCTAAACTTCATCTTACTCTTTTCTATCGTGATCAACATTTGACCTAGCCAGGTCTTTTTCGTACCGAAATTCTTTCTTCAGGAGGAGATTCTTAGTCCTTCCATCAAAGTCTCCAAGGTCTTCCAACCCTCGCTTCCCTCCCATCTCTCCTTTCCTCGGCCCATTACACTCCTTACAGCGCTTCTTGCCTTGCCCTTCCATTTACTGCCGATAGACTCAACTGAAGGACCCCAGTTCTCGAACACAGACACCAGCTCGTCAGTTCTCTGCACAACTATAGTCCATGCACCCTCATCAACAGTCCAGTCTCGCGCTTCATCGGCTGTCGTGGCTGCTGCTCCCGGCAGAAGACCACTACCTGAGGATCCGACGGCTGCTCGCCAAGCTCGCTCTGCTGCATCAATAGCGCCTGCGTAGTCCCTTCTCCAAGCGCGCAGACGGGAAACCAGAGTCCATAGTTCAGAGCGCTGTGTGATGAGGGGGACGACTTCCTCTTCAAAGAGTCGCATCACCAATCGTTCTGGTGTGCCACGGGGAGGCTCATAGACACCCGAATCTGAAGGCTTTTCCACAGAGAGTACTGCGTCTTGAAGCAACGCCCCGAGAACATCCGCATCGAGAGCGTCTTCTGACTTGCGGATCTGGATAATGTGCTTGAGAGCGAGGATCATGTCGGGAATAGCAGGTGGCTGCACACGCGAAGCCAGGGTGAGTACGTTATCCCAGATTCGCCAGTTATCGTGTGCAATGGAAGCACCTCTCTTGTAGGCCGCCAGTGACTGGGCCAGAAGAGTAGCAGGATCGCGATCTGAAGGCTTAGACGCAGCGGCAAGAGCAACATCGTTCTCTTCGTCCTCTGCAGGAACAGGCGCGGGGACTTCTGATACGGGAGCAGGGTTGTTCTTGGCCTCAGCAACAACCTCACAGTAAAGACTCCAGAGAGCACTTCCCAGGTTACTCCAGGTTCGGGCATCTTCACCTCCAGCTGTGTCGCTTGCAGATCCGATAGAACGATTGAATGCCTCGGCGGCATCGCTGAACTGCGCAAGCCGCAAGCTGATATCTCCAAGTCGACTCCACATCTCGGGACTCAAACGGTTGACAGCTGTCGCCTTCTTGTAGGCCTCACGGGCTTTCTCCCATTCCTTTTTCTGTAGGTAGTACTCTCCGAGCGACTTTTGAGCTCTGGCATATCGGTGCTTGGAGATTTCCCATGCACGCTCATAATAGGACGGTTCGTTTTCGATGTCACCTAGGATGCAGAATAGTCGGGGAGCGTTGGGTGGAGGAGGATCGCGTTCAGGGCCAGAGAAGTCTGCAGCCTTGAGAAGTGTAACATCTTCACCGATATCCTCATCGTCAGGGTCGGAAGTTGATGCTTGGTCACCAGTACGGTGGAATAGCCTCCATCGAAGAATTCCCTTGGCTTTCGCCTCACCACCACTGCCACGGCCATCTTCATCCTCTGACGCAGCGGCGCTAGCAAGGCAGAGTGCAACTTCAGCCCACAATCGAAGGCGTTTGAAGATCTCGAGAGCAGAAGCTAAAGAGCCGATACCAGCCCAGGCGTAGGCCAGTTCAGATTCGAGATGCCATCGTGGAGGTGAGCAGATAGCGTGAATGTACTCAAGACGTACGTGAGCTGGTGCGGACTCAGAGGCCTTAGGCGCAGGCAGGAAAGATGTTGGCTTGGGCTGAACAGGCGCAGAAACTTCATCAGGGGTAGTGATTTGGATAGCAGGGGCGTCTGTTTCCGAGCTTTGCTCTTTTGTGTCGACTTTTTGTTGGGCTTCCGCCGTGGTATCAGTGAGTACTTGGTCTGCCACAGCCTGAAGCTGAAGAACACCTCGCTCAACGGTTCGGCTGCGGTGGACCTCGATTCTGGATCGGACCAGCAATGCCTGAGTATATATTTGCCAGTTCGTAGACTTGTCTCCGATGACTCTTACTGCGTAGGGCAGCACCTCTGCTGAAGTGAGAGTATCAATTGGCGAGAAAGCATCCTTCAAGGTAGCCTCGGTAAGGAGAATGATCTGGTCGAGAGGGGAGAGTTGAGGCTGGTCGTCAGGTGAGAGATCAGCCAGGGCAGCGGGAAGGGAGGCCTTCTTATCGTTTCCGTTCGTCTCCTTGGTAAACTGAATTTCCTCGTGTAGAGTATCGTCGTTCAGCTGAAGAGCATCTGGCTTGGCTTCCTCTTCAGCATCGTCCACTCGCTGCTCAGAAGCGCTCTTGGCCAAAACAACAAGCTGGCTGATGCTGTTCTCTTGGAACTTGGTTCTCTTTCCAAGGGCACCTGAGAGTGCGTACTCTAGGCCGCTTGTTTGTGAGGCCTCCTTGATAGCTTCCTTGGCCTTGTCGTCGCGACCGAGTAGAATGTAGTTGTTGGCCGCCTCAACGAGGAACTGCACTTTATCATCACGGCTCCAGCCATCGTCACCTGATGCCCAGACCTCCTCTCCGAGGATCTTTGTTCTCACATTATCGATTCCGTCAAGGATCTGGGAAGCCAACGTTGGCACGTCGCTCCACTGGGAGCTTCGAGCAAAGTTGGATCCATGTCCAAGGGTGGGCTGGGTCAGGAGCTTGTAGTGCCAGATATTAACTCGAAGCTGTGTCCAAGCAACACTGCTCTTGATTGGATTTTCCTCAGAAGGTATCTCCACTACATCATTGGCGACTTGACTTAGCTCCTGCGTGATGATGTATTTTGCTAGGGCGAAGAGTTCCACCTGAGGGATGTAGGCATATGGTGAGACGCCGTCAACCTCAAGATAGCTGAGACAGGCCTTATGGAGATAAGGGTGGCTCTTTTTTGCATCATCCGACTGCTGGTTAGCCCATGCCTTGGTGAAAAGTGTGCTTAGAGCCGCTGACTCCGGAAGAACAGGACCAGTGACGTTGACTTGAAGAAAGGCGTTCAAGGCAGCAAGACCAACGGCCAGAGCTTGGGGAATATCTGTGTCTGTAGCAGGTTGAGTCTTCGAATCAGGTCCGGATATCAACCGAGTAATGAGAGCTTGTATCAGATCCCCGGCGACCGGAGCTGGGTCCGATACGGAGCCGGAGGTAGAGTTCGGAGCGGGTTGTGAGTCGGCACCGGGGTCCTTGGAGAGAATGATAGAGGCATAACGCCCGTTGCGCAAAGCGCTACTGCATTCGCCCAAACTGCCCATAGCTATATGTGTAGGTAGTTTCCCTCAAGAAAATATTTTATTTTGCTCTAGTTGACCAAAATTCGGCGCCAGTTGGGCGTCAACGTTATGGCGTTGAGAAGACAGGGTTAGGTCTTGGCCCCGGCCTCGCACTGCACTGCACTGAAGATCTCTCTGCTCTTCTGATAAATGAAATAGGCGAGAATAAAAGCGCAGCAACTCTGAGTGTGTATATAGGCTATAGGAGTTGTTCTGGACTATTTCCTCCGTTGGTATAATTTTTTGGTGGATGGTGATAGAGTTGTGCCTGGTGTTTACTAATACAGTCGTAGGCTTCTATTGGCCCCGCCGTCCAGATTTGATTTTTTTTCTTTCTCACTTCTCCGCACCGCTCGCTGCCCCCTCATCGGCCGGCCACCGAGAAGGACGGAGTTTCCCCACCAAAAAGTCTCCGTCCCGGCCGAAGTGTCAACGGCCCCAAATCGAAATGATCTTCTATGGCTGCATCTTTGACAGGTATATTCATAGTATAGCATTATTGGTCTGGTTAATAGTATGACATTGTGTAATGATCGACGCGTAGCTTTTTTATATCATGTCCAAAACATGCATAGATATATAGACATATCGATTTGTTCCTGAGATTTAACTAAGCCGTGGAGAATCTCAGGCCAAGAAGATTCGTCTGTCTTGGACATTTGAGGAATTTGGAGAAGAAGGCTTCTCTTGGCCGTAACTAAAGCTCTTCGTAAAAAGCTTACGTATCGTGTGGTGGTGGCACATATAGCCTTGGTCTTTAAGGATGGATGGCACGGCTATCGAAAGATTGGCAGCTTGGCTCAAACATGCCATGGACTCTGAGTTCTAGAAATGACTTCTTTTCTTGGCCTGTCTCATCTGGCATCATCTTGTTCAATAAATGAAGAGATTTCACTCAACGGCTCAATCGAACCGATGGAGAGCGTCAAGAACCGATACGATATTTCCTAAATCTTGTGGATACCCTCATCAACCGTTGTCCGACATGCTCAGTAGCTTCAACAGGCTTACCAGGTTTACGGTCGAACCACGTCTTATACAGCCATGCGTCTTCTCGTTTTGCTACCAACGTTTAATAAGGAACGTCAGGGTCCGTTGCAGCCGACAGGGCCCCTTGTCCGTTTCCATGAGCCCTCCCACTTTTCAGTCCCTGATCTAGACCCTATCGATGGAATTAGACCGCAACTAGACAGAGTTGGGGAAAGCCATGCGCCTCCCTCCAAGACGTTTAGAACGGGGGTCCGTTAGTAAAAAACCGTACCAATCGAAACTAAACAACGCAACTGACTGTGTACGGAAAACAGTCCAGCGTCAAGCAAGGTTCGACAAAGTCCATCATTCTCCACTACCAGTACGGTCAAAGTGGGTGCAGACTTGTCTCTGCGTCGCATAGCGCTAGGTTCGGCGTAATACCGAAGCCTATGAGAGGCCTTTTGTTTTGTCTTGCGCCTCTCAATATTTGGAGAAAAAGCTTATTGCTTCGTCAAAATGGAGAGATTTGCGCTTCCATCAGCGCCACCGTGGTTAGGCGCCTGACGTACAACGGTTCAGCGATGAGTGAAGAAACCGCAAATACATCACCAAGTCGTGATTGCTGTTCAAGCGTGAGTCTGACCGTGGCATTCTGTCAGGCAGTCAGGGCTTCCAAACAACGCACTTTGTACGGCGGGCAACAAGCGGCCAAGTCCGTGTATGCCAAGGTAGCCAAAAACCACCACCAGTCGTAATTCGATGCCAAGAATTAACAGACACAGCCTTCCACCAACTCTGAGATGCAGCCAGGCGATGGAATCAAGCAGTGGAGACTGGCGTAAATCCTAGCCGATACATTGAGCTATTGAACGTTTGAGACGGTTCATTGGACACTTGTAAGACAAACGCACTGGACTTATTCCGTAAACGATGGCAACGATCGAGATGGTCCTAGTCAGCGTAAACCGGGCGCACAAATACTGCGCTGCAGAGCGAGAGCTGTGCGACAGACTTCATAGAATACCTTGTCTCAGCGAGTGAGAAATTGGCGCCAGGCGCGCCAGACGCAGTTCACGGAAAGGCATATGTTGCATGTCTCGGGCCGTAAAGCCAGCCTATACTGTCAGGCCCGAGTCGTGAAGAACAAGGGTCCGACCCATCTCACCTTCAGCTCGTTTGAGGGTACGGAACACACAGGGCAACACGTCCCTCAACTACACTATGACCTCTTCCCCACGCGACAGGGGCGATACCGTTCAGCATGCTGCAGGTTCTATCATCATGATGTTGCAGCGCAGCTATGCATGTTTCCCCTTGTTCCGGATATGTACCAAGATTTTTCTATACGGTCTGCCGGTAAAAGCATGAAAGAATTGGTTGGGTTCAAGCCAGACTGGGCATGATATTCGCTGAAGCATAAGCAAGTGCGCTCCTGTCCAGACAAGCTTTCTCAGTTCTTCAAGTCGATGTGTATATCCCTTGGGTATCGCTTGTCAAAGACTCCTGTGACTGGGTTATTTGCCTCGACAACAAAGAAAGATAGTGAGACAACCGCTTTGAGTTGTCCCAGGGTTACATCTCAATGTCCAGGCGCTCTTAGCTTCGTCGCTCATTCCGCTCCTCGACGCAGGTTTAATGATCGACACGTGACCGGTGAACCTCTCTCAAGTATCCGATACATATCGATATGCGACATCCAACGTTGACGTGTGCTACAGCCGCCAAGTTTGTGGCGTGCGTTGGGGTCAAGCTGATGGTGGGAAGAAAGTTGGTGTGAGAGCGGCGAAATGAGACGTCGTTGAAAGTAGATTTTTATGCAATGATTACCCGTGACTCCGGTTTCTTCAAGACCATCCATCATAACTTACGGCCGTAATGGAGTAATGAAGTGAAGTGAAGTGTCAGAAAGAATTGCCGAGTTTGAGTTGAGGGTCATGAGGGGATGCTAAAACCCCAGATTCCACGCAACTGGGACTCGTTTTAGGGTAGTTTGCTGATCTCGGATGCACGAGGGACTCCGTCATTGATCTTGATCTGGGGGTCCAATAGATGTTGATGCCCTCTTCTGTCGATCAAATTCTATGTCTGAAAGATTGATGACATGAGGAAAGCATAGCGAGCCCGGGACTGAGTGCCGACTAGGTAGTTAAGGGTAGCCTGTCTGGCTGTTTTGTCTGTAAGTTACAGTGGTGTCCTTCAACCACTCACTACCTGAACTTGCTGAAGTATAGGTAGCGAAGTCAGTGAAGTAAGGTGTGGAGGGCTCGCTAGCAACGGCTGTGGCCAAATTTGGCAGGTGCAATCGACCTTCATTCAGCCTGACCACGATGACGTCAGAGACCACAACGGACATTATTCCTTCACTTTTACGTACTTACTGCTGAAGTAGCACGTGAGCAAGACAACAGTCCCTTCAACAAGAATTATCATAAAATCATATCAAGGCTTGCGAACTTATGCAAGACAATCATATCTAAACTCTCCCGAAACTCTACATGCCCTTTCGGTCCGTGTTGCAAGAAAATTGCGCAGTTGTTGACTTGGCTACCAATTTCGACGGATCAACATGCCTCTGCTCGGTCTGGTTGGCCATGAACTAACGGGGAGCTTATCTTTAGAGGAGACTTTATAGGGCACTGGCCACTGTAAGATAGCTCCATCCATCCGCTTCAGTGGAGGTCACCCACTGAGGCGAGTTGTTGGAGAAGCTCCACACTGCTTTTTCAGTGGAGGCTACCCCTCTGGCGGAATTGGCTCCAGCCAGAGCCTCCAGATCCCCGACTTCCGTGGAGTCTCCGAACAGGTTCAAGACATTTGATATGATTCAAAAACCGGGCAATTCTCGGATTGCCCAGGCAAGGCCCCTTTCCAAGAGCAACACTAAAGCTGCCAAGTAGGTAGGCACAGGCACCAGCAATTATAGAGGACGGCTTACATGTGTTACTTCTGGTGATCAGCATATCCCAAGACCTAGGGTCCAACGTCAATCGGCAAAAAGCACCCTTATCAGCAGTGGTCCACAGTCGGGGAAGCATCCTGACAAGGATGCATGGATGCGTTCAATGTACGAGGTACATGCGAGTGGAGAAAGAGATATCTCTGATGGGGAAGATCCCACCCCTCTCCATGGGGGTGGAGATGCGCCAAGTACCACGGCCTCGAGCAGTACATCCAAGCCAAGGAAATAATTATCCAAAGACGCAAAATAACCCGACAAGCTCTCTCTAGTCGAGTCGAGTCGAGTCTAACCGCACAAAGTTTGGACCATCAGACCAGGCTCTGACCAACATCGTCATGAAATATATCACCTTTTGCCCTGGATTGCATGTTTGGAAGTGGAACTATACTAGGATGACCCAAGGAACATGTCCAGCAGGATAACTGTGAATGAAGGGAGGGCAGTGCTTCTATGCCATGGTAACACCAAGTGGAGAGAGCTGAAACGTCCTTGAATTAGTTGTCTCTGTGGAAAGATGAGAGAGTGAGCCCTCAACGAGTGATGTACGGAACACCAGAACCTCGTGTGGCTCGCTAAATGGGCAAAAGACGTGTAGATGAACCATTCCTTTGGGTCCTACCACCACACGCACATATAATGAATGGTCAGCAGAGGGGACGCCGAATACGACACATCGCGCAGCCTGATCCATGCCATGTCGAGTCTGTGGCCGCATCGAAATTCAGTAAGCATTCTGCTACAATTCAGCGCAGTTTCTCTAAGGTAAAAGCAACAAAAATCGAAACGACACTCTGGCATTGAGCCGGGATTGGTTGGTTGACTCGACCGGGCGTAAAGTAGGAATAACCCTTGTCATCGAGTTTGTTACATGCAGCCGAGGTACTTAATATGCCTCACGCAAGGGTGCAAATACTTGGAACTGAGGTAGCCAGAAGCAGTTGGCCTCGAGAGATGGGCTTGGCCTTGTTTCTCCACTCCTCCTTCAGCTAATCCTGGTTCGGACTGGCCGCCATCATCCCGCTGCGCTGCAGTCAATACCTACATGCTTGCTTGCTTGCTTGCTTGGCCTCCAACAGTTCGACTCGACTCGACTCGAGTTCAGCGGAAAGCCCCAGGATTTACAGTAGTTACCTGCATTGAACGCACGCAGTAAGAAGAGGGCAAGGGCCGATGGGTTGGGGTCGATCGAAGCTCTCCTCTCCGCCCCCCATGTCAGATTTTACTTATTAACTTCAACGCCCGCTCCTCCAAGATACAATTTTCTTCTCCCCTCTCACCTCGTGTTTTTTTTTTAACACTTTCAACGCTTTTCTTTACCTGTGTTTCTCACACGGTATATCTCAATTCGCCTTTGTCTGCTTGCTTCATTGCTTCGCAGACTCTTGCTCGATTGAGCTTTCCCTCCTTCGACCTTGTTCGCAAGAATATATCGATAGACCGAAACCAACCAAGCCTGCAAAAGGTGACAGACATCTCTCAAGATGGCTTCCGACGAGGAGAAGAACTCCAATAATTACATCAGCAATGCTGGCTCTACCGACAAGTACCTGGCCGACAACGGCGACGTTGCGGCCGGCCACACCATGGACAACGCTGATGGTCTGCACCGTCTCCTCAACAACAGACAGATCCAGCTCGTTGCCATTGGTGGCTCCATTGGTACTGCTCTCTTCGTGAGTATCGGTGGTGGTCTCGCCCAGGGTGGTCCACTCGGCTTGTTCCTCGCCTACACAATCTACTCTGGTGTCCTCGCATGTGTGAACAATGGTGTTGCCGAGATGAGCACATACATGCCCGTTTCTGGTGGCTTTATCCGTCTCGCCGGTCATTGGGCCGATGACGCTCTTGGTTTCATGGCTGGTTGGAACTTCTTTCTCTACGAAGGTCTTCTGATTCCATTCGAAATCACCGCCATCAACCTTGTCCTCTCATACTGGAGCTCTGATATCACGAACCCTGGCCCTACAGCTGGCATCTGTATTGGTGTCATTATACTATACGCGTAAGTACATTCAGCTGGGCGCAGACATGAAAATAGTTGCTCGTCTCTGCTCCCTTCATAAAGTTCACATGCTAACGGGGCTTGCGTATTTTAGTCTTTTGAACATCTTGGCTGTCAAGGCCTACGGTGAAGCCGAATTTTGGCTTTCGGGCGGCAAAGTTATCCTGATTCTTATGCTTTTCAGTTTCACTTTCGTCACAATGGTTGGCGGCAACCCTCAAGGTGATGCCTATGGATTCCGCTACTGGAAGAACCCAGGTACTTTCTCGGATGTCAATGGTAACACTCCTCTCGGTCGTTTCGAGGGCTTCCTCGGTGCCCTCTGGAGCGCCAGCTTTACTGTTGTCGGTCCCGAATACATCTCGATGGTCGCTGCTGAGGCCAAGCGACCCAGTGTCTACATCAAGGCTGCCTTCAAGACGGTTTACTACCGATTCTGCTTCTTCTTCATTATGGGCTCCCTCGCTGTCGGTATTGTTGTCCCCTACAACTATCCTCAGCTCGTCAAGATCTTCGTTACTGGTGAGGAGGGAAGCGGCACCGCTGCTGCTTCGCCCTATGTCATGGCTATGGACATCCTGAAGGTCGACGTGCTTCCCCACATTGTCAACGCGCTCCTCCTTACATCTATTTTCTCGGCCGGTAACACCTATACCTACTGTGCCACTCGGTCGTTGTATGGTCTTGCTCTCGAGGGTCGCGCTCCCCGATTCCTGCGAAAGACAACCGCTTCCGGTGTTCCCATCTGGTGCTTCTGCGTCGTCATGCTGTTCCCCATGCTCTCGTTCCTCCAGTGCAGCAGTGGCTCAGCTGAGGTTCTCAACTGGCTCATTGCCCTGATGACAGCTGGTGGTCTTATCAACTACCTTGTCATGGGACTCACATTCCTCAATTACTACCGCGCCTGCAAGGCTCAGGGAGTTGACCGAAGCAAGATGCCGTACTACGGCCGCTTCCAGCCCTGGTGCGCCATCATTGGTCTCGTCTTCCAGTTCCTCGTCGTCATGTGCTACGGCTACAAGTCATTCAAGCCCTGGGATGTTGAGAACTTCTTCAAGAACTACACTATGCAAATCGTCGCCCCTTGTCTTTTCATCTTCTGGAAGCTCTACAAGAAGACTCGCTGGCTCCGTCCCCATGAGGTCGACCTTACCTGGGAGCGTCCCATCATTGACGCTTACGAGAACTCCATCACAACACCGCCTACTGGCTTCTGGCAGGAGATGGGAATGCTCGTTGGCATCAAGGGCAAGGTGTATTCGGACGAGTAGAGGATTCCACTGTTTACTTTATGCGAAATGAATAAGAGACGACTGCCGGTGCAATCTACGAGTTCATAGAACATGAGATTTTTCTGTACATATTATGTAGTTTGCTGAAAATATACCCAAGGCATAGCTATGTTTTCTTCTGGATTCATTTCTTGTCCCAATCCCATGCCAGAGTGATTCACAAAGATGAAGAATCCCAACCTACGATGAGACTTGTCGTTATGGGTACTATCCCTATCTTGGTAAGGTTATTAGCTACGGAAAATAGGAGCCAGTAACTCTATTTGCTATTTGCTCCGAATCGCGAGAGCAGGTCTAGCCTAGAGTTACCTTGTTCCAAAATTCATTGCTATCTCGCCTAGTATCTGGTCGAGGGGTATATTGATAGGGCTTATTGTAAGGACTGAATATCTCGCCTATCTCTCTAGTCTACGACAGAGTTTCTGAATGATCACATCTCAACACTGGTGACGTAAAGTCCAAAGAGCTTAATGATGCTGCGCCGCCGTGATATGTTCGATCTCGCGCATCAAGGTTGGCAGTCTCTACAGGGAACGGCCAATAGATTTCAACTGCCGATCACGAGATCGGCAATACAAAGCATCTCAAATGCGTCTCCCCTGTCTGCTCATTGAGTGTTTCGTACAGTAAACTTGCTAGGTCTCTTTAAGGATTCCTTAGCTCGTGGCTCAGAAGGCGGGGGAGCCGTCCATGTAGATCGCGCAGGAGGCCGATCTCTTTGAGACCGGTTGAGTGCCTTTTAGCGTGACAAGGGTTAGAACCAATCAGACAAGGTGGCAATGAAGGTACTTCATTTCTTCGATTTTCACATACTAATTTAGCTGTGCTACAAGTCCCAGCATTGCTTCCGTGTACAAATCGGTACTTTGCAGTCCCTGCACCTCTTTTTCGTCCTTGTCACTGTAGGGGAATTCTGTAGGGATTTGAACGTTGCTGGAATCGTTATTCTGCGGCCTCGGCACCCGTAACAAGGTGCCTTCTTCTTCACTGTGGTGTATTTGTGATGTTGTAAATTCCGTAGAAATCCGGGTCTATCTCTAATCTGACTTTGACTATCATGACTGTACGTAGAAATCAGGGCTGTAGATAACTTTGATTGCCACTTCTTCAGGACTGTGAGTCGCTTTGGAAGGTCAGACTGCCCTCGAAGTTGAAGGAGATAAGTGTTGATGACGATAACTTCAAGGAGATAACCCCAGGCAATAGCAGACCATCCACCACGCCGAGACCGGTGGCTCCAGCTATCGTAAGACCGTAGTTGATCCCCTCGGTCAACGGAATTCATGTAATTATTGTAGTCAACTGCGAATTCGGGGATAGCTACGATAAGCTCGGGGTCATCGCCAAAGGCGGCTCGTAGCGGTCGGTTTTGCCGGTCTTCAGTGGAAGGTCGATGTCGGATAGCCTGTACGAGCTCGAGGCCGTTGTAGTTAGTTGAGGCCATCAGCACGAGCTTGCTATCCTTCCAAGCAAATTGCATCACCTAGTCACACATTAGCTCAACGAAAAAGGCAGAAAATAGCTGTGAAAAGCAGGAATCTTGGTTCTCACTAGGTGATCCGCTGTGGGCAGCCTTAGAAGCTGATTCCAGTGCCACAGAAGGCGGCCCTTACGATCTAGGGTCTTCAACTCCACGAGATCGCGATGAACGCCGCTATTTAGGCGTAATGTGCCAGTTGCGGCGAAGCCCTGCTCGCGAAGGACTCTGAAGAGGTTAGGGGACGAGAAGAGGTTATCCAGGAAGACGTGATATGTCGCTTTTCGCAGCGTATTTAGCAGGGAAACAACGACAGACTGGGTCGGGTTCAGCGTTATCGTGTTGTCGGCAGAGGATGCTTGAAATTGAAGGTGTAGCTGTGATGATGTCAGAATATGCTGTGGCGAATGCCACAGCCAGTTGAGAAAGTAACCTCCTTCGGCGATAGCCCAGATCTTGAACCCTTCCTTGATAGGCTTATTCGGCATTTTGACTGTATCGCCACTTCGTCCCGTAAATCGGATCATGCACTCGTCAACAGCGACGAAAGAGCCTGGAAAATAGAGTCGATTTGACGCCGATTTGATGATATTTGACCACGGGTTGACCTTCTGATATACCTTGCGGAAGTCCGTAGCTTGTGGATCGATGGAATCGGGGTCATAGGGCCGGATGAAGAGGTTGAGGTCGAGAAATCGGTCCCTAGGCATGTATCGCGTAGGAAGATGAAGAGGGACTTCTTCGTCGTCAGTAGAGGACTTCCAATAGTCGCGAATAGCTTCTTCTTTGTGAATTCCCATATAAATGAGAAGTCCCAGCCAAGTGTAGACCTCAGGGACCGTTGTATCTATCCAGCCTGGTCCTCTGACCGTTCGGGCCGTTTGGTTAGTCCAAGATACCCATGAAAAGACCGTGTTTTCCGGTACAAATTCCTTGAAAAGGGAGACGGGGTCGAAGTCTTCAGTGAGGCATTCACCATCGCGAAAAGGGATCCGAAGAGGCACGAACTGCTCGTTGACCCCAGCTTCATCGGTGGTCTCTTCATTAGGCGCAAAGGTCGAGTCAAAGTGGGATTCAAGGGCTGCATTTTCTGTAGCTATAATAAAGCTAGGGATATGGTTTTCCTCATTTTGACGACCTGCGAATTCGTAGTCCATCGTGATGTATTTTCCGATCGTAAAATAATTTTTTTGGTGTTGTTGAAATGACTTGATCAGAGGTGGCGATACGGCTTGAGAGCGTAGCTTGAAGTCACCCCCGGTGGCAAGGGTATTTTTGTGGGGAATTTGTGGGCTCACGCTAAAAGGCACTCAACCGGTCTCAAAGAGATGCACAAAGGGGGCAAAGGTGACGGGGAAGAGGGAGGGGGAGTGGGAGTGGGAGTGAGGTTTCACCAAACTCGGGGAGTTTCTAGAAGGGGGCGTGAGAGAAGCCCAGGTTGGAGTACTCAGCACTGTAGTCTGGTATGGGTGTTGATAAGCAGGGATGGGCTGCATGGGCATGATAAGGTTTTTGGGGTTGATAAGTTAAGCAGCTGTCAGTGGCATAGATTCTTAAGTACTGATAGTCACGGACCAGGCACGGAGTATGAAGCCGTGAAACCGTCTTCCTATTACGGCGTTCGAAATAGTGTAGACGGAGTTGGATATCTGTTTTGGTGTTTTGCAGGGTCATTTAGGGGTTCTTGGTATGTAGGGATCGGTTTCTTTAAGCTATCTCCATTTGTCCACGAAAACACCGGCTGCAAGTATAGTACCAGGGTCGAATACATCCACGCTCAAGCCTCTGAATGTTGGGGTATCAAGTTAAAGTAGCTGAAACTTGGTTGGAGATGGACGGGCCGGGAGGCACGGCAGTAGTGGGTCTTTCGGCGCCGGGGACTCGGGATGGCTTGACCGGGAGCTGAAAGTTTAATCGTACCTATGTTGATAGATATGGCCAAGAAGGGCAGGAGATAGAGGTTGTACTCATACGATGCTATGTACCTCCAAGAGAGTGAATCTGTGAATTCATATGTAAAATGCTAATGGAGTGGAGGAGTCTTTCGACGTTAGGACCACATGGTGAACCTAGAGTTTGGCATGGAGGATGAAATGCATGATGCTAAGAGACTGGGCGTAGAGAAGTCTGAAGACCGAATCTTTGTCACAAGGGTAGCGATATAGCCTGTGCTTTGATAATACACTTGAAAAGGTACGGTGAGGTTTAACACACAAGAAGCATTGGATGTTGGTATACAGTACCACTACCCAGTAACTGCGTCTTGTGTCTATCTGGTCCCAGTACTGAATGATAGGTATCGAATTGTGTTTCAACTGACATGTACAGACTGAGGTTCGGACAGTCTACGTGATAGCGCCTTATCGTGCATTGCTGCTGTTTCTTGAAAATGTGTAATATGATAACTACAGGAAAATGCTCCTGGTTCAGCATTTTCGAGACATACCAGGGTCAAGAGGAGTCATCTTTGAACCCAAATCACACTCCCTACTGGATCAAGGCCTCTGAGGTCCCTGGTTGAGTGCTTCGAACTATCAAGATATGACAGATGGGTATACGTTATCACTGGCACCAATTGTAGGCAACCTAGTCAGGATTACTGCTACCTCCTATATCAAGCAGATTCGGTGAGATGGCCGAGTTGGTTATGGCGCCAGGTTAAGGTTAACCTTAATACCAATTTCCTGGTGGAGCAATCCTCCTGGGTTCGAGTCCCAGTCTCATCAGACATTTCTTTTTGGACTTCTGGTCGGTCACCTTCTGCTGCATCTGTGCAGCAATTTGTTGCTTCATTTTTGTTCATCTTGCTTGCGACCCATCACCTGGGAGGAATTGCCTACCCTATTGTAAATACGCGAATTGCTGATTTCACCAGAAGAATAGATTGCCAACACAGCGCACCATCACATATGCATAGAACACAGTGAGCGGAAAGATTTTCGAGATAGGTAATGGTGTTGTTTATGTTAATGTCAACTTGCAATATACAAACTCGTCGATATGTCTGAATTACGTATCTACCATGACATTCAATCAACACCGTGCACGTTCATCACTCATCACAATTCACAACAGCTTTCACATTTGGTCAAAACACAGATTGATCGTAATCAAGTCTATTTGGCTCTAACTAGTTGCCAATCTCCAACCCACCAAGTCGAGGGCTCAACACAGTTGGGATCCTCCAATCCCCCGTGTTATTTCCTCGTTCCTCCATGGCGGTAGTCTAACAAAGCTTTCCGTCTATCGGGAAGCCAAAAGTGCAGTCATCCATTACCAAAGACGCACCCGTAACTTTTTTTGATCAACGCATGACAAAGGGAAATGGTATGTAGTCATCAAGAGAAGTCGTCACAAGACATGGTAGAGTAAAGGTGTCGCGGGATATATGCGTTTACAGATCATCCTCGTCACTGAACACCTCCTCACCACGCTTTCGGCGGGCCATACGCTCCTTCTTCTTCTTTCGTGCCTCAGAAGAGCTCAGCTTGACCTTCTTCTTGGTGGTGACAATCTTGTTACCCATGGCATCGAACTTGTCCTCCTCATCACCATCGTCAGCCTTGAGACGAGGACCAGAACCCTGGCCCTGGACCCAGTTGTGACCGGAAGGTGTCATCTTGCCGTCCATGACAGCCCAGACTTCCTCAGTCAAGTCCTTGGTGAACTCGGCAGAGTGAGTAATGATGATGACACCACCCTCGAACTTCTTCAGGGCCTTGGACAGGGCACCGAGAGAGTCACGATCGAGATAGTTGGTAGGCTCGTCAAGGACGATAAGATGAGGTCGCTGCCAAGAGCAAGCGGCAAGGACAGTCTTGACACGCTGACCACCAGACAGACCACGCATGCGAGAGTGAGAAACAAGCTCAGCATCGAGACCGAAGTTGGCGCAGTGAGACTCAATCTCCTTTCGGACCAGAGGTCGGAACTGACCAGAGGCAAGAGCCTCCTTCATATCAACATCAGCAACCATCTTCTGGTGAGAAGCCAGAAGCTCGTTTCGGGGCAACCAGGCGTTGTCAGCAGACATCATGGGAGTCCATCGCTCGTTCTTCATGCCAACGTTCTCACCAAGAGCAAACGAACACTCGTACTCGTAAGAGTTCTTGAACTTTCTTCGGCTGTTGATGCCGATGACACGACGCTGAGAGCCCTCAATGCGGAAGATCTTGTCCATGGCCTTCTCATCGGCCTCGGTGATGACCTTGTTGGCACGGTCCATGGTCTCACGATCCTCACCAGTCTGGAATCGCCATTGGATGTACTCGGAAGGAGTCTTGTCAAGATGGTTATCGATGTGAGCGAAAGCATGCTGCTTGATGTAGGCGATACGGATGTTCTCGTGCTGGTAGATCTCACCCTGAGTGGGGATGAGCTCACCAGTGAGCACGTTAATCAGAGTAGACTTGCCAGCACCGTTGGGACCGATGACGGCAATACGGGAGCCCAAAGAGCACTGGAAGGAGATGTCCTGGATCTGAGGCTTGGAGGTACCAGGGTACTGGAAGGACATGTTGGTGGCACGGAGAATGGCCTTGGCCTTGGTCTTGACACCCTCGAGGAAACCGGGCTCAGGGAAAGTGAACTCCATCTCGGACTCACCAAGCTCGTAGTAAGACTTGGCAGAGGGGTTGCGGGCGACGAAGGCAGCCAGGTTACCCTTGTAGCGCTTGAGCTTGAAGCGCTCGTAGTGGACGATGTGCTGGCAGACGTTGTCGAGGAAACCAGAGTCGTGAGAGACGATGATGGAAGTGCAAGGAGAGTTGATGAGGTACTCCTCGAGCCACTTAACGTTCTTCACATCCAAATGGTTGGTAGGCTCGTCAAGAAGCAGAATATCGGGAGCCTCGAAAACGGCACGGCACAGAGCGAGCTTCATCTTCCAACCACCAGAAAGGGCGCTGATCTCACCCTTGACCATCTGCTCGGTGAAGCCGAACTCGTTGAGCTGCTTCTCGACATCAGCCTGGGTGGTGGTGACGCCAGCCTCCTCAAGCTTCTTCATGGTCCAGTCAATGGTGGTCATCTCAGTATCAGCGGAGTCAAGGTCGTGCTCGACGAAGACAGTCTTGACCTCGCTCTGCTTAGGGAAACCCTCAACCTGCTCGTTGTTGATGGCGCGCATAAGAGTGGACTTTCCGGAACCGTTGGGACCGCAAAGACCGTAACGCTGACCACGCTTGAGACGGAGATGAGTCTGGTTGAGAAGAATCTTGGCACCGTAGGCAAGAGAGAAGGTACAGTTGCAAAGATCCTCACCCTCCTCCTCATCCTCCTCAGCCTCAGCCTCGGCGACGGCACCGGGGAGAGCAGTCTTGCGGATGACCTCAACGAGGGACTCAGAGTTGTCAATGCCAGCAATGACAGAGACGTAGGCCTTGAGGTTGTCGACCCAGATCATGGACTCGGTCTCCTTCTCGTCAACAAGCTGGCCAGCGATAGCAGCGATGTACTCAGCAACAGGGCCCATCTTCTCAACGTAGTTGGCGAACTTGGGGGAGAGGGCAGCCTTGACCTTGGGGAGGATGACGTTGATGGCACCGTCGTGGCGAGCCTCGGGGATGACACCATCCTTGATGTTACCGACACGGGTGAGGGTGTCAAGAGCCTGCTTGGTCTTGTCACGAGCCTCGGGGTCAGCCAAGTTCTCGTAGTTCTTCTGGAGACCTGGCATCATCTTGGGCAAGAAAGGAGCAACGATGTTGGGGTCGTCGACAAGCTTGCACATGTTGTCAACAATGACAGCGGACTTTCGCTTGATAGCGGTATCACGTTCAGCCAGACCACGATCCAGAAGGGGAACCATGAGGGCAAGAGTAGGCTCCTGGACCTCAGTAACGAAAGTGGTAGCACCGAGCAAGTGAACGGTCTCGGGGACGTTCTCAGGCTTGGCGATACACTTGATGAGCTCGGGAATGAAGCGCTCAATATCCTTGTTGACAATCAGCTGGCAAAGCTGCTCCATGGTCTTGTAGGCACGCTCCTTGACCTCCTTCTTGGTGTCCCACATGGACTCGGAGATGACGGGAATGAGCTCAGGGACACGGTAGGCAAGCTGGGCAGGAGAGCTCTTGACAAGAGCCTCGACGAAGTCGAGAGCAGTCATCTTCTCGGGCCACTTCTGGGCGGTTCGGATAGACTCCATGACGTAAGGAAGAGCAGCCTTGACAGCGTTGGCGTTGATGCCACCAGCGATAGCGAGAACGGCGCTCTGGGCAGCATTCTTGACAGCGGTGATCTTGTCGCCGACGGCGGCAAGAACACTGGGGAGGAGGACAACGAGGTAGGGCTCGACGGAAGCGGAGACCTCGGAGTGAGAAGCAATAGCCTCAATGGCGACGCAAGCCTTCTCACGGGCGGCGGCATCCTTCTTGTTGGCGAGCTGCTTCTTCAAGCCCTCGATGACACTGTAGACAAAAATGGTTAGCACATGAAAGATCGACCAAGATTTTTTTTTGTGGATGCTGTTCGCTGGAGGGGTCAACCAAAAAATGGGTCTAGCGCAGAATCGCCCTTGGCCCAAATCTGGCGGGGTAGGATTGGGCGTCCAATCGGTGGAGGGGCAAACGAGAGGAAAAAAAAGTTCTGCTGCTCGTTTGTCCGACGCAAGATACCGTCCACACAAGCCGCTTCCCAGTTCCTCGTCTCACATGCATGGGACACATCAGCTCGGATGCTGACCGCACCAAAAATGAGGCGAAAACAGAGGGCAGCAGGAATGGCAAGTGTCTAGTGTAGACTAAACACTAGCCTTGAGGCGCCCAGTAATATCCCATGGGAAAAGCCGAATCATGGCATCGCAAAAAAGGCTAAGACTCACTTATCAGGGACGACCTGGTCGCCAATGCGGCCGTTGATGAAAGAGGCCAGCTCGTTGGAGGACTCCTTGATATCAGCGGACTCCTTGGATACGGTGAGCTTCTGGAAAAGCTCGTCTAGGACCTTGATCGACTGCTGGTTCTCGGTAGGCATGATGTCGACGTATAGGGATTTTCTTTTTTTGATGGGGTATAAGAAAAGAGAAGAGGTCGTCGAGGTTACAGAGATCGATGGAGGAGTCGACTCTGAATTATTCGGCGATGATAGGAATTCCTCTTGAATGAGGGAGCGGTGTTCGTTCAATGGAGGTAAGTCCGAAGAACAAACTAGAACGCGAGTAAAGAAAGTAAGAGAGGTTCGTCTGGAGGAGGACGACCGGAGATCGATGAAGGAGGAAGAAAGAGAATGGGAGTGAGAGGATGGAGGGAGGGAGATGGAGTGTTAAAAAGAAGAGAGGGGCCAATTTTTTATGCGCTCACAAATTTTTTCCAACATAGTTTGCCTCTGGGCACCAAAATTTTCAGAAAAACCACTGGGCTACCCCTCCTGCCCCTCCATTTTTCTAACTCGTCTGCGGCGGCGACTCAGCTTATCGGTTTTATCAGCGTGAGGGCTAAGCCTGATACGGTAAGTGGTTGAGGGCGGTGTAGAGTTTTTGTCTCGAAAAGCACTGGGAGGCATCTCCGACGCTACCTAACCTCTAGTGGGTTCTCTACTGCATTCTACTGCCCTGTATGAACGGAGGAGGCAAATGTGTCAAGATGCACGAGATCCAGTTTATTATCTTGATGTTATGATGGCCATAGCTATTGCCTATGGTGACTTATCGCTTATTCAGAAAGCTCGAATCTAGACGTCTGTTTCTGTTATCGAGGTCACATCGTAATATTTGGGGCTTATTTCTGGTTCCAGTAGCGGATTTTGTCGGATCATCGCTGTTATCAAGGCTTTACTACCTAAGGTTACCTACGATGCTCCGCGGAATATTGTTGCCCACTTGAGCTATCCACTTCCCGCCGTCTCCCTGACGACCTAGAAGAAAATGAGTATTTGGTTGTAGAAGTTGAAAGAATTAATTTAAATTGAGGTTTCAAACTTCCATCCTTCACTAGTAATGAGACAAATAGCCTACCAGTTATAGAACGGCTCTAGCGAACACTGGTGATTACCTAGCCACGTATTTAAGTATAGTAGCCAGGCCGCCTCCAAAGTAGCATCAATACCCAATTTTATTTCGCCCTCATCACAAATCGCCATGGATCTTATTAAGTTCTGTGGCAAGTGACGAAAGAGATTCTATGCGTACCGTGGCCCGTGTTTTTATTCCCGTATTAGTACTCCATACTTCAGCCTTGAAACCTAGGAAGCATCTTGACTCGCTCCTCTATTCAGTACACCTGTCGAACCGTTGGGCTGAGATCTCTTAACGAGTCAGTTCCAGGACTCACAAACTTGGTATTCCTATCTCAAAAAGTTCCTCAACGCTTCAATTTCGTGTCTTTGAGGTAACGCAAGCTTATACAACTATCGGCTAGATTTCAGATCGTTCTCTCATCAGATCGGATCGTAATAGCAATAGAGTACCACCAGATTATGCTCGGGCTACTCGTAAATGTTAATAGCGAAATGGTTTATGTAACGAAAGTGAGAACAACTCAGCACACAAGCGGTTTGTCACATATTCTTGGTATATTGAGAAGGTGACCCGTCAATATGTATATCCTGATCCATCCAACTCCACGATACATCTTATCTTATAGCCTTTACATTGCATGGATATATCCAACAGATGCCTCGGGCTTGATTGAGCTTACGAGACCGAGGTAGTCAACTTGGTATCTCCTCTTTGTGACTAGAAAATGCCAACAGCACCTAATTGCACCGCTGCGTACGACTTTAGATCGTTGCAACAAAGCTTTCACCCAACAAACGACGGCCACGCCGGGTCCAAGTCCCTATGTGCACCCTAGTCCCCTTCGGGTTTCTACCCCTCGACCCTAGGTAGTCGATGATGGTTGGTGGGACCGGCTTTAAACACAAGATGCTGCTTTTTCCAGCCTTTCTCTCCGCCACGTTGCTACGGCACTTATTCTAGTGGCTGTTGCTCTTTCAGCCAGAGACACAAAGAAAAGGTGCCCACGGGGACGAATTATGCTCAAGGGATCGTGAAACAAAGAAAGATACTTGGGCAGTGCCTTGGATGGTAGGGACTGCGAGGGTTTCACATCCAAGCTTCACCAAGTACATAAGATCGATATCGTGGGGCCCCAGGACCCCAGATTATGCCCCCACAACTCACCGCAGTTTCTGTAATGTTATCTCTCTCACTCACTCACTCCGGAAAGTTTTGGTATGTCAAATTAGGCGACATGTTCAAACAAGTTCGAGGTCTTCAAGGCCTATCTAATTCATAGAGAGTCGTCAAACCGGTTCGATTTCTTCCTTTTAGAATATAGAGCGTAATTTGTGCCATTCTACCCACACTCCTTTGCCTGATGTTAGGCTGGTGTATTGATCACCCAGGGCTCCTTGCAGTGTTAGCCAGATATGGCTCCGATAGATAATGTTCTTTGTTGTCAATAGCACACCGGAAAATGCTCCTTTCTGGCTAAAGGACGGGGATCGTATGGCTCCATGGCTGATAACGCTTTGTTATCCTGGTCTTGGCGCCTCGGATCCCAGTTTGAATCGAGTTTGTGAGAAAGTGTCTCGAAGCCAACCTCTTTGTTATAGATGAAGCTCTTATGAAGTCTCATGACCCGCGTCCGTACGTGCGTGGATGGTGCCTCTTTTGAATGTGATGGCATACCGAATCTGACCTCGTCTCGAGTTTCTTATTGTACTATACTTATCCTTTATGTTCCCTTTGGTGACCGTTCCATTGTGTCTTCCATTCGAGCACCCCTTTCTTTTCATTCACCATGGCCTCTGGCCCAAGAAACGCAGCCCCGACCCAGGGTGGGAGTTTCGATTTTGTCCATTACTGCCCTGCCTGGACAGATCCGAACTGGCAGGATGAAGGCCCTGAACGGGATGCGAGTGTCTTTGACATCAAAGACAGCGTTTTTGATCGCTTACGCCCAGCTCTTCTGCCTCGAGACCACTTCGAGAAACCAACTGTTTACGCTCAACGATTCGGGATCTTTCCTGGTCGAACCGATGGCCGTTCGAGAACATCACCTACACGAGCCGAAAGCCGACAGATCTTTCCTGCCAGCTCTGATATTCGAAATGGAAAGGAACTATTTGGACGTTTCGAAGATCTAGCCAAAGCAGCAAACGAGCACGTCGACGATTACATGGAGAGGACAAGGCCAGATATGCAAAAGTTGGATGAAACCGAACAACGATTCATGCAACAGTATGAAGATCTAGTCATAGATGAAAACTGGCAGACCATCCTTTTCGGGAGCCTGACTATGGATGAAGTGAGTACACAGACTCCCATCTCCTCTTGCTCTCTTCGTTCCTCTAGCCATGGCTAACAAGTGTCAGTTACTAGCCGAAGGGTATTTTTCGATGTGCGATACCAAGCTTGACAGCCTCGGGGGTCAGATTTCAGAGTAAGTTGGATACATTGGCTGTTTGAGCTGGCGCTGACGTGTCGTTGAAGGCTTTTCGAGCGTGAAAGATGGGTCGACACCAGTTGCAATGGCACAACGGCTGAAAAACCTCGTTTGATATATAATCTCAATGGGAGACGCGAAGAATGGAACCCGAGGGTGTGTATCAGAACCAAAGCACCAAAAATCTATGATGCTAATCGTTGAAGACCAACGACAGAGTCTGGGATGCGATGCAGCCGGCTATCCAACTCGCATCGCGGTTTATTGAGGCGGACGACCCCTTCATCTCAAGTCTTCTAGACATCACAAACAGACTGTGGCTCGACCCCAGACTTTTCCAGAATCAACCCGGCCAAGACCGAGATAAGAAAATTAGATTCGTTCCAGACCTGGACCCGGATGATCCGTCTAGACTCAAAGGAGCGAAAGCTGTCATTGACAGTGGTATAAACCCCAGGGCAGCTACTTGGCAGGCCCTGCTTCAGACAATCAAGATCGAACTAGCTAGTGGTTTCGTATGTGATGGAAAGCAACAAAGAGATCACTCCGCAGGCAATACAGACTCGTGGATCACATACCCGTGGGCATATAACTTGAGGGTCGCAATCGATTGTGAGTTGGTTTGGCCCTTGATCAATGATGCATACAGCAGCAGCGAAAAGTTGAAGGCCAGCCTGATACTCGCAACTACTATAGCCCACGAGATGATGGTGAGCGGCAGTCCAGATACCTACTCATTGCTATTCTCTAACTAATAGTATGATAGCATGCATTTGCCAGGATCCCCTACATGTGGTTAGTTGATCCTGCAACAGTTGGAATAGTTGGACGGGACCAAGTCCAGGCCTGTCATGATCTCGTGCATTCAATGTACGATCACAGACACAAAGACCTCCACGGTGAGCCTTATTATGATGAAGACCCCCATCAAGAAGTTGGTCATGTTTTCGAAGAACAGGTAAGTGCGAACACCGTGTCATATATCCCCAATATGACATTGATTGATGAAACTATTCGATAGGTCCTGGGAGGCGGCTATTGGTCGTTTGCATCGGATGTGTCTATGCTGAAACCTGCACTCCTCCAGACGGCGGCTGGTCTTGTAGCTTTCACTCAAAATTCCGAGGGTGACAGAAATGAACCCCCTGTGCTGCAGTACCCTTTGCTTCGAAATGTAAGGCTCAACCACTATATACGAACCGAAGATGTTCAGAAATATTTCACCCAGTCTTTCTGGGATGTTGCGATCCAGAAATATGGCACGGCCGCTCTAAGAGAATCATCCAAAAAGCCTCATAAACTCAACTACTACCCTGCTGATGAAAATTATAACAAGTACGACTTTGACGACAACACTCTAGGCACTGAGGAAGACAAGGTCTGGGTACAAGACTTCATGAGAGAGCTCGGCGGTAGGGGACATCTCGTGCTGTGGAGTTATTTGAACAACCTGATCAACGAAGCCTACGACTTTGATTTAATGAATGAGCAATTCGTCACTGACATGATGACCTGGACCCATCGAGATCAAATCTGGCAGCGTCTCAGTAGAGAAATACTCATCATACTCTGTGAGATCTCGGCATACACATATCAACCATCTCAAGACCAGGCCCAAGATAGCGTCCTGGATTCTCTGTACAACTTGTGGAAGGGTGCAATCCCCCAACGAGGGGGATACCCTGACGCCCAATCTGCTTCCCTTGACACCTTGTCTTCTGACCCAGAGACTTGGGCTCAAAATACTCGATATAGCGGTCTTGAGGTCCACGAAAAGCGTCTTGTACCAAGACTCATGGACTTTGCACGCCGTATGGAAAGGGAGCTCATGCACATCGAAAGCATGGTATGTGAACTATACCAATTAGGAACCTCAAGTTGGCCGCTCTACCGCCTTTTTAGTATGGGGCATGATAAAGGATTGCGCTATCGAGTTGATATGATGATTGAATACATAAGCGACTTGTTGACTCCCGTTGGAATTGCTGATCGGGGAATCAAAAGCATTGATGCGGAGTGGTTCAATCGAATATGGAACCTAGGCCGAAGAGTCAAGGACGTCCGACGACTATTAGATTTGGATACTCAGAACTACGAGCACAATTGGCGCGACCTCTTGTTGTCGATGCCTATGTTGCGCAAGTCCAAACGCAAGCCCCATCAGAGACTCTACTTTTTGGCAAAAAAGGAGATGATGAAACTCACAGGAAGCCAACTGGAACAGATGAAGGAGTTCAAAACCCGGTTCCAGAGAGAACTCAGCCTTGGAAGTTACAAAGTGGTCATCCCAGGAAGGGACCCCAACGTACTGAGCATTGCTCAGCGATTGTCCGGAACACTGGATGATGATCGAGGCAGCAATGACCATGAGAAAAGCATCAAAGGACCATCTACAGGTATATTCGATATCGGTGCCGTAAAGAATCTGGTCCATCAGCTCAGAGAAGAAGAAAACGGCGCGCAGGCTAATATTCTCAACCGCATCACGAATCGCAAGAAAAGTGAAGCTCCGACCTTGCAGAGGACTGCAGCAGAGCAAGCTGGCATTGTATCTCCGATTCCACCCAAATTCCAGGAGGTGGGTTTCAACAACCAGGCGGTGCCGCTGAATAGCGTGAAGGAGTTCACAGCGAATAATTCTCCATTCTCAGCTTTCTCCTCGGGAACTAGCTCCCCCTTTCCTCGATCCCAACTCAATCAACCCCCTGCATGGGCAGCAAACAGTACAGGAGATCTGGCTTCTTGGGTCAACCATCGGCTCGCAGATGGACCACCAGTCGCACACGGTATCACGCCCCAGCCATATGCACTTCGAGAGGACCTCACAGTAGATCTTCAAAACATGGCCCAAGCCAAGCTACCCATGCGAAATCCCGCCTCCTTCGCCAACGAGTATCCTCGAGAAGTGGTACAAGACCAAGACTCTCCTTTTGTGGCTGGTCCTCTCGGAGATATTGCCCAAGCTTGGGAGCAACAGTACCAACTTGGGCAGAGCCCGCCTCCTGCAGCAACCGGGGGCGCACCTGTGGTTCAATCTTCAACATCACCAATTCGCAGAGACAGCCAGGATATTGACATGACCGGGGGCTTAAGCCAAGGACGCAAAGCCACAGTTTTGTCGCATTTTGGTCACAGCAGCAGTGAGACGGACGTATCAGACGATGAAGAGCAAGGGACAAGAGAGAGCAGCAGTAGCGGAACAACACTCATTGAAATGTCGGATGTTGAGGAGGAGCTGCTAAGCAAAATCGCGGCATTCGAAAGGTCTGAGGCAAGAGAAAAGGGATATGATTTGAAGCGAAGGTCAGGCTGGGTACCTTTTCAGTCAAAGAAGAAGAAATTGGAGATGCCTAAGGCCAGGAGACGTTTTCACAAGTCGAAGCCGAAGAAGCCCAGCCAGAGTGCCCAGAGCTTAGGAGAAGGAAACCAACGAACGAATAAGGGGGCTTGATTTGGGTCGAGACCGCAGCAGGGGCTAGCTTGGGGGAGATCGGTATTGATGTTTGTATGGTTCGAATGTTGTTGGGTCTGTTTTTAGGTATTCGGAATTCATGTTCTAGTATATTATTGCCTCATTATGTCTTCATTTATCCTTGACTGAAACAGAGTTTCGGGAGCCGTATCTTGACCAACATTCAAGACAGAGGAATGCGTCGCAACTCTGGTCACAGGACTTTTCAGCCTGGACGTACTCTTCACCAACCAACAACTTGGAAGACTTGGAGCATTCCAGGTTGTGGTTTTAGAGTTCTCTGCGCTGCAGGTAGTTTAGTCGTTAATCGAAGACTAACCCCTAGCGAGTAGGTAGGCGAGATCGAGGCTTATTCGATCGTAATTTAGAAGCCTCGGGACATGGTAGTCCTTTGGGTGTCAAAAAGCTTTGGACACGTGAAGCAGGTGACGAAAAGAACCTGGTAGATAAAGGGTTATGAGAGAGTGAGTCATTGACTTGATAATTTTGTCACATAGAGCAGGTTTTCTGCTACCCCCTGTAGTGCTAGGCCCAGGCCCACTGCGGATGGTGGATGTTGCCCCTCCATCTAAAGATCCAAGCTTCCAGAACATGCCCCACCTGTAGGGCAATCGAGTCAACTCAATGCCCTGGTCATTCATTCACTGGCATGGAGCTCCCATCCCATTGTCACGTTCTCAAGTTTGCATGCAAGAACAAAGATACCTAATAACAAGGACCATTACCTTGCGCAGTCTAACTCGGTGCACTTTGACCTACCATCCTTCACATCTTCTCGATAAGGCACCACTGAGCCCTGTTCCTTGTTAAGCTATTTTCTTCCTGGCACACATACGGAGTACTCAAGGGCGTACTCGATTGCATCATAGCACACCGAAAGCAGAGTGCGATAAGGCTTCTGATATCACTTGCAGCAAAAAAGAAGACGCGTATCTAATACTGCCTTCCCAGGTACTTGAATGCCCCCTCATTTTCTCCAGAGTTTCCTTCTGACCACCTCTGCAGTCCCTCGAGACTGACATCGACAACCCCACCACAGCTCTTCTCCGTGTATGCTCGCCAGACGATTCATCACAATGGCTGCCACCAGAGGCCTCAGCGATATTCCCACACTCGCCTCTCTCTACCGCGACCCTGATTCTGCCCTATCCGAGGCTCATCTCTCATCAAGAAGCGATCCTGACTATCCTGCATCTGATTCCATCAACAAGCGCATCGGTTTGATTCGCGGTGATATCACCAAGCTTCGCCTCGATGCCATCGTCAACGCCGCAAACAGATCTCTACTAGGTGGAGGAGGCGTTGATGGAGCAATTCATAGGGCCGCTGGCAATGATCTGGTTAAGGAGTGTAAGACTCTGGGTCCCATTAACACTGGCGAGGCCGTCATCACAAAGGGTTATAACCTCCCTTCCAAGCATGTCATTCACACCGTCGGACCCGTGTACGCTGCAGATGCGAACCCTAACGAGAGTCTCGCCAATTGCTACCGCGAAAGTCTGAAACTTGCCGTCAAGAACGGCGTGACCACGATCGGCTTCAGCGCCATCAGCACAGGCGTCTACGGGTTTCCCAACCTTCCTGCCGCTAAGATCGCCTGCAGGACTGTGAGAGAATTCCTTGAGAGTGAGGAGGGAAGCAAGCTCACCCGAGTGGTATTTGTCACGTTTGTTGCTCCTGATGTGAATGCGTACAACGAGACGATTCCGTAAGTTTGTTATCCCCGATGCCTCGTCCACATGCTAACGGTTTCTTTTTAGACGAATTTTCCCACCCACGAAAGACGGATCTGCGTAGAAAGGGCCAGATGTCAAGCTCTGGGAAGAATAAGAATCATATCTATGGGATTCTTGACATCCAGGGGCAAGATAGAGCAATATGTTTCCCCAATACCATCCTAAACTCAACCAGAGAAACGGATGCTTACGCCTGTTATGGTACATCTTGCCGTCCAAATTTACGACGAAGAATCCTTGGCTTGGCTCGTGGTCTTCCATGTAATGACCATGATAGGCTAGCTTTTGTCGGCGTTTGCAACACGATACATAGCTTCATAGGGGCTGTTTTCAAATAACACATTCAATAGAACTTCTCTCGGCATTGTACCTCCTTGCGAAAGAGATCAAACAGCAGGCATGAGACAAACGTGGAACTGTAAGTCCTGTAGTATTGTTGCATACTAAGACTATTGAAACCGGCGTGCCCCGGAACGAATCTCACGATGCATCGCTTTATGTAACTTAATAGAAGTCCTCTAACGATACGTCGAAGGCTTACATTCTGGGTCTAACCCCCAACTCCAGTAGTAACCAAAGACTCTGTTCCTACAAGTTATAGGCTTATAGTTATGTATGTTGAGCATTATTTTATAACGAAAGTGCAATTTTAACTACTATTGAATAAATCATATTTGCCACTGGATGAGGTCTTCAAAACCGTACAAGAGTCAAAGCTAACAAATTTCTGCCAATGATGCCCCATCAACGTACTACAAAGCATATTAACCACTGCCTGATCCCAACCTCTAGTTACTGGGTCCACCTGGGCCCTTCTTCTTGTTCTTCTTCTTGTTCTTCTTGCCCTGCTTTTGATCACCAGAAGCCCCTTCTCCTTCTGGGGTATCCGACGTGTCCAGCGCATCCGGGGTCTCAGCAGCCTCGGATATGTCTTGGGTATCGTCGTCTTCAGTGGCTGGCTCCTTTCCATTCTTTGAACCCGTTATGGTATCGTCATCACTTACTTTGCTGTTTGTGAGTTGATAAAGCATCGCCTTGAGTTCTTCCATCTCAGCTCGCAGCTTGCGGACTTCAATGACAGCAGGCTCGTCTTCCACGTTAGGTTTGACGGCCTCACAAGTCTTGGTCCAGCCTTCACCTTCCATGTCAAGGTCCTCGTGAAATTGTTCCCACTCATTGATCAGATCGTCATCCTCCTCGCCTCGTGAGCGGTTGTGTCGAATCTTTCGTGCAGATCGCCTCTCGAAAATGGCTGCAATAAATAGAAGAGGGGAGTATAGAGTAGCCATAACGCAGTCATTGATGAATTCGTATGTGGACTTTGGTACCCACCACTCAAATAGCCCCGAAATAACGATTTCGACCAGGTTGAAAGGGGCGATATAAACATTCTCATCAGGAGCTCGGACGAACTGCATCGTCTTTTGCGCGAACAGTGCGAGATATTCGTCATCGGCATTCTCATAGATATCCTCATAGGCCGAGTTGTAAAGTGCAATGAGGATATTGAGGAGAATAATCTAGATTATTGAGTTAACTTGACTCTCGAGAACAGATTGTTATCAACTTACCATGACGACAAAAGTAAAGCAGTAGTAGAGAATCAGACCGAATGGATGCCCAAAATCATCGAAACCATCAAACTCGGGACTCTGCATGATAGCCTTGAGCATAGACTCAATGATGAACCAGGTATCGCCCATAATGTTGTCATCAGCAATATCGAGACCGATGAATGCCTGGAGGAAGCCAATGATGACAACGATAAGCAAGGCAAAGAAGATGAGAGATTCCTTCATCATAACTTTCAGCACAACTAGCATAGCGCCGAAGAAACGGAAGCTGTCGAAATAGAGCAAGAGGCGGGACCAAAACATGGGCGCAACAAAAGAAAGAAGATTATAGCTGAGCTCGTTGTACTTCTTATGCACATCATCATTGTCCCTGTATGCCAGCCCTACGATGCGTAGAACCAATGATACAGTCAAGAAGGAGTAAAGGAGGAAGTTAAAAACATTCCAGAATCCCAGGATGTGGTAGCCAGCCTTGTAGTATTTGAGGCATTCGTCGCAGACATAGGCAAAGGTAAAGATGTAGAGCGCAATCTCAGCACCATCCAGTACTCCTGATGCATTGGCAGAGTTGACTGCGGCCGTGTACAGACCAAGATATATGATGGAGAATAGCAACTGGGCGGCATTCTGGTAGCGAGGTGCACGCATACGATCGGGGTCCATGTGGACAAGCAGGCTGGTGTTTGCTTTGTTCTTGTAGTCGACAAACTCGGAGGGATCATCTTCGTCCTGGACTAGCCAGCCACGCCAGAGATAGGCAATGCATTTCTGATAACCAGAGGAGCCAATGACCCGAACTGCGTGAAGATCGACAGCCTTCTCAATGACATTGGTTGGGGCTGTAGGAACCTGGTCGATAAGAAAAGAGTACCGACGGAGAAGAACGTGGTGCAGGAGGTAATCGATATCCTCCTCTCCCTCGATACTAATTCGAGTAAGCCAACTGTAATTGGTGATGGAGACATCATTTTAAAACTCACATCTGCTTAGCGATGACAGTGCAGGCAACAGCACGCAAATCGTGGAGATCAGCATCCCACAGCTCGAGAATGGCTTCGCGTTTAAACCATCGCATATTAACAAGCAAGGCATACACCTACAAAACGCAAAGTCAGCATAACGAACGCATCGAGCATCTAGGAAGAGTGCTTGACGTACAACGCATGATCGGTATTTCTGGCCGCCAGCTTCCCTAGCCGCCTGTACAACCTTGCTGGTGATAACAGTGCTATGGGATCGCGTGATAGCACTTTCTTCAAGCTCGCAAGGGACGCATTCGCGGATCAAATGTCGCAATCGCAGGCAAACCTTCATGACCTCGGCCGGAGGAGTAGCAGATGCGATGTTCTGGTTCCGATGGCTAGGCAAAACTATGGTATGTGAGATGATAGCCAGATTTCGCATCGATAGGATAACATACGGGCTCTCTCCTCCTCATGGAGCCACTCGCGTCGGCTGGTGGTTCCATCGCTAAAGAGGCTCTTGAAGCGGTTCCATGTGCTGGGCATGATGGAAGCTGTGAGTGTGTGGCTCGGAATATGTCTTGAATGTGAAAAGCGACGCTGGAGGGCAAATGAAGAGCTTTGACACTGAAGGGTCCAGGCAAAGAATTGATATCGCGTAGACTATGATCTTGGGGATCTGCCGGCGACCAAAACAAACACGCAAATGCTGTGTCGCAATGGATCAGACTAAATTTGGATCCGGAAGCGATGCTGTCTCAGGAGGATCTTTGTACAGCAATTGACGGCTGATTGTAGCATGCACGAGTTCAGTTCAGCGTAGACAAGCAAGCCCCCTCGATTGAGATGGAGGAGAGAGAATCGCAGGTTCTCCCTCCAAGGTCCCTTAGCCCAATTCATTCCAAGTTCTTTCCCTCAAGCCTTCAAGGTTTATCCAACCCAAACCTGGTATAGCTGAAGGAGGAGCTATCTTTGCGACGGCGATGACGTCGCGAAGGCTGGTAATTGGCCCACTAACACACTAACGCTGCGGCCGTCCGTGCTTCCCATGCTCGCAGCTCGCTTTGTTCCATCCATCGCCAAGTTGAGCTTGGCCTACGGTAGCCCCATAGCTTAATTTCTTGCAGTTCATCAACCAAGGTCGTCAAAACCTTAGTAACTATGGAAGCAAGCAATGATCCTGCAGCTCAAGAGAAACATAGGATTGGATTCGCGGTAATATGGAAAGGGAGGTCCCTTTCTGCACCCAAATGGAACAAGAAATCACACATTCTAGTAATGTCAATGATTCTGATTTATGAGCTCGTCTTCTTCCTCGTAAGATAGGTAATAAAGGTGGAGGGGCTGTGTGGTTCGCGAGCAGGTTTTTCTATGTATGTATTCAAGAAAACATGGCATGGTCAATGCTGAATCGATGATCCGATCCCCGATGCAAGCCCATTGTTTAGTGGGAATACTCAAATGCGCCTTTTATTTTTGTTAAGATGTAATAAATTCCAAGCATCCAATCTCGTGACTTGGGTAAACTCCAAATGTCGTGCCCATCCTTCCCCACGTAAGGGTTTCTCGACTTTACCTCAAAGTCCTCACACCCGTTCTGTTTGATATGCTAGAGGAAGTGCTTAAGTCTGGCCTCTTTACTGGCATGTCCGTTGTAGCGCCAGCACGTCGTGCCAATAACATGAATAGCATAATCTTGTACATCGCATCAACAGCTTTGGACTCACTGATACACACTTCACACCGAACTTGCCGCCTCGATAGTACCTATGCAGCCTCCGATTCTCGTCCTGCCAGTCCGATGAAGTAACACTGCGGATGGCGTTTGCCGGCTTCTTCCTGTTGTGGTCGCTATCGAGACATGGCCAACACATCGAATCCCTGGTGGTAAGAAGACTGCGGAGCGTCTATTGGCTGCGGGGAGAGGTTGAAAATGGATGTATACCGACAAACACAAGCACTACATATGGGTTGCTGCAGTAAAGAAGTCCATATCGCGGGCTTCGTTCTGTCATTTATCGTATTTAGGATCTCGACATTGCACCGATACGAGGGATGTTGATCGATGAAACGTCTTACCGCTCGTGTTGCACTTCATTTTGATATCACGGGCTGCTGCCATCTGATACTCTGCCAGCTCGACATTGAGGCCCTGTACACCACTAAACCTCAGAAAGTTCTCTTGGCCGGCAAGTTCGGTGTAGCCCCCCACATCGCAGGTATCATTTGGATAATGCTGGGTTACTAAACAGTCAGAGATTTACGACCAAGTTCAGCTTGATTGTTGGACTGTGGATGCCTATTGGGTGAAGAAAGATGAGGCGGTTTGCCTGTTGGCAAGGTGTGTATTCACCATCAGGGGCTACTGGGTCAGAAGGGGAGCAAGACTTGAACTCTGCTGTGTAAAAAGTTGGTAAGATCGTGCCCATGAGTTTCTACACTTTGAGAGTGTTTGTTCGGATGCCGTTGGCCTGCAGTGCGACCCTGCATTTACAGACATCAAAATTGAGGCTGACGAGGTTTGACGATCAACTGTCAATGGAAATAGGTGGGTGGGTGCCTGTTGGCCTCAGACCCACCTCACCAACGAATTTTAGCGCCTTTAGGAGACGGGAGCACTAGGGTAGGTAGCGGAGGTGGGATCATCTGGGGCTGTACAGAGGTCGGTACCAAAAGTTTTTGCCTAAGATGACTGTAGCTTGTGGACCCACTTTTGATAAGATACCAGAGATACATGTAAGGAAATTACCCTCACTGATCACAATTAGATTATAGCAGCTATAGTTAGTAATTAATTTAAAAAGCTCCCCTAAATAGCCTGTAATTATAGGGCTATTACAGTGCAGTCCCCCTATATCTCTCTTATCTCTTGTATATCTGTGTACCTGACAGGGATTAGTGATTGTGGTGTAAGTCATCTTGGGCAAAGACTTTTGGTATGGACCTCCGTAGACGTTGCAAGAGAACTTCAAACGACGACCAAGTATAGGTCTAGGGTGCTAAGCTATTGTCCCTGACCACTTTGGAAGTGGAGGTTTAATAATATTGTTAGCCTGAGTAAGACTGAATGTCCTACCGTACTTTCGTACTCACATGAGTGTAAAAGATCAGCAATACATTGGCTGCCTAGGATGTGTGTATGCAAGTGGACAGACAGTCATATTCATTGTCATCTGCAACATCAGCCAGGGATTCGATGTAGACTAACAAGTGGTGGAATGCTTTTTGTTAAACCACACCTATTTACCCAATCAATTTGTAAAAAACCAACTGATTCTATGCATGGATGTTTTGTGGCTGTTGCGTACATCTTTTGGTGCCTGCCTGAGCCAGGAGAGGCAAGAAAACCTAGCATCTCAGTCCCGGGGGATAAAAACACTTGGGCAAGTTATTACAAGTTTGAAGAGGCCCTTGGTTAAGTTTATTCTGGCCTCCTTTAATAAGGTCTGAAGTTTTCTTGCTCCCTGAGGCTTGGCTACCTATTTTTTCCACTACCTTACCTTGCCCAGGTTGGTAGTAGCCAAAGATGCAGTTGGCTCGTTGACATCTGTATCTGTATCTGCACCTGCCTGGCACTGTTATTCATTGCCTCACGCCTTCGCTTGCAGCCTGGACTTGTGCGCGCACCTTATTTCCTCCTTCTTTCCCTTCTTCTTCCTTCTTCCTCCTTCTTCCTCCCACCTCTTTCTTCTTTTAAAGCATTCTGTACTTTCTCTCTCATCTTATTGATGTCTATCTTTCACCTCTTAAGGTAATTCATACAGGAATACAATACCAGCATTAGTACGGACATTCAAACGAACCTCCTCGCTCAAACAGGAGTCTTTTACCCAACACTCTTTTCTGTATTCTATGGTGAAATCTTCCAACCCAGTCACGAGTAGTCAAGCGCCATATCTACTCAGAAGATCGCTTTGAGACACTCAAGTTTGCTATTCCGCCAACGATCTCTCGATTGAATCGACTGTAGCAAGGTCCTTGTGTCACGCTCCAACATCAAAATCAATATGGAGCAGACAGATTCGATCACTCCCTCCGATCGCCAAAATGGCCCAAAACACAACAATAAGTCTGGCCAACAAGAGGCAGATACCACGATGGCTAATGACGTTGACCCATCAGCCCCTGCTGCGGCCCCTTCAGAGTCGGTGGAAAGAACTTCCAAGAGTGGTTCTTGTTCGAGGAAGAGCAGGCAGCAGAAGAAGGAAAGGAGTCAAGAAACCAAGCCGGCTTCGGTGAAAGACGAAGCTGAGACTTCTAGTATTTCCAGTGAAGACGAATCTACTTCGGATGATGATCAAGCCTCAGAAACCGCAACACTGGCTCCTAAGCATTATTCGGGAGTTAATGGCACAACTAAGAATAAGAAGGAACGAGCCAACAGTACCATTTCTAAGAAAAAGACCTCCAAGGCTTCCACTGAGAAGCAGAAGAAGCCAAAGAAGAAAAAGAACAAGAACAAGGCGGGCAGTTGCTCTGACACCGCTTCCAATTCAGACAGTGGTTCAGATTCCTCCGATCCCGAATCTTCTGATAATGAAGACCCTGCTGAGAAATATGACCGAACCAAGTCCTCTTCAGGCCTCGAGGGCCAACTTAGGGCGCTCGAACTCCAGTTTGCTCGACTGCAGCA
Source organism: Fusarium xylarioides (assembly GCA_013183765.1). NCBI lineage: Eukaryota > Fungi > Ascomycota > Sordariomycetes > Hypocreales > Nectriaceae > Fusarium > Fusarium xylarioides. The sequence continues at coordinate 184,146 of SRZU01000080.1, read as the reverse complement.
GCAGCTGGGTAATTCCAATGGCCTGGCTTCATCGGTGAACCCAGGCGCTTTTGCCTCGTTTGGCACGTCGGCTCCGCCGTATTCTAGCCAAAATGCTCTGGCTTCTTCACAGGCAGCTGGTCTCGATCCACTATTCACTAGTAATCGACCACTTGTTCACTATAACCCTCGCAGACGTCGACCCATGCGACCTTCAGGAATACCAACTCTCGAAGGTAGTGACCGAGATAGTATCACTAATGATTACTTGCGTGGCGAGTTGAGAGTTAAGGGGAAAAAGCCTAAGGGCCCTGCCTTTAAACGCGTGGATCATGTGTGGGACAACAGCATACACAATTTCAAACTTCAGGACACAGCCGACACAGACACCGATTCCCAGTACGACGAATACATCTTTCATGTCAGAAGGAAGTTCGACTGGGAGGGCAAGCATGTAGCAACTGTTGTCGACATCAAGAGCAAATTGCTTCGGGAATGTCTACAGGACGTTATCGGCAACGCGGAAGGCATCAGCCTGGTAGACGAAACACCAAAAATGAACCCTGAGGTCCTTTTCTTGTGAGTAGTCTGACATTATTATCTGCCAGAAGGTTTGCGATGATGTCTTGATCTTTTGCTGATATTTTTTCAGGTACCTGGAAGACCTTCGTGATCATTTGAAGGCACTGCGCAAAGCCAAACCTGCTGGCAAGTCCAAGAAGAGTCGGAAGAAAAATAAAAGTCTACTCAAGGAAAAGAAACAGCATCTCAAGATACTTATCAAATATCTTGACCATGACTTTGAAAGCACAAAAGAAAGTCTCTATCCCATGCTCAAGAATGGCCTCATCACATTTGAGCTGCTTTGGGCTTTGTGGAAACCGGATACACTTGTCTATGCGACAACGTACGGAAACGCAAGCGAGCCACGAGTGTTCAAAGTCGAATCAGCGCACTTGCACCACAGCGTTATGAGAGGCAGTTATTATCACGTTGAAGGTAAATACATGGAATTCGATGGTAAGCGCTTTGGTTATGGCAATACATCAGTCGAGATAGACGGGTTCCAAGGCGCCAAGAAGATCAAGAGTCTTACTTGTTATCCGCTTCAATACCACCACAACGAGCAGAAACTCCGACTTGATTTGATTGAAAGAGGCAAGAAGTTTGCGTCATTGAGTGGTGTTCACTACAAGAGCTACAAGGGTATTGCCTTCATGAAGCGTAGGAATGGCTCGGTTATGAAGTTTAACATCCAGTCCAGCAGAGTCATGATCGACCCGACTATCTTTAGGAAGACCAATCCCAACTACAGCGTCTCAACTGTTAAGCCGAAGGATCCCGATATCATCGAGGAAGAGACTTCGGAATCGGATTCCGGTAACTGTGCGTGTGGCTCAGATTCGGAGGGTGCAGAAACGGTGAAGTTTGTCAAGAAAGTCTATAAGGACGAGAACGGCGACGTACATATGGTCAGCTTTCCTAAAAGTTTGGTTGAGGATGAGCCCGGAAACGCCGAACTCGATGAACTCCCCTCCAAAAATGTGGACGGTGATGATGACGAGGACATGGAAATCGTCGATTTCACGGATGAGGATTATCTCATTGCCTCTCCAGTGGTACTTGGTTTCTCATTTTCGGAAAAGCAATGGTTGGAGTTCGCCGTTTCCTGCGTCAATGAAATCAAATGGAATGAGAAGGCGTGGGACTCCCTGGTTCTGGAAGATGGCACCAAGGACCTGATCAAGGCCCTTGTGAAGTCTCGCAAATATCACGCGGCTAACACTATCGATGATGTTATCCAGGGCAAGGGAAAGGGACTCGTCAGTAAGTTCAACATATCCAAACATCCGAAGCGCAGAAAACTAACATTTTAAAAGCCGTTCTACACGGACCTCCTGGAACTGGCAAGACACTCACGGCTGAAGGAATCGGAGAATTGCTTCAATGCCCACTTTATATGGTATCGGCTGGCGAGTTAGGAACAGACTCGAGATTCCTGGAGGCAGAGCTGCAAAAGATACTGGACATTTGCCATGCTTGGGGTGCTATCCTCCTTCTGGATGAGGCAGACGTATTCCTGGAAAAACGTAACATGCACGACATTCATCGCAATGCCCTTGTGAGCATTTTCCTTCGGCAGCTGGAGTATTTCCAGGGAATTTTATTTCTCACGACGAACCGAGTAGAAGTGAGTATCTGGAATCCGTTGGCTTCGAATAATTACTAACATAGGAGTGATTCAGACCTTCGACGAAGCCTTCCAGTCCCGAATTCACATCGCCTTGCGATATGACAATCTCAAGTCTCCTGCAAAGCGGGCTATCTTTAAGATGTTCCTCGACCGTGTTCATAAGCTGGGCAAGCTCAAGGTAGAACCATTGACTGAGGATGATCTGGACTTACTATCGAAGCAAGCTCTGAATGGACGCGAAATCAAGAACGTGGTGGGCTCGGCTCAGGATCTCGCCGTTAACAAGGGTGAGGCCCTTAGCATGCGCCACATCAGACAGGTTCTCGACGTTCATGCCAAATTTGGGCGGGATTTGAAAGGAGGGTCTGGTTATGAGGATGCTATGAGAAGCTACTTCTAGTTTTGGATTGGGGATGGTGTCGGTTACTGGTCAGCGGTGAAAAGACGACAGAGATGGCTGGTCTTATGCCGAACGTCTGAGATTGAAATTCCTTGGTATTCATGTCTGATAGTCTGAGCTATAGCGTTGTTGAATTATGCATGTATAAGCTTCTGTGATAAATTCTGTTTACTCGAAAGCCTTGTGCCTGTCCTAACCAGGAGGAACAATTCGTGACTAGAGGTAGACTTGCTTCATGAAGGCAAATGCAACAAGTAAGGCTCCTTGTCAAAGCGGCGATGCCCTTCTGTGTTATTTGCATAACAATGCTCCTGGGACGTATCTCTGCAGCGTTTAGAAATTCGCTGATCTGAGTACACTCACAGCATATTCTGAAAGTACAACGATTGAACAAGTGTGATGTAGTCTGCAAGCTAGCCACACTCGCACATGTATCAACCCATCGTCTTCAGTCAAGCACTCTCTTGCCTTGTCTCTCACTTTGCGAAAATTACTGACGAAAGCACGGGGTAATAGAGATTAGGAGCGGGATCTTTATTGAAGATCAAACTCAATGCAGCAACTCCGGACCCCTTTTTCTACGAACCGTAGGATTGAATGGGGTGTACTATGTACTTATCAGCGTTTAACATGAGCATTCACTCAATCTCGCTCGTGAAGAACCCTAACTAAAAGGTTATCTTGATGGCGCTCCTCGGTTTCAGCATGTACCCATCCTTGAATCAACATGGCCTGAATATTAACAATGAGTGCCAGAAATAGCAACTTTCTCCACATATGACTATAGCCACCCAAGGACATAACAGTATCAACAGGTAGTTAGTTATTGTCGGGAAGGATTCAAATGAGACGTGTGATGCTGACTTGGCAATTAATAGCTCATGGCGGGCTGTTTTTCCTTGTTTCTAGAATCCGTGACGATATCCTGTTGCTGAGAAATGAGACAAACACGGTCAAGAACCACGGGCAGAGTCAAAGATTCTGGTTGGCATGTGAGCGTGTTACAGAGTACAATCAAAAGAAGGTTGAGGCATAAAATGTTATGTGACTAACAATTTACGATGCTGGTTCAATGGCAACATTCTAGTCTAGGGAGGGAAATACATAATATCAGTCGACGGTTCCCTCGCCCTCCTGGTCTGCTCGGAAGGAGGATTATTAAAGTATTCATGGGTAATATTCTCGATCCAGTTCTTAAACCCGGCAAAGGAACAGGACCCCTTGAACCCTGGTCGTGCTGGGGTTGTATTGTACGTAGGTAAGCCTCGTATAATATTCACTTTCCTTAATGGGCAGTTCAGTTCAGGAGCTGAAGAGGGTGTTGTGAGTGATCGGAATAGGCTTTGAAGGTCTCGCACAAACAAGAATATTTTGTTTCAAGTTTTTGAAAGACGTCTTTGTAAGAGAGGCATTCCTTTGTCTCCTAGAGCAAGACCATGCATACCTTTGTACCATCAGACAATGCAACCATACCATAAGGTACCTGAGGTGATAGGCCCCGATCGTAGGAGACCGATCTGCCGTGCGTCACCGCCTACCGGTTCCAGCATGTCTCAGCTCAAGCCTTCCCTTGTCGAGTCAGCGAAAAAGGGAAAAAGGGCTCCTCTCCGACGTGAGTGGCTGGACAGTCTCATTTCCACTGCCCCTAGAGATCATGTGCATGCTGTCGACGGCGCTTCTGGCCGGCATCATTCCATTGAGGGAAGCGAAAGTGTCTAATTTGATTTGATCATATCAGTCATGTCTCGTCAGCCTTTATTTGTTTACTACCTACGGGCTACGCACTGGAAAGGAGGCGCTTGCGTCGTCTGGGGCAGACCAGACCACTACGAAACACACCAACGAACGGGTCGAACGGTGAGCGAGGCAAGGAGGGCGCCGCCTCTTTTCCACTTAGCGAATGGGACTCTGGAGATGCCACGGGAGAAAACAAGGTTTGGACAACTGTTGGGGAAATAACGCCAGAAACTTATGCCACAGCGGCTGTTGTCACAAAGAGCTGTTATACATATGTATGTGTGTATACACGCTGCCACCACGGGTATCACGATTTGCAGGTCACAGCACAATTGCATACAGTTGCGCATCCATCCGATGGGTCCACGTATTCGAGTGTCGATTCACCGCATTCATGATAACTGCCACGACATCCGACACCTCAGTTGTTCACCAGTCGGACAGATAGATACCAACAAGGCACCACTGTACAATATGCAAATGCAAGCCAGTATGCAGGCGTACGACCCGTCACCGACAGAAACAAAATCACTCGATACACTGAAATGACTGCATGTTCCTTCTCGTGGCAGCTCATCACTTGCTTTTCCGTCCCCGGTGTTTCAAACAATCTCTTCTCACTGATCGCCACTGGATCACGGCATTCGTTCTTGTCACTTGCCCAAGAATAGAATATTCACGGCTTCATTGACCTGAAGTAAATGAGCTCCTCATCAATAACCCGAGAGCTAGAAGGTGATCAGCGATTACCCTACCGTTCTGTTATGCCTTAAGCTCTTTTCCGGTCTAGCCTACCGCTGGAACCAGTGATCCTGTTTTCCGTTTACACATCTCATCAATAAGTCTGGCATAATCTGCTGACGCGGCCGGCGATCTGGTGTCTCTGGCGGGTTCGATTTTTTGGCAGTGGACCAGATCAAAGACTCTACGAGGCCTGCCAGGTCTAGCAGGTACAACGATCTGGTTGGCCATGTCGGAATTAGGATGACCCAATCAAGTGGCCTTGGTACCTGGCAGGGATGAAAGCCCTTACCCCAGTGGCTTTCACGGAACCAGAGCCTGAACTTGGACTGAAAGGGTGTGGTGGGCCTGGTTCATGACCTTGGCATCTAGTGCTAGCGTCGTTTCTGCATTTAGCCCTGGTGTTGATACCGGTGCAAGCGTTGCTGGTAGCTCGCCCACTTCCCAGGTCCACATCCCAGTACTGCATACACATGGGTTCTGGCCGAAGGAGACGGAGAGGGATGTGGGAATTGCAGCAAGGGTCTTGTCCAGCAACCTAGGGAAGCGGATCTGAACTTGCAGGGGCGTGCGTGCCAGCTTCTGAATGAGAACGGAAGAAGAGAGATGAGAGACATGGCGTCCACACACACCACGCCACGCCTCCCAACTTGGGTTGAAAGGAGACTCAGAGACACACACCCCTTGCTCACCTTATAACCCTCAATTCCTCCCCCTTCTGTCTCTCCTTCGAATCTTCACTCCTCAGTCTTTTTGGATCACGGCCTTTGCCTTCTGTCACTCCTTCACAGCACTACGCTGATAACACTCTCTTGAACCAACTTACCTTACAATCCTTATAAAGGCAAAAGGAAGTATTCCGGAAATACAACCGATTACCAAAAGCCGTCACTCTTCCAACACAACATATACACAAATCAGTCAAAATGAAGGTCTCTTCTTCCGTTGTCATTCTGGCCGCCGCCCTCGGCGTCTCTGCCCACCCCAGCGGCCACGCTCACCAGCGTGCTCACGCCAAGCGCGACTTCGTCGTTGCCAACAAGCCCGTCACCGTTGTTGAGTATGCTACTCAGGTCGTCACCGCTGAGGCCGCCCCTGCTACCGCTGTCCCTGAGGCTCCCGCCTCTCCCAAGGTCGATGCCGACACCGTCCCCAAGGCTTCCACCAGCGCTCCCGCCCCTGCTGCTTCCGCTCCTGCTAAGTCCAACAAGAACAAGGGCAAGAAGCACAACTCCAGCTCCGGTTCCGGTTACAAGGCTTTCTGCGGTGGCAAGAAGGCCAAGCGCGCCACTCTCGAGGACATTGCTTCCACTGGCAACACCGGTGTTCCTGGTGACTTTGGCTGCAACATGATGACTGTCAATGAGGATGTCGCCGACAAGTACGACTACACTGTCACCTTCAACAACGATCACGATGGCGAGAAGGAGTGTGCTTGCTGGAACAAGATCGGACCTGATGGCAAGATCGACGGTTTCTTTGCTCAGAACGTTGCTCTGGAGTTCACCGTTTCCGCCTCCAGCTCACAAGTTGTTGCTTTCGACAGCGACTCCCAGGGTGGCTGCGCTTGTGCCACCGGTAAGGTCCCCACCACAAAAGACAACCTGTGGGCCGGTACTTGGCTCGAGTTCGACTTCGGCAGCAAGCGAAACAAGAACTGGTCCGGCGCTGACGCCTCTTGCCTTGTCTCTGCCGCCGCAAGCCTTGACATCCCCGGTCTCCGAGTCTGCGACACCTCCGACAACACTTGCTCTACCATCAACCCCGGTGGCACTGGCAAGAACGCCTACCTCGGTGGCATGGAGGCTGAGGACGGCATTGGTATCAACACTCCTGCCAGCCAGGTCCGCCTCACCGTCGACATTGACTACTCCGCTTAAGCTATATCATAGCCTGTGGTTTGGTTCATTTGAGAGCTGGGCCTCTGCGTAAAACTTGATTTTATAGAATTGGGCTTATTCTATCTATACCTGGTGTTTACGGTGCTCGGAATTTAGCCATCCAGGGCAATCCTGGATCTTGGCTTTGGGATCTATCTATTATACCTTCTAACATATATATATTCATAGTGTTATGACATATATTCATTTCTCCTGCTTAATTGTTCCATCTTGTGACACTGTCTCAATCTGATGGAATGTCGTTGCTTTGCTTTAATTTAATTGCGCTGATCCCCCGCCAATCCCCAGATTTTGTCAATCCTCTTCGCCAAGTGATTCATTTATCTTGAATCCGTTCCGATCGCGCCGAATCCTCTGAGCGAAAGGATCGAAACCCTCAAGAAAACGCAACTTGGATCAACAAGATGGCCCCCAATGCAACGACCAACAGTAGATGAGACCCACCATGATCAGCACAGTTTTCATATCTAATTATCAAAATTCTCTGGCTTTTTCTTGCGTCTTTTTTTTTCGTGCTCTTGGAGTTCTTGGTATGCTCCCTATGATGGAGACATGACATTCAGACTTTTCACGATAGGCTGTGAACTGTCCACGAGCAGCTTTGGTGGTGCTGCTAATGCAGGTTCAGCTTCCATCCCATTGTTTCAAGATAGGGGCTTAGTGGGCCTTTGTCCTTGTTTACAGTGCATTTGCAGGCAACGCAACGCAACGCTTACGCGGAATATGTTTACTTTTGTTGGTTGCACAAGCAATAAGCTTCAATATATTTTTGAGACTATATGGTCTTTGAGTAACCTCGAGATCATAATTACTCAGCTGTGACGGAGGTGGATGAGAAATAGTGTCACACAGAATCATCAGCAGCCATCCGTAGAGTACCTATCCCTTAGATAACAAGGGAGCACCACCTTTGTACTAATAGGGGGTTAGACTAATAAAAATGTAATATATTAAAGTACTTAGCTGCTACCTAATTTTACATATAATAGAAATACTAATAATATAGAGAGTTATTGATACCGAATCACAGCTCGTAAGGCAAAATGAAGGTATTCAGAAGGGTATATCGGGTCAATTCTGAGAGTGGGCCTTGGTGTTGTGAGATAAACACCAAGGACCGGATTAACTATGACCCGCTATTCGGGAGAGCTGTGATTCTCACGCATCAGTTATAAATTGCTATATTATACTATTTATAGCTCTATCTAGTTATTAAAGTATAACTCTAATTAAGGCTATTTATAGCTGCCTCTTTAAGAGGTTATTTTTAGTATTTATTGCCCTTTTAAATGCCTTAATAGGTAGTATAAGAGCCTTATTTTTAGTAATTAATATGTTTATACTATGCAATTAGTATAAAAATATCTCTTAACTGAAGGGAAGTCTCTTCTCTTGCTATAGGGCCATAATAATAAAAAAGGCTACTAATAACTTCCTCTCTCTAATAGGTTTAAGGGTTATAATATACCTATTTAACTAAGGCTTTTAACTATATAATATAGCTATTAATTAAGGCTATTTCTAAGAGGAAAGACTATATAATAGCCCTCTAGCTGCCCTTATAAATGTAATAATTATAGTAATAATAGCTTCTAAATTAGTTACCTAGATTAATAGCTTCTATTTCCTTATTATATTCTGTATTAATTAAGGGAATCTAAAGGTTAAGGATACTATTATTACTAAATTGCTTCTTTATTACCTAAGCTTATATATATATTATTATAGGCTACTTTCTTATATATTGCTTAATCTTAGTGCTAGAGAAAATAGAAGTTATAAATAGCATAAAGGCATTATTCTTTTAAGTGATTTAGTTAACCTAGAAGAAGGAAAATATAGATTAGTAGGGGTAAATAAGTAAGAAGCTATATTTTAAGACTTTTACCTTATTATCCTTTATTAGAATAGCCTTATAGGCGCCTTAAGCTTATTTTAGCTTACCTCTATTATTAGCTTTTTTAAACTTTATAAGATCTTTATAAATACTACTATTTATATAAGCTATATCTATAGTATTAATACCTTAATCTTAAAAGATATAATATAAGAAAGGTAATAAGAAAAGGTTATCTATAAAGATGTAATAACTAGCACTTAGTAAAAGATTTACTAAGGTAATAATTACACTTTAGGTTAGGTTTAATGATTTTCCCTGTAGCTTATAAGGCAGCTGTCTTATAATATCTCTAGTAGCAGGCCTAAAGGTTATATAAGGTATATAAAAAAGCTACTATAAAAAATAGCCTTTTTAGGCTATAGCCTACACCTTAAAGCCTATTAAGGTTAGCTTATTTTTTATTATAACTTTTATTTTTAAATTTTCTATATATCTAATTATATACTTGTTAAGGCTTGAATAAAATAGCCTATAAATTCACTGTAAGTAACTGGATAGATAATAGTGATAGAAGAGGTAGAGGTAGGAGAATTAGGTGGATAAAAGGTTGATACTGCTGAATGGTAAGGCATAAGGTAGGATATATAAAATAAAAGTAGGTCCGCTAAGAAGAGCGATTTTTTCCGAATTTAATGATATATATTATGTAATAGAAAAGTTGATAAGTCTCTAAGGAAAAAGGAGTTCCCTGAGTGGGAAAACCTGGGTCTTATATAGACCTCTAAAAGAGCGGGCATTGTGATTCCCAGAGCGGGGTAGCCTCAATGATGATGAAAAAACTATCACAAAAACCGCCAAAATTCGGAGAAAAATAAAATATACTTTTTACCCAATTTGGAAGGCGCTAGGCTTTAGTATGCTTATAAAGCTTAAATAGGAAAACAGGGTTTTTCGTGGTGTGTTATGAATCATCCAACTGAGGGGTAAAATCTCNAATTCTCCATATATTGCTTAGGTAGGCACACCAATCGAAAGCCCTGAATTTTCTCATTATTTTGGTATATATTTTGCCCTGATTAGTCATCTAGAACATAATATATTCCTTAGTTATATAATAAGACCTTTATATAATATCAGGTCTTAACAGGTTATAAGGAGGGAAATCAGGTAACTAGAAAGGAATTTAAATTCTATATTTATTACCTAGTAGCTGCTAAAATTAGCTTCTTTATATAAGCCAATATATATAATAATACTAATAAAAAGATAAACTTTAGGAAATCTAATAGGCTTCTAATAAAGCCTAAAGTTAAGATCTTCTTTAGCAAGTAATTTTATAGCTTTATTAGTGTATTAAACCTATTTTTTAATAATTTCTTCTAGTAAAAACTATAAAAAAAGGTTAACTAGCTTAGTAGCTTATAAAGCTATTATAGAAATATTAAGATTATATTTCTTAAGATTAAAAGGTTTAAAATAATATCCTTTTTATTAAGAAGGCTTTTTATTTAGCTAGGCTATATTATTAATAGGTTACTTAAGCTAAGAATACAGTATAGTAATATAAAGGTTAGAATTAAAGGCATTAAATATAGCATCTATTATAAATAGCTTTAAATATTTAATTAATAATTTTTATAGCTAAAAAATTAAGGTTATAATATCTGATTCCTGGTATCATTAATGTACCAGTCTAAAAGAGGGGTAAAAGTAGACCTGTTACTTTGCTGGTGCTCCCTTGTTATCTAAGGGATAGTAGGTACCTAGGTAGGCTTCATTGCTCGGTAGCGGGCCGCACCTCACAACCACAAAGGCAGCTGTGCTGTGCTTGTCTCGCTCTAACGAGCAACTAGAAGAAACTTTACTCTTTAGCAGCAACCGCTGATTCAACGCTCGCTCGCTTCTGAGGCATAAACTTTGTTCTTGGGGGCTTTTGCCTCCCAACGGCTTTCGGTACCTGGATCTTGGAACCAATCAGAGCAGTCCATGCCCTGACTAGTACCTGGCAGATCACAACGTGGCGTGGGTGGAGACAATCCACACAGTGCTGTACTTGCCCTACCCTACCCTACATTGGATGACAGACTCTGAAAGTGTGCTGACTCAATCGTGACAAGTCATTTAGCCTTGGATGTCACATGCTGTGAGACTTTTCTGTTTTCGTCACCTGCTGTCGTGGACATTCTTGGCGGATACTTGTCTTTCTTTGACTCACGATGGCACTGTGGAGTAAGTATTGTATCACCAAGTGATTTTGAGATGGTGGGGACAATAAGTCAAGATAGAGGGTTGTTGGAAAAGGTGGAGGTGTGTGCATCGCAAAAAAGCTTGTGATGTTCGATGCACTTTGCTCAGAAAGGTCATTGAAGGAGTTGTTGAGTTACAGTTGTGTAGCATTGCATTGCAGTAGCCCAACAGCAATAGAGCCAATCTCAACTGTTCAAATCCAAGCACTAGAATGTCTTGTAAAGAAAAGAACCTCCTAGCAGAATTCATAAATCACTCAAGAATCAATCTCTGCAGTCTAAAAGTCACTGACAGAAACGCTAAGCACACCGATATCGTGCCGTGGACCCAACCCAACTAGTTAGCAATGTGTCAAGCCCAGTGAGAGACCACTCGGGCCGTGGCGATGTGATGGGAGGATGGGAACTGCTCAACTAGTGGCGAAGAACATTGAAGACTCTTGATGAACAGAACTTGATTCATAAGGTGGAAACCTGACAGGTGGATTGCCCGTTGAACATGATTCATGGAGAACTTTTATACTACTGGGACTAGAATATGCAAAGAGAAGTTTTCATGGTTAGTGAGTGGGCTACCAAGAACATGCAGTCCAACAAGTACCTTAGTGCAAGCAATCGGCTGGAAGCAAAATGTCAACTTGTGGCACACCGTTCCATTGTAAGTCGGTGATGTTATAGCCTATCGGAGGTTGTGCGCTTGAGAAACTAGCAGTGACTGCATGAGGGACGGTTAAACTTTAATGGAGTTTGTTAACACTTCGTCGGTGTCGGTTCACTGATGCGGGAGTTATTTGAACCATTATAGTATATTTGCTTGGTAGTTGTAGAGGGTAAAGAAGGCAGTGTTTAATCAACTGGGTTACATGCAAGGACAGGTAGGTCACTGATAAGAGAGTATATACCAAGTTCAACATCTGATATAGTTGCATATAGCATGCAATCTATACAAGTCCTCATCGCTTACACTCAAAAACTAGAACTACCACAACTGCTGCCCCCTCCACAACTCAAACTACCACCACAGCTAGAACTACCCCCTCCACAACTTGAATGTGAATGACTGACACTCTCTGCAGCGAGAGCAGCAGCAGTAGCCGCCTCGGCCATCCTGATAGTCTCCCCACTTGCACAGTCTGCGGCGTTGCGTGTTGAACTTCCACACCCGCTTGCGCAGACATGGCACGGCTTCTCGGACGTTGGACTGAAGTGGGAGTCGCTGTAGCAGCCATCTACGTGATCCATGCCTATGTGGTGATGAGGCGCTAAGTTGATCATGTTGATGTCGGGTGCCGGGTTTGTACCTCCAAAGTCAACGTAGTTGTACTGCGTCAAGTCTACGTGCCCGCCGAAACGTCGCTTTCGTAGGTAAGCTGGCATATCAGGTAGGCCGACACGGCCGTCTCGCTGTAGTTCATACGCCTCGATTTGCTTGGCGCGAGTGAGAGTTGCCCAGGGAGCAATAAAGAAATGGCTGTAAACTCCAGCTTCGTAGTAGTGACTGCATGGCTGAGCACGGTGAATACCGCCAAGTTTGACTCTGGCTAGAGACGGATCAAGAGTGCTCTGTGTAAGGTCTTTGTGCAGCCATGCAGTGGCCTTTTGGAACTTGACCGACTGAGCCATGGCTGTGGCGGCTCGGTGAAGAACAGACATAGCCGAGAGGACTGTAAGTCGGTTCCGCATCCACGAACTTGCAGTGGCACCTTTGCCAACAGCTGTCAAGTCCTCATCAGTCAATGCTGGTGCGTACATGTGACGGTCGCGTGAGAGATGATGCGAGGATATAGACCATGAGTCGAATGGGAAAGCCCAGACATGCTTGGCAAGGTTGCAGTCACCGCATTTGGTAGGATATCTCCCATAAGCCTCTGTACAATCCCACGGATACAAGTCCTGGTATTTGTACAGCGTGCTGCCAAAAGCGCCCCAGTCATACCAGTATTCTTGATATGTATCGATGATATCTGATTCATCGTGACGTCCAAAGTGGAAGCGGAGCAGGTATTCCTCAGTGAGACCGAAGGGAACATCAAACTTGGTTCGTACACCTCGTCTCTTGTATCCCTCGTCCGGGCATACAAAGCTCATTGTGTAGAGACGGGATACATCAGCAGAGATGTCACCAGGCTCCCCATTGACGAGAGGCTGGAAGAGTGTCTTGTCGATGAGTGAACTGCAGAAAGTCTGACAGTTGTTATGTGTTGCACTCCAAGCCAGCTTAACGTCTTGATCCAGAAGCCGCTCTGAAATACTACCAAGATACACCCTAAGTCTGGGACTGAGCAGCGTCTTGAGTTTCTCCAACGCTGGCTCGACTACTTTGTTGAGTAGCTTGATTTGATCAGAGGTAGGCAATCCAGGATCGTCAAACGGCTGTTTACAAGCAGCCAAGAGATCCTGAACGATAGAAAGTTCTTGATCATGTGAAGCATAATCTCCGCTGAATGGCACGCCGACGACTTGCTTCATGATGGCCTTGTATCTCTTGCGGTCGGTGGCCTTTCGTTTGCGTTTCCATACAGGACGATCCAGACCGCCCCCAATGGCAAGGTCTCTGTCAGGCATCGACTGCAAATGGAACCGTTCGTGGAAGATTGGCATTTCTCGAAGAGACACGAGGGCACCGCCTTTGGTACTGAGTTATCTGTGAGCTACTATTTGCATAACCGGAAGAAAAGTAGTACTTACTGTGCGACTCCGTTCTCAATGACGATAGGGCCAACACGGAGTGCCATGTGAACGTTACCGTAAGGATACTTCTCAACGTACTTCCTGAAGAATAGAGGAATATCTCCGTCTTCTACTGCTTCTTCCGCCACGCTGACGCTAGTCGAAGTAGGTGAACGATCGTTCGCATGTAAACTGGTCTCCCGAACAGTCTTCATCCTCTTGAGCCGTCCACCCCGAGGCCCAGATTCATTCTTCGACTTCGGCTCTTCCTCGTCTTCGAAGTCACTAACATCTCCCTTGGAAGAGGATGTATATCCATATGACCAGGTATACCTGTTCTTTTGCTGCTCTTCAACTCTTGCCTTCCAATTCGATTTCTCGATGTCTTTCCGAGACCGAGGCTTCGCCCCTACACTGCTCTGCAGTCCGAGATATTTGGCCTCAGCGACCGCGTCCCCGAGTTGAAGAAGCTTGCATTTATCCTTGATGTTGCTGCCGTAGCCAGTGTGTCCTTCTAGCCAGGATATAGGGAACAGACTTTCATCGTTGCTAGCATCAATGATTCTTTGACACGCACACAACTTCCTGCTAATCTCAGGCGTGATTGTTTCTGACAGGATACAGTGCTTATAGGCCTTTGTATATGGGTCTTTTCCGTAGTAATGACTTCGATAACATTCTTCGCAGATTATGCCAGGATCGGAGCCATCGTCGTTGCGAATGAACATACTTCCTCGGACAACTTTCTTGCATTGCTTTCGCATGCAACGAAGAGGTTCAAAATTTGGAGTGAAGTCATCATTGAACTTTGAAAGTGCGACTATTATATATGAGTACCTAATGTCAAATGGCTCGTGACAGGAACAGACTCACGTTGGGGAATGGCTGGCCTTTTCCAGAATCCGAACATGTCAGGCGGTGGACGATGCTCGATCAATTTCTCCATATCAAGAAAGCCTGATGAGCGTATCAGTCATATTGCTTGATTATTGCAAAGCTTATCACATACCAGCAGCTTGAAGGAGGATCCAAGCTCTATGCTCCATTCCTTTGAGCTTGATACCAGCTAGAACTTGTAAGTGTATCTTCCATTGACGTCTGTGAATTGCAAAGCGTACCTTCTTCAATCGATCCTCTTACATCACCCTTGATCTGATCACTTGCTTGTTGTGTAATTCGATCTGATATGGAATCGATAATAGCATCTCTTGCGAACTTGCGCCCATATGCCTTGCTTTTAGTCGACCAATTCTTCTGAACCCGAGCCTGTTCCTGTTTCATTTTCCCTATGAACTCTTAATATGATTTCACTGTTGGAGAATGGATCTCATACTTACCATATCGTATGGCATGTGCTCGAGATTGTTGACTGACCGAGTCCAGAAACGTGTCGAAGCCATGGATGAGATCATCATCCTCGTCTTCAATAGAGACTTCAGCGAATTCTGGCTGCTGCCAGGCTTTAAGCGTGCGAACGATGTTCTCAAGCTCGGCCTTGACGCCATCCCAGTACAAGCTCTCAAGCTCTGAGAGAACATGGTCTTTTCCGGGGCCAACTCGGGTCCATGATATGTCAGGGGCAGAAGTGATATGGGATGAAGGCAGTGAAGATGCTGCGAGCACAGGGAGAACCTTTTGCCTCAACCGTGACATTGTGAATTACTTAGAAGAAGAACGGTTGTCGATGTGTATGTGCCGGTGATTGTCGAGCGAATATGGTCATTCTTATTCATACGATGAGGTATTTTGGCGATATACGAGAAATAGGCATCATCATTATTGCTTAGTCTTTAAGACATTCATCGTCGAAAGCCTCACAGACTGCCTTCTCATCTGATGCTGCGCCCCAGCAAGGGCCCTGTTTAATTAGTTCAGCTCGCCCGACTAGAGTGTTTCAATACCCCAAAACAGCAAGATTATCGCTGGAACTTCAGTAGCCCACCTCTCAATTCCGCAATCTTGCAAGACATTTCCGTTAGTGAGGCAGATTAAGAGGAGAATAGACAAGGGATTTGATGGCTGCCTATGGATAATTACCTCTTGCCAAGCTATTCGACGCTTAGATTTGATGCGCCCAGAAGATACATGAGATCTCCAGCAAACTAGCAGAAGCATAAAGTACCGACAAGGGTATATTGTTAATGATAACTACAGTCGCCCGACTTCATCGGCTCAGCCTTGCGGTTCGACTCATCTGATGCTCTAATCGTCTTGGTATGATCAAGGCATACCAGCTCAGATGATGATACCAAGACTGACTGACAACACCAGACTCCGACCACTCTTTTGCAACCCCAACTCAACCACTTATACTTGAAAGACCTGGCGCATTATTACCCATTTCCTCAAGCACTTCGTCTTCATTATACCCGGATTTCACTGAAATATGTCGCACCTCATCGGTTATAACACAGGCGCCCTTCATCAAGCCAGCAGCGACTTCAACAACAACATATCAAAGACATACTATCCTTCAGCCACCGACTTGAGTGAAAACCCCATCATCCCGAGTCCAGACATCTTCGACGAACTCAATGACTCCCATAAAGATAACCTACCCACTCCAGTGCAATGCGCCGTGCATCTAGAATTGCTAGAGGCCTTTCATGCGTTGCGCATCAAGATTCTCGATTCAAAGAAACTCGACAAGGCATTCAACTTGGGCGAACCGACCAAGAAGATTTATCGTCGCAAGTATATCAAAGGCTTGAAAAAGCATGTTAATGAAGAAGTTACATTAAGAAACCCGTCGTGGGAGGCCAAGCGGGATAAGAAATGGACGTGGTACCTTGCAGAAGCAGCGTAACGGTTTTTAGTATGGGCTGCCAATTTCAATGCTTGTTTGACTTCAACGATGGGGAAAGAGGGTGTCAACGATATGAAGACTGGAATATCAATGACTGATTCCTCTTGGCTGCCACCCGTGGGTGAGTATCTCCCTCCCTTCTTCCACAACCGACACGCAACTGACCATTCAACAAGATATTCTGATGATTTGGCATGCTTTCCTCCTCAACCCTTCTGACTATCTGGACTACTGTCGAAACCAGAACTGGGACTACCTCCCAAGGGTCAATTTCCCTTGGAAACTTATTGTGCGTTTATACCGGGCAATGTCACCAACTCAATAACATAAACTAATTACGATGCAGCACGATTCAATCACGTCGCAAGGTCCCATCCGTGATGCCTGGGCAGTCACTGGAAAGACCTGGGAAGTTCCCGAAGGAAAAGCAGTAATCCCAGGCACTCTCCTCAAATCAATTATTCAACAAGGCAACATGAAAACACATGATATCGGAAAGCCTTATGCTTCTCGTTTCATTGGAAAACTCGTCGACAACGTTGAGCGCCAACGCGTCTTCGTTGAAAAGATGAACGCTCATTTATGGATACGAAGCCCAGCACTACAAGGAACTCTTCGCCGAGCAGTTGAGAGATACGAGAGGTATCTGAGGCTATTTAAACTCTACCCTGGCACGATGCTGGTTCCTGCACTTGACATTGACCTCGTCTGGCATACCAGTCAACTCTCAGCAACAGCGTACCTGAATTCCATGGAAGCACGTTGTGGCCGCTTCATTAACCACGATGACAAGATCAAGAAGTCAAAATTGGCAGTCGGAAACGATGAGACCCAGACTCTCTATCGTATTCGCTTTGGAGAGGAGTATACGGTTTGCTTGTGCTGGGAGTGTCAGGCTATTATGTCGGCTGTGGAGGATTCTGCTGATGGGGATGAGTTTCTTGGAGAGGTACCAGTTTCAGGGTTTGCTGAGACCCTCGCCGACAAGATATTGGCTGATGTCCAGTTTTATCGGGCTGTGGAATCTGCAAGACGGAGAAATCATGTGAAGTTGCCAGTCCGCTCAGAGGACAAGACGCATTCTCAGAATTGGCCATTGGGTGCTCAGTAGAACTAACTTTGATCAATAAATTTATCCTTATATTCCCCTTCTGGTTTCCAGGCTGACCGATTGTTGAAACGTCCCTGTTCTAAAGCACCAATCCTTTCTTCGTAGAATCTCTTGCCATGAACAGCAACACGGCAGAATAGCAACTTTTGGAACTCCGAAGAACTTATTTCAACTGCTTTGAGACTCATCTGATTGTCAACGAAGCGGGTCAACAGAATAACTCTAGCTCCAACATGGTGGTAGAAAGGCTGAGGAAAGCGCCAAAAGTTTGACTCTTTGACAGGAAAGTCTTCAGAATCGTCTGAAAGACGGCGTTTTTCGTCTCTAGTAGTTTCTAAGGCAGCGCTGACTATTCCCTCGCTTGTTTCATGCTCAGAAATTGCTGCCTTTGGTGGCAGGTCTAGCATTGCTCTGGCGACATTTACCAGAGATAAGATGTATGGTTTGTCGGCTCGAGTGACCACATCAAACTCATTGATAACGTTGACGCACACAGCTCCGCTGGTTGGATGAAAGACGTCAAGATCAACGTGCTGGGTCAAGCAAGGAGGTGCACCAAATGTGACGCATGAAAATCTCGCAGACTGATCTGTATCTAGTTAACCAGCTCCTCATTCCATGCTTGTTTTCATAACTTACTCAAATTTTGGTCAGATAAATGGCGAAGATACAGCAATTGTGATACAGCTCCGCCGGCGGAATGTCCCGTAAAAAGAATATGCGGTCTCTTCCAACTCATCTCAGGAAAAGACTCCAGGTACTTGTTGATCAGATTTGTGACAATCGATTCCAGAGCTCGTGCACTATTCAGGAAGCCAGAATGGGCTTTAAGGTTCCCTAGACATCCCTTTAACTGTTAGTTGGGTGAAGCCTTGAACAAGTTGCCGCCAAGATGGCTGTACAAAAATTGGTAGAGGAACTCACAATGAAACTTTCGGTCGTTCTGGGCTGAGCGTTGGCATTGACAATGTGGTCCATCTTACTGGCGCTTCCACGTATCGCAAGCACTAGCACTGGCATTGAATCAGTCGCCGGTGAGCCTGTCTTCGCCTCAATGACAGTTGATGTAATGAGTTTGACGGTCCCGGCGAAAGAGCTGTCGACTACTTGATCACGGCGAAACGTGCAGTACCTGGTATCAGCCATGGTGCCCTCGAGGTCATAAGTCCCACGCGCACACTTCCAGGCCGCGGATATGAGCTGGACTTCAGATTGAGACCTATAGAATCGAGTCAGGATGTTTTTCTGAAGAGAAAATGGGAATACTTACGGGTCCCATTCTATTGATTCGTCATCGTTGACCTTGGAGTTGGTATACTTGGCTGCCTCTTGATCTAGACGTTCAAGTAGCTGCCGAAGTTGCTCATTCAAGCTACCTAATGGCCATGTCAGTGAGTGTTCAATTAACAAGCTAGACTTACAACTAACCATTCAGGTTGATCTCGCTCAAGGTATCAGTCAGAGCGCTCGATAATTCATACGCAGCAACTGATGCTCCACCTGTGTTGTTGGCTGAGTATGCAGTTTTTGAAGAAGACGACCCCATGATAGATTGTGAGTTTGTATACGAGATATTTCCTGATTGACTTGGATGCTGATATGGTTTTAACGAGTGTTCTATGCTGCGTATAGTACGAAGTTTTGGGTTGACATTGTGCTATAAGAGAGGATCAACCTAGCACGATTAAAAGCACAGGGCATTCAAGCTCGTGACTGATGATGCTGCGCCTCGAAATTTATACAAAACTGCCTTTGTCACCAAAGAAGGGATCTTTCAATACCAATTTGGCATTGATCTACGAAAATGAAGATCATTGTCAGGTTCAATAGAATAGTTATTGATCTGCACCAGAGTTGCAGTCTCTCAGCTTAGCTCCAGATCCAGCCCAGTCCAGTCCAGAGCCGTTGGAAGATCAAGATCTCGGCAGCCCGAGCTCTTCCGTGGAATCAGACGACACTAGTGACATTCGAAACTTCGCTTGAATTGAGTCGAGCAAGTCTTGGCTTCAGATTTTTTTAATTATTTTTTTTACCAGGACATGGGGATAATGATCTGAAACCTCTTGCGAGCTTCCGGATTATCGGGAGTCGCTCATTCACAGTATCTGGCTCGATAGGTAGTTGAAGTATATTTCCCTAAATGGCTTCAAGGGACTGTTGCACTGTGAATTCAGGTGTGGCTATGCTCCAACACCAACAAAACACAACCTAATACATCAATCACATCACATCTTTGCTGGCGAGTTTTGTCTCATCCTTGTCGCTTATTAGGCAAAGTATTATATCTGACGACGCGATGACTACAGCATCAGCCTGACGGGGCACTTCAAGGCAAGGATTTATTTTCCGGTGATAATCTTCAGCATTGCCATAATGCGCCAAGTCATGGGTATGTATGTATAATTTCGCCTGTGAGTGATTTGTTCAAGCATGGGTAGCAGGGGTATCCTCACTTTATGCAGGCAAGCATCTGGGGAACACAACGTCTTTTGGGCAGTTCGCCCTGAGCTAACAAATGCTCACGAGACGATAGTGTCCTCCTCGAAAGACATTTCTCCGCGTATATGCAACCACCCTTACCCATAACCTGCGGCTGCTAAGAAACAGCAGCGGAACAGACGGTCTACTGCAGTCCTAAACGCCTCATCGCAAGCGACGAAAAACATTGAAATCATAGGGTTGCAGTGCTATCAAATACCCTGGCCAATAATTGCTGCCAGGTCTTCGGAACTCCAGGAGAATACCCCTGCTGGGCCCGTTTCATCTAGACTCGGCTTATCCTCTTGTGGGCTACCGTCTCCTTATGACACGGAGAAGCGATGACATTTTGAGGCTCCTCCGACCAAGACATGGGACGGGGAACTGCAGACATGCAAGTGCTCGCCTGCTTGGCCTTGTAAAACTGTATTATAGTAGGGCATTAGCTCTCTGTCCCTATTCTAGGTCTTCTATGAGTATTGTGTACGGAGTATAGCGAGAGTAGTTGACTTATGCGAACAAGGAAGGCCTTGATATCAATCTTCCAATGTGATTTGTCTCTTCTCTTCTCTTCTCTTCTTCCCCTTCGTCACTTCTCACTGGCTTCTGTCTGTTTTTTGCTTCTTGCTTACCTACCTTACGTCTTTCGTTGAAAAGTTTCTTCCAATTGTTTTCCAGTCCTGGCCTTGGCTGCATTCATTCTTTTGTCTTCGTCACTCTCTGTCACTCTCTTTCTCTTCCACTTCTGATACGTTTCATCACGTCACATCTGCTTCAATTCCATTTCACGAGAACCTGTTTTACGACTTATTCTGCTACGACTGCTCTCTCGACATGGCGATATAGAATCCTGGGAAAACTCCACGGTAGCATATTCTTCAGCATCATGGTTTTGCTGCCAAATACGATAATGAACCGACCATGCACAATACTGAACACTCTAGATAATCACACAACTTTCTATCGACGATGGAATCTCAAGCGGAACCAAGTACAAAGCTTCCTCGTCCAATGATACGTCAGCCCGTTGACTCGTACCATCGACATATCCGCGCCGTCCATGGGGTCGAGAATTCTTCAGAACCTGGATCTTCAAGTGGCTTGGGAAGATCAGACTCGCACCGACTTGGGTCAGCTTTATCAGGCTCACAGCACGGGAACGTCGCTTCGTTCTTCGATTCCGAAAGATTGGCCAGCTCTGCTGCTCCTTTTGATCCAAGTAATAATCCTTCACCAACAAGAAGCAGCGGAATACGATGGCCTTTTCTGGGAAGCATCAAATCGCGGATGAGCCAGGCCTTTCCTGATTCACCGCGCCTTTCGCCATCCGAACCTACTCAAATCGAATTACCATGGCGCCCAGTCTTTCTACATCGACGAATATTGGCCATATATGCTGTTGTGCTATTTGCTTTGATAGCAGGAGTGCAAGTCGCACTTCAGTTATCTGAACACAATGGAGGCCTTCAAGAGTCCGACGACCTTTCGAGATATCTGTGGCAATATGGAACAACAATGGTATTTATTCTCGTGGCTGCTTTCTGGTACAGAGTCGAGTTCCAGGCTTCTGCTTCCATGCCGTGGATCCGCATGTTGAACACGCAGGTTGAAGCTGACAAGTCTCTCTTGCTGGATTACGTTTCTCTATCTGAACCGGTGGCCATTTTTAAATCAATCAAGAACAAGGACTGGCTAGTAACAATCCCAGCCATTGCTGGCATAATTTTCAAAATAATAGTCATGCTCTCTGTGGCTTTCATCACACCCAAAGTCACCACGGTTGCCAACCACAAGATCGCTACAACAATTCAATCCGACTTCGCCAACAGTATTTCGGGCTTGGAAAATATTGGATCTCTGCCGTATTTCGCTCTTGCAGCTCTTGCAGTTGACAATATCACTTTTCCAAACGGAGTTACATCTCGAGCAGCCTACACACCATTTATAAGCGATATCTCCGAACTGAAACAGATCACAGCAAGTGTGGACGGCTTTATCGGTGGCATGGACTGCGAAGAAGCGGAGTTGGCTTTGAACTCAATGCGACTACAAAATGGGAATGCTATGTTGTTGAACATGACCTTATCGGATGGCAAATGTTCCTCAAACCAAACGATCACAAGCACGAAACTCGCCAACTCGAGTAACGAAGACCTTTCGAGAATGTTTCTTGCGCTTCAACCAGCTCGATGTGGAAATTCCGCGAAGGACGATGATCAGCGAATAGCTGTTATGGCTGGTGTTCTGGATGTCGATATCGATCAGCTCAATCGCCAGTCAAGGACATCGAATAATCGTCTCAATGGCACAATATCGTCATCTGCTGCATTTTTGTGTAAGCCTAACTACATTATCACCCGGCTCAAGGTTTCTAAAACCCCCGAGGTCGTCCTCTCCGTTATGCCCGCCCAACAGGCGACAAACACCACACTCAGCCAAGTGCCAGCATGGACCGTCGCTCGAGCTATGTTTGACACCTTTGACTCCGGCCAAGCAACAGAACTGAAGTTGTTTGCAGCGTCCACGAACTCATCGTACAGTCGAGAAGCCATTCTTGATGCTGACGAAGCTATGTCGGCCGCCATCGCGTTGAATTCAAGGAATGGAGGGGATTTACCTAGTCTGGCGTCTTTAACGGAGAACGATACTTTGAGAAGACTTTCCGAGAATTTCTTCACGCAGTATTCGGCCCTAATTGCTCGATATGCCATGATGGAGCCATCAACAAGTACTTCAACCGCTATCGCCAGCTACATTGAACGCCGTATTGTTGTACGACCCGTGCCAGCATACATCATAACTGCATTTCTTGCTATCTGCTTCGTTCTGGTAGTGTCG
Source organism: Fusarium xylarioides (assembly GCA_013183765.1). Taxonomy (NCBI): domain Eukaryota; kingdom Fungi; phylum Ascomycota; class Sordariomycetes; order Hypocreales; family Nectriaceae; genus Fusarium; species Fusarium xylarioides. The sequence continues at coordinate 161,205 of SRZU01000080.1, read as the reverse complement.
ACAATGTTTCTCGTTCCGAGGAGAGGTTTCCTCCCACGAGATTCCAGCACCATCGTTGGAATGGCTTCAGTTGTGGCACATAGCCACCCACTGGTAGAATGCCTGAAAGGTATGGGAGCTGCACCTAAAAAGGCTTTGAGAGCTAGGCTTGGTGGTTCGACGTACCTGAGCGGAGCTGAGGGACACGAAAAGTTGGAGAATCCCAACTTGGGCTATTACCATATCTTTGGAGGCAACGCACCTCCTGCGAACGTTTTACCACGCCGTTTTGATTCCTCAGGCTGGAGACAGCCCGTTACATTGCATGGGCTGATTCGGTTAATCTACATCCTTGTTCTCGCTTGCATCATCATAGGATTCGAGATCTCCCTACGAGTGTCGCAGAGAAATGATGGGCTAAGAACGATGAAGGACGATGGAGCGTACATCGCATGGACTGTAGTACCAGCCTTGGTGCTTCTCTTGGTGGCAATGTACATGCTCTCCTTGGAATGGTGGACAAGACTTCTCTCGCCGTTTTCGCATCTCTCACGCCGAGGAGAGTTTGAGGAAACGGTAGGACTCAATCTTGTGAATGCATTGAGGCATGTTGCGTGGTCAAGGGCTCTGAAGATCCGAGATATTGCTGCCCTTGCCGCCATCTCTGGTGGTTTTGTTGCGCTTCTCATGGTAGTCGCAACTGCTCCTCTGTTTGAGCCGATGCCAGTCGGTCAGAACACCAGTACTGCTTTGCGTACCGAGGACTTCTTTGCCAACAGTCTAGCATCCTCCAACGACGATCCTATCTGTACTGACTGCACTAACGATACCATCATGGCATCGCTGATACTGGCCGGCGATGCACCATATCCCCCTTTCACCTATGCGAATCTCAATGTACCGAATATGTCGCTAGCCGAGGCGGTCCAAGGCAACGATCTCACGTTCAGTGCACGACTTACAGCAATCCGTCCAAACATGTCATGCCGACTGTACCAATCCGACGAGATTTCCACCAACCTCACCCTCGAGTACAAACTTGACGATAGGATAGTCAATCCACTTCGCGTCGATCTCGAGGGCGAGACCTGCCGAGGAACAGGAGAGCGCAATGGTAGCAACGCAATTATTGGGACGACAACGACTTCATTTCCTGCAAATGGCAGAAGCCTGGGTAAGGATACACTCTTCGGTGTCGGCTTGAGAAAGACAACGTCATCGCCACATTGTTCAGACTGGCTATACATATGGGGAGAGCTAGTCGATGTGGGCAGTAGTGACATGTCAGTGAGCAGCATCAATGCCCTTGCCTGTAACGAATCCATTGAAGCAGTTGATGTCGATGCTCTCTTCCATGGCCCCGGCGATTTACGTCTCTATCCGGACCATCCTCCTGTTCCGGTCGAAAGCACCGCCCAGGACACAACTGTCGCCATTCCACAGCTCGATTACTCGAAGCTCATCAACGTAACTTCAGACGGTCTCCTTGACACGTTTTTTGCAATGTTGAACGCATCTCAGTTCGCTGTACCCGACAGTACATTCAGTAGCTCAACTCCCAGTGCCGCAAACGAAGTGCAGTCTGCTATCTTATCTCAGCACGGAATCATTAGGGCACAGTCATTGAACTTCAAGAGTCGACGGCATTTGTCTTCAAGAGGAACATTCCCAGTTGCAGACGGGACAAATATTGTCAGTGGTATTGATCCTGATGAGCCGGTTTCTCAGGCCGTCCCAGTCATCAGCGGTAGTCAAGTTACAGAGAGTGTTCGCCTTCGACAGGATGCGATCTCCACACGAATTCTACAGGGTATCGTTGGCGCCTTGATGCTTCTTCATATCATTTCATGGATCTATTGGAAGCGGATTAGGCTTCCTCGTTCGCCAACAACCATTGCATCTGTCACAGCCCTTCTCGTTGATGGCAATCTTTTCAAATCACTTCCCCGAGCCGCACAATGGCAGCCAGACAGTGAGCTTGAAGCCATTTTTACCGAGCGAGATACCCCGCAACGATTTCAGCTTGGGTTCGACCGTAAAGGACGAGGTAGAGGACGTGACGGGCGGGCAAAGAAAGAAGAAGGCAACTTCGGAATCCGTGCAATCGTTCCCAAGGAGTATATACCAGAGGAAGTGGAAATGAGGCCATTGCCTCCTCCAAAACCACCACCAAAGCCGGTGAAAGAGAGGATCGGAGTGGTTCGTCAAGGAACGGGATTGCTTGGGGAAGACGGTACCCAAAGGAAATCGGTGCTGGTCACTAAAGGGCACACAAACAATTCAAAATCGAAGAGTTCTAAGGGATCAAAGGACTCGAAAGGCTCCTCGGGGAGTAATGGGCCGAATAGAAAGAGATCCATCTCATCAGCATTGAGTGTACCAAAAGAGATGGTGAAAGTATGGTGGGCGGGTGGAAGTTGAGACTGTAATGGCCTATGAGAGCGTGGAAAAGTATAAAGATGATTTGATACCTCGCATATTAGATATATGTAATGATGATAATTTAGATTTCTTCCTTTAATGATCATGAGTTGACACTGAATCTTTGATAATCATCAACTACTTGCACAGTGACCGATCGTGGCCTACTCAGAATCATCTGCCCACGAATGGGCCCATATAGCATCACGGGTGTCATGTCACGACACCCCGCAACTTTATTAACAATGCTTCTTCTCCATATGGAGGAGGCCTTTGCATCTGGCAGTTGAAGTCGTCAAGGGTCTTCTCCAGCGTGTTTATTCCCGTGGACATACATAAACTTAGGTAAAAATCTACCAATTGAACCCCACCATGATCCGGGCCGATCTGTCCCGAAGTCAGGATGGGACAATTTGCCCGAAGAAAATTCAGCAACTCCGGAGTGCGAGATAAGATACTTCAGCAGGGCCTTGATAATTGTCTCAACATAAATATCAGGAAGTATTGAGGTTTAAACTGGTCGGTCAAGCTGGGGGACTTGGGCGGGGTAATAGAGTGCAATGCTACAACCTTGATAACTCTCAGTGACTTACACCTGCGTTGTTCGCTATTCTTGTTCACCCGGACTTCGCTCATATCGCGTAATGATCCCCCGAACCCAAGGTACCATGATGGCGTCCACGTCCCTTTTTTTTTTTGTTGTGAGCTCCAATCCTTCCAATTTGGCGGGTCATCCCAGTCCCGTGTATGAGGGCTAAAGCTCAGTGACTTACAGTGCATCAATCCCCTAAAATCTTTGAGAAATGGCCCCAAATGCCCTGAATCTGCCCAAATGTTGTCCTCTCAACGGTCGCATCGGAACTTGAGAACCACCAACGCTGGGTTCTCTTCAAGGCCCCTGCAGCCACTTTGAGTCCCGAAGCGGTTTAGTCCACGCCAAAGCTTCAAAGTACCTCACTCTTCGGAGCTCAACACGCAAAAAACTCCACGTCTATCCAACCCCAAGAATTTCCTCCGATCCCGACTCTTTCTCTCCCTCTCCTTCTCACGCCAGAGCTGCATCACTCTCCGTCCTTGATCTCTTCGCTCCGCTTCTCGAGTTTCTGTTCGTGACCGTAAGTCACGCATCTCGATACTTCTGCTTTCAATTGCCCTTCCGGCCGGTGAGTCCTTTTCTCAGACCCCCCAATATCCCCAAAAGTGGCTCAGCCATGTTCATATTCGCGCTCCCCCCCATGCCCATCACCGACTAACATCTCTATTCTTCAGAAAGATCTTAATACCTCCCACAATGCTCAGCGCCGCTCTCCGAAGGCGCGTTCTCGCCCCTACCCACAGCGCCCTGCGAACCGGCTTCGCTGCCCACGTTGTGCGACACTATGCCTCGTTCCCCGAGCACCAGGTCATCAAGATGCCCGCTCTGTCGCCCACCATGCAGGCTGGTAACATTGGCGCTTGGCAGAAGAAACCCGGCGATTCTATCGCCCCTGGTGATGTCCTGGTAGAGATTGAGACCGACAAGGCCCAGATGGACTTCGAGTTCCAGGAGGAGGGTGTCATTGCCAAGATCCTCAAGGATGCTGGTGAGAAGGATATTCCCGTTGGAAGCGTAAGTTCCTCACTTTTTTGAAACCACTCAGGTCACCTCTCGGTCCTCGGGGTATCTATCTCCAACGCTCAATATCACTCACTGCTGTTAAATCATGTCACTAACATGCAATTCTTTGATATAGCCCATTGCCGTCCTTATTGAGGAGGGTACCGATATCTCCACCTTCGAGAAGTTCTCCATTGAGGACGCCGGTGGTGACGCCGCTAAGCCCGCTGCCCCCAAGAAGGACGAGAAGTCCGAGTCCAAGTCTGAGTCCGCTTCCGCACCCGAGCCTACCCCTGAGCCTCAACAATACCAGTCTCAGGGCCGTCTCCAGACTGCTCTCGACCGTCTCCCCAACATCTCCGCTTCCGCCAAGCGACTGGCCCGTGAGAAGGGCATCAGCATCGATGGCCTTAAGGGTACTGGCAAGAACGGCCAGATCACCGAGGAGGATGTCAAGAAGGCCAGCAGCAGCCCCGCCGCCAGCAGCGCCCCCAGCGCTAGTTACGAGGACATCCCTATCAGCGGCATGCGCAAAACCATTGCCAACCGTCTGGTCGAGTCTACCCAGACCAACCCTCACTTCTACGTCACCAGCTCCATCTCCGTCAGCAAGCTCCTCAAGCTCCGCCAGGCTCTGAACAGCTCTGCCGATGGCAAGTACAAGCTCTCTGTCAACGATTTCCTCATCAAGGCTATCGCTGTCGCCAGCCGCAAGGTTCCCCAGGTCAACTCCAGCTGGCTCGATGGTAACATCCGCCAGTTCAACAACGTCGACGTCTCTGTTGCTGTTTCCACACCCACTGGTCTCATCACCCCTATTGTCACTGGTGTTGAGGGCCGTGGCCTCGAGGCCATCTCCAGCCAGGTCAAGTCTCTCGCCAAGAAGGCTCGTGATGGCAAGCTCAAGCCTGAGGAGTACCAGGGTGGTACCATCTCCATCTCCAACATGGGCATGAACCCCGCTGTTGACCACTTCACTGCTGTCATCAACCCTCCCCAGGCTGCCATCCTCGCTGTTGGTACCACCAAGAAGGTTGCCATCCCCGCCGAGAACGAGGCCGGCGTTGAGTTCGACGACCAAATCACCCTTACTGCCAGCTTCGACCACAAGGTCGTTGACGGTGCTGTCGGTGCTGAGTGGCTCAAGGAGCTCAAGCAGGTTCTTGAGAACCCCCTTGAGCTTCTTCTGTAAATTAGGGGTAGAGCGTCAAGTGGCCCCTGAAAACAGAATTATGCTGGGAAAGATGAAAGGGCTGGTCCAGCGAGGAATGACTTTTTTATAGAACAGGAGGAGATGATCTCTGAGGGCTGGAGATGCGGTAAGGAGTTTACTTGGGATATCGTGGGGACACCCATGAGAGCATTCCTGGGTAAGGATCGGTGAATTACGACGACGATGAGCATCTATGAGGACACCCACAGGGCTTCTTCGTCTGATCACGCCGCAGCATTCGTGGAAGATTTACGAGGCCGGAAAAGCCCGTGTACAATGACCATTGATTAATAATGTTATATCTTTTCGAACTTGGGGGGTGTTTTGGACAAAGAATCTATTGCATATGCCCTCATTATATGTTTCCTCCTATTGCCTGCTTTACGACCGCCGGATATGACTACTTAAACTGTGCCTACACTGCATATATCACGACCAAACCTGAATATACGATTCTCCCCTCACGCGATAAATAGCTTGGTCTGTGCGAAGCAATTGCCGAGATGGGGTCATCTTGGACCAAGTTCCAGCCGATAAGATATTGTAATAATTTGCTAGGATCCGCATGGAAATTGGCGAGGCTCTGGGGCATGTCTGAAGGCCAGAAGGCAAGTAAGTAAGTATAGTAGAGAAGAGGCGGCCATGTCAAGTGCCTAAGTACATTAATACACAAGGTGAGATTTTCCTTCATCAAATCATTACAGACCCCTCAACACCAGGTTCAAAATTGTGATACAACTGATGGATCGACGGAATCAAACTGCTGAGGCATACCCATGCCACCTCGAGCCCAGTTGAACGCTCCCATTCCATCTAGACCAAGGTCACCACCCATTACCATCCAGTCAAAAGGCATCTCCATAATGCCCTGCATAGCATCACTATCAATCGCTGGCACATCGATGGGTATAGCCTCTTCGTCTTCAGGCTCATCAAGCGATAAACCTTCTCTCTCAGCGACTTCTTTCAGCAAGTCGTATGCTTTTATACTCATACTCGCTCCTGTATCAACGACTACTTGATCGACGTCTTCCTGCGGTAGTCCCATTTCAAGGGCCTCAGCGAGGGCGAGAGACGCAATAACGAAGCAATATCCTTTTACGCCTGTCTCTCCAGCACGTATCCGTCTCTCAAACCAAGTCTCCGCACTCTGGAGAACGGCGCGAAGTTCAAAGAGGTTCATGACAGGGCCGCCGCCGAGGCTATCATTCTGCTCCTCTGACTTCTTGATAAACTCGAGCGCAACAGAGAAAAGCGTTTGAGTTGGGATCACACGGAACACGCCGGCTCCGTTTGTGATGAGGCGGTTAAAGCTGACTACGGGGTCCAAGGAGCCTCCAGGAGCAGAGGTACCGTAGCGAGGTGTCGATAGGCCAGTGATCTGCGCAAGCTTCAGAGACGAGTCGAGGGATACTTTGCGAGAGTAGTAGTAGGTTGGATCGAGGGCGGAGCGGGCAACCATGGGCTGATGAAGAGAGAGGAAGCAACGGTATGTGAACATTTGAACAAGAGAACTGTGGAAGTGGGTAAAGATTGTTCGCGGCTGGTGTCTCTGGGCCTCCGATAGAGCAGCAAGTGTCTCTGTTAATGTGCGGCATGCCTTTGTGAGTTCAGAGTTCAGCCGCAGTGTCTCGGCGTACGACTCCTTGGATCTAAATTCGTTGACGTGCTTGATAATGATGAGGCGGAGAGCAAAGGACTTTTGAAGCGCGAGCTGGACTGACATATCAGTAAGACTCTCGGGATCGCCAGTTGGTTTTCTATCCGAGTCTGGCTCGTCTGTGAGTTGATCATCGTTCAAATTTGCTGGGGGACGTGTATCGTAGTGTTTCGAGGAGAGAAGAGGGGGGCCTCCGGCATCGTACGAACATTGTAGATTGAGCTCGAGGATGGTTGCCCAAAGTCGGCGACGGATCTCGGAACGGTAAACGGACATGTTACCAAGATGCCTTGGGTCCCGATGCAATCCCATGTACATAGCCTGTCTGACTAGACTCCCTGCCGAGACCCAAGTAAGGTCCTGGCCAACCGCACAACACGCTTTGGCGATGACCAGCATACACATGATCTGAATGCCAGCGATAGTCATTCTACTCTTCTCAGGGGGTATCATAAGCCATATTTGAGCCTCATGGACCCAGTGCATGGAAGTCGCACGCAAGCTGAAGACATCATCGTGTAGAGTTGCTCCTATAGCCATGCACAACTGAAGCTGCATCAAGAAAACCTGACTGGAGGCTTCAGGATTCTGCCAGTAGCGCTCATACTCGGACATAAAGGTTGGACGGTGAAGAATCCGAACCACCCCTTCAAAGGTGTCAAAATAGGCATTAACAAGCTGATCAGCAAGGCCACGCTCAGGAATATTTTCGCCCAACTTGTCAGTCGACACAGCTTTGGAGCGATTTGCTTTGATGGTACGACCCAAAGCTTTGCATTTGACAAAACCACCGTGATGTTGATTCCTGCGAGTCTCTGCCTCTTTGAGCATATCAAAAACACCTGGAAACTATAAGATCTGGTTAGAAGAGGATTCTGCTACGTGAAATGGACTACTGACCATATGAATGCCGTTCATCCAGTGGCTTTGACCAAAAAACCTCGTCTTAGAGACAGTCCCCTTCATAGGAGCCGACTCCGCTTCCTGGTCATCGGGCTGTATAAACTTGTCTTCTGCTGGTTGTGTGATGTAACAAGACTCGGCTAACTTCTGCTCCAGCTCCTTGACCCTTGCAGCCAGGGCATCAACTGTGGAGGCTTCTGAGTTAGATCCTACTGTTGAGCTCGGGATGCTAGAAGATTTTTGTCTTGCAGATGAGTTTGATGGAGACTGTCTCTGGGTAGTTCCAATGGCTGGGGCTGACCTGGCTGGCACCTGGGAGTTTGAGTCTGAAGCACCAGCATGACCTGTGCCTTTCTTGGCACGTGAAGCTGGAATGTGAGTAGGTGCATAAGTGCAAGGTGATATCTTGGATTTGACGCAGTTCACACAAGGTAGACTACGATCACATCGAATCTTGCGGCGCCGGCATTGCTCACACGAAAGGGCCGGCCGGCGCCGCTTCTTCTCCGTCTTGGCGGCCGAAGACACGGTTCCACCACCGGCAGTTGCTGTCTCGGCCGGTAGATCAAAAGAAGTGTCCTGCAGATCTGTCGCTTCTGTAAGGGTCTCCTGACTTACATCCAGCGGACTATTAAAGAAGAAGCTGGGGGTTGAGAGTGTGATTGGGGGTGAATTGCCGGGCATACTTGATGGATCGAGCTCAAAGAACTCGGCCAAGAAAGAAACAAAAAACAGCGAGACACGGCAAATTGAACAATGCGAATAGTCTGGAGAAAAGCTGTAAATTGAAGTATATTTCTGTGATACAATGGCTGGGGATATGTGCAGTATCATTCGGTGGAGATGCAAAAGGCCGAGCCAAAAGACCGAGATTCTATAAGTGACAGTCATGTAAGCTAACCCTATAGGGAAATGGCAAAGATCCCCCAGCAGTTGCTGATGCAGAAGTAGGCAATTCCTGCTGATTATTAGTGTAAATCTTAATTGATTCTAGACTGTGGGAGTAAGACTCGGTTGAGGGTTGGTCCGATTACTATATAATGCTCGGACATACGTGGACATTGAGGACTTAAGACGTCAACTCTTTAGTGCAATGACTACGGAATACGGCATCGGACTTATCTTATCAATCAAGATTTGGATGTCAGTTAATGTGTTAGTCTACCTGTCCAAGCACGTTTTGAACACTTCTGTATAGGATACGCATTGTCCACGCATTATGATTCATCATCGTCACCATCAGCCTCATCCTTCTCTTGCCATCCCTCCCTGGGCTTTGCAGCCTTGGCTAATAGGTTCCTCGTCACTTCTAATCGAAATATCTGGGGCCCAATTTCTTCATCACTCTTGCGATGCGCCTCCACCCAAGTTCGGATTTGCCCTCGGACTTCCTTGTTGCTCGTAACAGTAGTCAACCCAGCCGCCCACCCATACATGAAGATAGACAGCTTGGAGCTCTTGAAGCCACTACTCAAAGCCACGTCATGGGCGACCTGCGGAAGGTTCCCATTGGAAATGTCACAATCAATAGCTTGCATATCCCATGCTTCGTCGATTACAGAAACAGGTATCTGAATATCAGGTGGTAAGGGGTAAATGGTGAGTTGCTGAAAACGCTGCCGCGTGAGGTCCGATGATGTTTGTTTCACATCGTCACCCCAGGGAACCAATAACCTCCCTCGCTCGCGCTCAGTCTCGGTGCCAACAGTTCGTAATACATCGTGAAAATGGTCCGCTGCTTCACGAGTACATACGAGCTTGCGACCTGCTAACACCGGGTACAACACACGAGACATGAGACCCCCTTCATGAGCGTTCTCTTCGTCTATCTGGGCACGCGTCGTACGCGACTGCCACGGTTGGGGTTCAAGTCTGAGATGAGTCAAGTCGGAAATCAGATCGATGAGGATGGTGTGATCAAGGTTGATGGTGGATGTGAGTGATGCAAGCTCATTGCCAACCAGATTGTCAATAGCTTCGTCAAACGGAGGAGGGGATGCTGCGGCAAAGTCGCTATCCTGATCTTCGATGATGACTTTGACCAGTGGATCAATGTGCCCTAATTGATCAAGGACTATGTCAAGCTCCCTTTCCCCTCGACTAAGACCAGTCAGAACCAGACGTATTTGAGGGAATCTGTACTCATGACGATTCATTCTTGCAGCATTTACCAGTCGTTGTACGTATTTTGCTAAAGGGGTATCCTCCCACTCATCCCGGTCGACTTCATCGCCGAGTTCATGGTCACCCCATCCCCAGCCGCTATCATTCAACTGGCGAGCGAGTCTATCGCGAGAGATGGCTTTAGCAGCAATCCATTCTCGTCCTTCTTGAACAACATCGACCTCAACGCGAGCTTGTTCTTTTAGGAGTCGGTGCAGATTGTGTTTCTCCTGCCCTGAGACCTGTCGTTTTTGAATCTCTTGTTTTCTTAAATCCTTTGACAAGCCCTGAAAGGACTGATTTATAGCAACGAAGCTATGGCTTTTCTTTAGTCGGTTCCACTGAGCGATGCCCTGCGTCGTTGTAGTGACGCTCGCATCAAGCTTCTGTTCTCGTTTTGTGAGTTGCAAATCATCAACACTTGTACTTGAGACTGATAATTCAGTGACAAGGTTGGATAATGTTGCATTTTCCCGTTCCAATGTGCGTAAGAAAGTTGGTAAGCCAGATGTAGATCTGGATTTCAATTGCAGATTTTGGGTGAACTGCTTGACTTCATGTATGGTAGTGTCGAGCAGAGTCAAGTGTCTTTTTGCTGAATCGAGCAGTTTCTGTTCCATTTTGCTGACTTGCAACTTATACGGAGACTTGTCAGTTGGGTGTAGGGGAGGCAAGAAAACTTGCGTGACAAAAATGCTTATATAAGCTTAGGATAGACTTAAGCAAATTTGATAGCCACTTGGTAGGTCTTTGGAATGCTTATTTTTGGCACCCATGTTAGATGCCGAAATTTTCTTGCTCATCAAGGAATGTCTCTCATAATAAGGTTGGCTCATATACGTGCAGACTTTGAGTAAGCTGTAATCGACTGTTGGTACGCCTTGAACGAAAATAAAAATTATAATCGAATTAGTCTTTTGCGAGAGAAGCTCTATGATTGTTCATTTAAATAAGTCCTCTCGACACTAAGTAGATAGATCTAACTTAGGCAACACAGCAAAAATAGTTCTACATCTGTCTCCATGAATCTTTGTACTGCAGGCTAAGGGCACTCAGCCACACGTGGCTATGGAAATGACTTAAGAAAGTTGTACTGGTACCTGTCTGAGAAGACACTACATCCATTCTTGGCCGCTAATTGGCGGGCAGCTTACGAGGCCTTCCCTGGGCTAGGGGTCCCCGTAGTTAGAGCTCATTTTCGGGAAGCGGAGCCTCTGGAAACGCTGTCCACTTTGACTTCGTACCCCTGGTACTGTACTTGTTACAGTGTAATAGCTTTGAGAAGGGTCGGAAGCTGACAACAACACCAAGACACGGGCTATTTTTCTTTCTCCCAGCATTTTTGTTGGCTTCTGTCCAATCTGTATACCCACGGCCTTAATTGACCTTTGTCATACAGTTCGATCTGTGGGCTGTGCCGAGACTTTTAAAGGTTACGTTGGAGGCACATGAACTTAGCTCCCTCTCCCGCAGCGCCCACGTCTCCTTTCTTTAATTGCCTTGGGAGCGACATCAACTTTCCAACCTCTCTCCTTCGACTTCAATCTTCTCGAATCTCTGCACCCTAAGCGAATGGCCACTGGCCCTTTTTGCGCTCCCCCATGAGCTCCCTCAAATTTGTAGTGTCCTCACTTGAGGCCATTGCCTCGTCCAAGGATGCTCAGCGCAACAAGCAACTGGCCGACTCAACTACCAAAGCACTCGACGCCATCAAAGAACAGGACCAGCTTCCTGATCCCGAGATCGTTTTCGCTCCTCTACAGCTAGCATCACGATCCACAAATGTCCAGCTTACTACGACCGCACTCGATTGCATTGGCAAGCTCATCTCATACTCGTACTTTTCCGTGCCAAGTAACCCCCCCGAGGGAACCGAAGAGGGTGCCGAACCTGTCCCTCCCCTGATCGAGCGAGCGATTGATACGATCTGCAATTGCTTCCAAGGCGAAACGACTGCTGTTGAGATCCAGCTTCAGATTGTCAAGTCCTTACTTGCTGCCGTTCTCAATGATAAAATCGTCGTTCATGGCGCTGGTCTCCTCAAGGCCGTCCGCCAAGTGTATAATGTCTTTTTGTTGTCGCGGAGCACGGCCAACCAGCAGGTTGCACAGGGGACCTTGACACAGATGGTCGGTACCGTTTTTGAACGAGTCAAGACGAGATTACATATGAAGGAGGCTCGCCTGAACCTGGAGCATCTCAAGCATGGAGCCAGCAATGCCACGTTCGACCAGGCCGATACCCCCAACGGTGCCAATGACCATAACGACCGCGACGAATCCCCAGCTGAGCACTCCGAAGCTGTGAATGCATCGACCGAGCCTCCCGAGAGTGGTGTGAAGCTTACATTGAAAGATCTCGAGCATCGCAAGAGTTTTGACGATTCGAACCTGGGCGACGGTCCTACCATGGTAACCAGACTTCAACCTGAGCGCAAGGAAACAGGCACACCGGTCTCTGACCAGGCTGGCCAGGAGTCTTCACATCTGGAAGATGGCGACGTGTTGGACGCTGAGGACGAGGTCTACATCCGTGATGCTTACCTCGTCTTTCGCTCTTTTTGCAACCTGTCAACCAAGGTTCTGCCATCCGACCAGCTTTACGATGTCCGTGGGCAGCCAATGCGATCGAAACTAATTTCTCTTCACCTTATTCACACCCTTCTTAACAACAACATTGCAGTTTTCACCTCTCCATTTTGTACTATCAAGAATTCAAAAAGCGGCGAGCCGACGAGTTTTCTCCAGGCTATCAAGTTCTATCTTTGTCTAAGTATAACCCGCAACGGTGCCAGCTCGGTGGACCGAATATTCAATGTTAGCAGCGAGATCTTCTGGCTGATGATCAAATATATGCGCGCCGACTTCAAGGTAAGACTGACATATGCGCATAAAAGATGAGATAGCTTACAAGGATGACAGAAAGAGATCGAGGTATTTCTGAATGAAATCTACCTAGCACTGCTTGCGCGAAGGACTGCGCCTCTTTCCCAAAAGTTGCAGTTTGTTACAATTCTGAACAGATTATGCGCTGATCCTAAGGCGCTTGTTGAAATTTACCTTAATTACGACTGCGACCAGACAGTTGATAATATTTACCAAACTATCATCGAAGACCTATCAAAGTTCTCCACCACTCCGCTTACTATTACTACAATCAATGAACAAGTCTATGAAGAGATGCGACTGAAGACAACGCCCGCGAGCGAGTGGCAGCTCAAAGCAACACTCCCCCCGCCCCTGACCGTTGCTCATATTGCTCCTCATCAGGAATCCGAACCTGACTATCCTAAAGAGTATGCAATCAAGCGCCTATCTATCGAAGCTTTAGTTGAGACTTTACGATCCATGGTGAACTGGTCGGCACCCATCCGAGGTGACCCAGAGCCTCCACGCTCTGAGAACCACGATCCTAAGGCTTCTCTCGATCTTCGACCGTCAATTGATCCAAGCATCAATGACAGTATCTCTCGTGTCGAAACTCCTCTACCGCCATCGACCCCTATATTAGAGGATGACCCGGATCAATTGGAGAAGGAAAAAGCAAGGAAGACGGCGCTGATGAAAGGAATTAACCAATTCAATTTTAAGCCGAAGAAGGGTATCCAGATGCTTCTGCGCGATGGCTTCATCCCAAGCGACAGCCCAAAGGATATTGCCGAGTTTTTGATCAAGGAGGACAAGCTCGATAAGGCCCAAATCGGCGAGTACTTGGGTGAAGGCGACCAAAAGAACATTGACATCATGCACGCCTTTGTCGATACCATGGAGTTTGCCAAGAGAAGATTTGTTGATTCTTTGCGCCAATTCCTCCAGTCTTTCCGCCTGCCTGGCGAAGCTCAGAAGATCGATCGATTCATGCTGAAATTTGCGGAACGTTACGTTCTCGGAAACCCAAATGCCTTTGCCAATGCAGACACTGCATACGTGCTGGCCTATTCAGTCATCTTGCTCAACACTGATTTGCATAGCGTCAAGATCGCCAAGCGCATGAGCAAGGAGGAATTTATCAAGAACAACCGCGGTATTAACGACAATGCTGATTTACCCGATGAATATCTCCTCGGCATCTATGACGAAATCGCCGCCAACGAGATCGTGCTGAAGAGTGAACGTGACGCTGCCGCAGCGGCTGGCAATACCCCCGCCCAATCAACCGGTATCGCTGCTGGCCTTGGTCAAGCTCTCTCTAACGTGGGCCGTGATTTACAGCGTGAAGCCTATATGCAACAATCCGAGGAAATCGCCCTGCGTTCTGAGCAGCTCTTCAAGGATCTGTTCAAGAGCCAACGTCGCAAAGCCGGCACAAAGTACATACTTGCAACGTCGTTCAAACATGTCAACCCAATGTTTAACGTCACCTGGATGTCCATCTTCTCTACACTCTCAAGCCAGATTCAGAAGTCTCACAATCTCGAAGTTAACAAGCTGTGCCTAGAGGGTATGAAGCTCGCCACTCAAATTGCCTGCCTCTTTGATCTGTCGACACCCAGAGAGGCTTTCATGTCGGCCTTGAAAAACACGACGAACTTGAACAACCCACAGGAAATGTTGGCCAAGAACATTGAGGCACTCAAGGTCGTTCTCGAGCTGGGACAGACTGAGGGCAACATTCTTCGTGAGTCATGGAAGGACATCTTGATGTGTATCAGTCAGCTGGATCGACTTCAACTCATCTCGGGTGGAGTCGACGAGAGTGCTGTGCCTGATGTGTCCAAAGCCCGTTTCCTGCCACCACAGAGGTCAGAAACCTCTGATTCTCGCTCTTCATCAAACTCCAAGAAAACCACACGGGCCAGAGCAGGAACTGCATCCAAGGGCTTCTCCACCGAGATTGCCCTGGAGAGTCGGTCAGATGAGGTGATTCGCAGCGTCGACCGCATCTTCACCAATACAGCAACTCTTACCGGCGAGTCCATGGTTTACTTTGCCAGAGCTTTGACAGAAGTCAGTTGGGATGAGATCAAGGTGTCTGGTTCCAACGACTCACCTCGTACATACAGCTTGCAAAAGATTGTCGAAATCAGCTATTACAATATGAACCGTGTGAGATTCGAATGGAGCAACATCTGGGAGGTCTTTGGAGAGCACTTTAACCGTGTTGGGTGCCACAATAACATGAACATTGTGTTCTTCGCTCTCGATTCTCTTCGTCAGCTGTCAATGAGATTCATGGAGATCGAAGAGTTAGCTGGTTTTAAGTTCCAGAAAGATTTCCTGAAGCCTTTTGAGCATGTCCTTGCCAACTCACACAATGTGACTGTCAAAGATATGGTTCTCAGATGTCTGATACAAATGATCCAGGCCCGTGGAGATAACATCCGGTCAGGCTGGCGGACTATGTTTGGTGTTTTCACAGTTGCTGCGCGTGACCCTCACGAGAGTATTGTCAATTTGGCCTACGAAAACGTCAACCAGGTGTACAAGACCAAGTTTGGAGTCGTTATTTCCCAGGGCGCCTTCACAGATCTGATCGTATGCTTGACGGAGTTCTCCAAGAACCTCAAGTTTCAGAAGAAGAGCTTGGCAGCATTGGAACTATTGAAATCTCTGATTCCTGCTATGCTCAAGACACCCGAATGTCCATTGTCTCAAAAATACAACAATATCCCCCCTCCAGATGGAGCCATACAGAATTCCGAAAAGCGATCCCGATCAAACACATCTGTTGAGGAGGGTTACTGGTTCCCTGTTCTCTTCGCGTTCCACGACGTTCTCATGACTGGAGAAGACCTAGAAGTCCGATCAAATGCTTTGGAATACTTCTTTGAGACTCTACTCAAGTATGGCGGCACTTTCCCGTCAGAGTTCTGGGATATCCTATGGCGTCAACAACTCTATCCTATTTTTATGGTGTTGAGGTCTCGGCCAGAGATGTCGAATGTCCTCAACCACGAGGAATTGTCAGTATGGCTATCAACCACCATGATCCAGGCTCTGCGGAACATGATCACTCTCTTCACACATTACTTCGATGCCCTGGAATACATGTTGGACAGATTCCTGGAGCTTCTGGCGCTTTGTATCTGTCAGGAGAATGACACAATTTCGCGAATCGGAAGCAATTGCCTTCAACAGCTAATCCTCAAGAATGTGACCAAGTTCAAGCCCGAACATTGGAATAAGCTTGTTGGTGCTTTCGTCGAGCTCTTTGAGCGAACTACCGCGTACCAACTCTTCACTGCCACTGCAATCAACAACACGGCTTCCATATCACCGCCACCAAATGGCCTCGAGTTCTCGTCCACTGCCTCGGCAACCCCGCCTATGGATGAGACATCTCTCAAAATCAACGGCAAAGAGGAATTGGAAGATGATCACAGTGTTCCACCCCCCTCAGCTGAAGATGAGCTCCAGACACCAACGGCTGATGCCCCTCACATCGCCCTTGAAGAGTTTAAACCATCTTCCAACCTTCAGCAGCAGCCTGTCGTAGTTACAGCGGCTCGAAGACGATTTTTCAACCGAATCATCTCTCGTTGTGTCTTGCAGCTCTTGATGATCGAGACTGTCAATGAGTTGTTCAGCAACGACACTGTCTACGCACATATTCCCTCCGCAGAGCTTCTTCGACTCATGACTTTACTTAAGCGGTCTTTCCAGTTTGCCCGCCGCTTCAACGAGGACAAGGAATTGCGCATGCGACTCTGGCGTGAGGGTTTCATGAAGCAGCCTCCCAACCTTCTGAAGCAGGAGAGTGGCTCGGCAGCCACTTACATCTCTATTCTGTTCCGTATGTTTGCGGATAATGCGCCTGAGCGACTGGAGAGCCGGCCTGCTGTGGAGGACGCATTAGTGCCCCTTTGCAAGGACATTGTTCACGGCTACACTACTCTTGAAGAGGAGAGCCAGCATCGCAATATCGTTGCATGGAGGCCCGTTGTCGTCGATGTTCTAGAAGGCTTTGTCACATTCCCTGAGAATGCTTTCAAGAAACACATCCCCGATTTCTATCCTCTTGCGGTTGAGCTTCTCACCAAGGACCTTACCGCAGATTTGCGATCATCACTCCTCCTGGTCCTGCGACGAGTTGGAGAGGTTGGCCTGGGTATCGAGGGCATGACAGAAGCGGGACAACGGCGAGACAGCGAAGCCAGCAGAGCCACGGCAGAACCGGTTGGCGACCGAGAGGCGGATGCAAGGAGAATGCTTTAGGATAGCCGTCCTCCACGGTTGTTGACGGTGAGGAGAAGCAGGGCGTTGGATGGATTATTAGAGAATGTTGGTTTTCATGACGTTGTTCTAGATACCTCAGGCTATCCCATACAATGATAGGCCGGCCTGGGAATTTGTATTATGAATTGTATCGGGATGTGACAATATACATGCATGTATTCATATTCATTCCATCAATGCTGGTTATTATTTGATTGTGCGCATTGGGAGCTTAGAATAACTTGACAAAATTCATCTTAAATTTAGTACAAGCTTGTTCTAAAGTTAGGTAAGTATTTCATTATACACTGCATAGAATCTCTCCTACAGGCATGAGACAAAAGTGTGATATCTTTTTATTGATATCCTAATCTGCAGTCCTTAGGTAGAACAACTGGTCTCTCCTAACTTCTATATTCTTTCTTTCGTTTGTCCCTAAGCTTCGTCGAGATCATACTGCGCCTAGTCGAGGATTCGACTGATGTACCTAGCCAATGGTTCTGCCTCCTCCTGTATGGTCCGATCTGGAAGCGTCCTCAACGCCTGCTTGAGTTCCTGATCTTGTGAAGTCGCCGCCTTGACAACATTTCGCACAATAGCATCCTTATCCGCCGAGTCTCCTGCAATTCTCATGATGCTCACGAATGATTCGTAGAAAACGATGAGAGTTTGATGCATGAGCACATCGCTTGTGTCCACCATGTTCAGCGCTGCCCATTGAAGTAGTCCATGCCTGATGGACTCATCGGCGTACTCGGGAAGAGGGAACAGGTCTGGGAATGGGGATATGGCCATGGCACGGGGATGAAGCGCAGTAAGATGGGGTATGAGTCGAAGAAGGCGATCTTGAGCAAAGGTTGCTTGACGGTTGATGATCGCAGGACGGCATAGTGAGACGACGAGTTCGAGGTAATGACGATCCCAGATGACTAGACGCCAGAGACTGGCGTGACCAGGGATACGGCGCTTGGTGAGCTGTGTTCCTGCTGGACTGGTACCATTCACGCCATTCGACAAGGTTGTGTCAGGAATGATGTCGCAATCAGTCTCTAGTAAACTGCCCAGCACTCTGGTAGATCGTCCACCGACATCTGCATCCGGAGAGCTCAGCCATATCCGAAGGAGCTCCTCGACGACCTCGGGCAACGAAGCCAGGGAATCAACCTCTGCAGGACTAGAAGCAGCCTTCTGAATGATGTTGAGAGCGAGTAAGTTTGCGCCAGGAAGCGGTGATTGGAGAGCAGAAACAAGAGATTCGGCACCGCCGAGTGATAGACACTGTGTGAAGGAGAAGGGAGAAAGAAGCTTGGTGGTCAGAGAGAAGACAACACTGAGGCTTGTAGGATCTTGAGTGGTGGTCTTTAGGAGAGACATGAGCGGAGGGAGCAGAGTTGGCTGAATAATAGGGATGTTTGAAGCTGTAGCCAGTCAGCGCCTAGAACATCTGAGTTGTAGATGATTATTTACGTGTGAGTTGGAGCTCAACATCGTCAAAGAGCTTGTTGTTCAGTGGTGCCGATTCATTTCCTGGCTCATGAAGTTCAGTGAGATGGGCCAGTAATTCTGCCAGGCCAGTGACAGGAGCGCTGTCGCTGTTCTGGGGCACGACTCGCTCAGACATGATTTCTTTATACGATGCTGATGATCACACAGCAAGGTTGGCAAGAGTTGGTTGTCGTTGTAGTTGATATCCGTGCCCGTGTATGTGATTGCATTGGATGGATGTAAGCTGCAAGTTCACGGAGGGGGGTACGTAGTCTAGGGAGCCTGAAGGGAACACCACGTAACATATCGACCGTTGAGAGATACATCCAGAATTTCTGTGGCTACAGATCTAGGTACAAACATTGAATATAGCTCAAACACATTCATTTTTCCATCCTCTAACATTTGATGTCTCTGTAGAATAAAATGCAGTCATACTCGTCAACTACAATACAACAACGCCTGTTCAGCGGGGCATCGTCATGGCGGAGTAAATTCCGCCCTCTCTTTTTTTCTGTCGGGCGCATTCCTCTGGAACTTAACTTACACCCCGCAAAAAATCATTCTGCGTCAAACCTCAATCGCGAATAGTAACATCAGCTCTATAGCTACAATCACAATCAGCCTTACTCGACCCGCCATATAAATATCCCCTCGGTCTTCGAATTGGCTCTAGAACCTCGATAGAACCACCACATTCCACGCGCGCACTCCAATGTCTCGAGGTGGTCGAGGAGGTGGCCGTGGTGGACGCGGCGGCGGTAGAGGTGGAAGGCCTAATGTGCCCTGGGATACAGGCGATGAACCTGATGCGCGGCCATCTGAGCTATTTCCCGTATGTTCTTGTCTTCTGTGCTCTATCTCTATCTCGAAGCGCAAGAATCGTGACTCAGTGTGACACATCGCTGACTTGCAAACAGCCATACCTCGTCCCTACTCCCCGAGAACTCGCCTCGCACGAAAAGGCAGCTGTACAACACTATCTACTACTACGGCATCAAGTCCACGCCTCTCCTCTATACACATCTAAGCGTACAGCTCTCAATGATCCAACAGCACCCCGCAAACACTACGGCCAGGCACAGAAGAATGCCCGCTTCGGCATCAAGAGCAAGGCCTCTTTAGACCCCTTTACCGCCGTGCCTACCTACTCCCATAAGTTCGTTCGCGAGGAACGTGCTCTCCCAGATTGGTCCAACCGTCCAGTATGTCGCGAGCTCTTCCCTATGGAACTCTACGAAACCATCGACGCTGCATCCGCCAACGACGGCGGCCTTCCAGGCGGTTTCAAGCGTCGGAAGTTGGAGCTCAGCAGCGTTAGCGCACTTCCTAGTGCAGAGGAAGCTTTTGGTATGGGAGGTGATGGCGAAGACGAGATGCAGGGCCGTAATCTCCTCGAGCGGTTACAGGCGCTCAAGGAGGAAGAAGGCGACGAAGCTGGCGATCTTGAAGACGAAGAAGGCATGGAAGAGGAAGAGCAGGATGAAGTTTACGACGACGAGGATGCGGGCGATTATGACGCCGAGAATTACTTTGACGGCGGTGACGAGTTTGACGACTATGGCGATGAAGGCGGCGATGGAGAAGGGACTTATTAGATGGTCGCTAAATGCTTTCACAAGGATAAGAAAAAAAGAGTATTTTGGAGAGGGCGCAGCGATCATTTGTATATGTATATATATATCACGGCACAGCATTGGTTTGATACCCAAGTCCGCGATCTTCGTGGTCGTGGCAGATAATGAACTTGACATCCATATTTGGATCAACCCTGCGATGTTGGTCTCGTATCCTTGTGAAGCTCAAAGCATTGGAATGCCTAGGGGAACTTGGGTATCTCCAGATAGTCCTCGACCTCCCCTCCTCGATTCTCAATGGCATCAGCAGCTTTTTGTTTTGTCGAGTAATATTCATACACGTCGTGAGGTTGTATCCTCACTAAATTCCCTGTTACAGCTGACAACCCCGTATCCTACGCTTCGCCCAAATAATGCTTCTATGGCCCTTTGTCTTCAAACATGAAACGGACTCTTGCAATGTCCAACAGACTGATATTACCGCAGCGCATCCCTCTCCTTATCATTTATGCCGCCGTCTTCTATGCATTCATGCCCATGGCGTAAACTCCACTGTCCACAATCCCAGCCTGGAGGCGAGATAGCCGTTCTCGAGTGTCGGCAATCTGTCCCGCCTGGGCAACAATCGCACTTCCCGTATCCCTGAGCGCCAATAAAACCTCGTTCAGTTGATCCTGGACGACTACGCTGCCAGCACTGCGGTCGCGCAGAGCTCGGATCTGCTCATAGAGGCCGTTCTCGACACCAGGCATATCTCGCTCAATATCGCCGCGATACTCATCGAGACGAGCCTTGTACTTTTCAATATCGTCACAAATACGGTTAAAATAGGTGATCAGATCTTGGGCATCCGCATGTGTCGACGCAGCATCTGCGCCCCCGGAATCAGCAGCAGGCGCCGGGCTAGCGAAAAGGCCGGTTTGGTGATAGTGTGTCGGGAGTTTGAGGTTATCGGCGCCTCGGAAGCATAGTCGGGCATCAGCGGCGTTCTTTCGGGTTTGATCCTGGAGGGCCTTGACGGTCTGGATATCATTGTTGAGGGCAACTTGAACAGTTCGGAACTTTGACTCGACAAACTTGACGTCTAAGCCCAGTTGCTCAATATCCTTCTCGTGCTGGGGCATGAACTCGCCAATCTCGTCTCGCATCTTGATAACTCGTTGGATACCCAAGTCCAGCAACGCAATTTCATCTTGTACGGGCTTAGCGAGGTCATCGAAGCGGGTACGGGGACGGATGCTGTCGTAGTTGATTTGAACGGCTGAGACTTGGTTTGTGGATTGACCTAGGGTGTTGTTCTGCTGAGGCTGTGTTTGGCCACTGCTGAAAATCAGTGACTGTCATGACAAGGAGCTTCAAGAAACTCACAACAGACTGGTACCTGTAGCGGGCTTCGCCTGAGATTGACCGAAAAGCCCTCCTGTGTTGCTTTGTGTATTTGTTGCTGCAGATTGGCCGAACAGACCTGTGCCTGCTTGTTGAGACTGCTGAGTTTGATTTTGGGTAGATTGGCCAAAGAGGCTGGTGCCGGTCGTTGTAGGTTGCGCTGTTGTTCCTAAATTTCCACAGTGAGCTCCTGGCATTTGCGGCGTCTAACCAAGCATAGCAGTTCCAGTTTGCTACTGACCTTGTTGTTGGGTGTTGTTGGTGGCAGTGTTGCCAAAGAGCCCAGTACCTGTGCCCTGCGTCTGTTGAGTGTTTGTTGCGCCGGTAGCGCCAAAGAGACCACCGCCAGCTGCGGGCGTAGTTGTTGTCGCTGTCGTCGACTGTCCAAACAGACCACCTGCTGCAGGCTTTTGCGCAGCGTTGCCAAAGAGAGACATGGTGCCTGTTGCGCCTGGCGCTGTTGTGTTGGCGGTGGGCGTAGAGGTGGTAGAAGAACCGAAGAGACTACCAGCAGCGGAGGGCTTAGAAGCGGCAGTTCCGCTATAAAATGGAGTGCGCCGGTTAGCAAGAAGAGGACGACGAGGTTGCAGACGAGATGAAGGTAACGAGCTGAGTTAGGTTGGGTAGGTAGTGCTGAGTTGGGTGGATATGATGGTGAATGATTGTTTTGTTAGAGGGTGGAGCTTACAAGGCGTTAGCAGCACCAGTGTTGATGCTTAAACCACCTGCTGGGCCGCTTGCTGAACGGATCAATGACATACTAAGGGCGAAAACAAAGCCCTTTGATTGAATGCGACAGTGGCTACAAAGTTAATTTCACGCGATCTGCCCGTGTTTTGACGCCGCGACACGACAAAAAAGTCTCCAAGCTTCTTGGAGAAGTTGGCGCTTGGACCATTTTGGCCTTCGGTGAGCCTCGGTGAGTGTCCCTGGAGCTGCGGTGAGTCGAGTTCCGGAGAAATGCGGCGCCGATCGACCAATAGCTGCTTTATTGTGAGAGCTTGAGCTTGACGTCTTTGTACTTACATATCAACTCTCGATAAGGTATTGACCAATTCTAGTCGCAACTACTTAATTTTACACTTGCCAACTTCTTATTGCCAGAATCGCAAACATGGATATCGACGACGAGGATGATTTTTATGTGCCAGATGAGCCAAAGACCGAGACCATAGCTCCAGAGGATAAGAAGCCAAAAGCAGATGATCTAGAAGAAGGCGAAGAAGAGGAGGAGGGTGCCGCTATGGATGAGGACGATGACTCTGATGAGGATGACTCAGTATGCGATCTGTGACACGTCTAATACACATTAACTGACATAGTTTCTCAGGACATCGACATCATCACAGAGCGCAAAGATGGCACAAAACCAGCACCACCACAGTATGCTATACCTCCAGGCGCTGGGTTCTGAGGTCACTAACTGGTTCTTCCAACTTTAGACAGTCCAAGTACAGTGATATTCGAAACATCCCCCAAAGAACAGCTTCAAGCGATGTGCCAACACAACCTGCGCCAGCACGGAAGGACTCCGAATCACGACCATCAGTTAACGTCGCTGCGCCAAGCGCCGACAAGACTTCTGCTGCGGCATCTAAATCAACGATAGACGTGAACGCAAACCCGATTCATCCTGGGACAGGAAAGCCTATCACCCAGGTCAACATTGACGAAGGTTAATAACACTACCGATTGTTGTCGCGCAAATGCTAACATGAGCAATTCAAGACCTGCCAGACAGTGACAAGCCATGGAGGAAACCCGGTACCGATATCAGCGACTACTTCAACTACGGCTTCGATGAATTTACATGGGCGCTTTACGCTTCCAAGCAGGAGACCGTTCGAGGAGAATTCGGAGCCGATGTCTTTGCCCAGAACAACAAGAAGATGATGGAAGACTTCAACATGATGATGATGGGCGGTATGGGTATGCCAGGAGCCGGCAACTCGGGTGCTCAGCAAGGAGGAATGCCCGGTGGAATGGACGGTATGCCTCCTGAAATGCAAGCCATGATGCAGCAGATGATGGCATCAGGTATGGACCCGAGCCAAATGGATCCCAGTCAGATGAACGCCATGTTCTCTGGTATGCAAAATGCTGGAGGCGCGGGTGCACAAGGAGCACAGGGTGGCCAAGGTGGTAACTTTGGCGGTGGTTTCGGTGGCAATCAAGGTGGTTTTGGGTATGATCAAAATATGTCTGGAGGAGGAGGCGGAGGCGGCGGCCGGGGAGGATTTGGGGGTCGCGGACGTCGGGGGAGATGGTAGTAGCCTCTCTTTGCAGCCGCCCCTTCTGAATTTCCACAGACCAAAACTAATGGGCTTTGTCGATTTGTTAAAGGGAGAACCTGGCGTTGGGGCATTTAGCCGATAGGCATGGGACCATGATAGATTGGCTCTCTTCACGAGCTACTCAGAAGGACGAGATATCACCGAGTGTAGGCTTGAATACACGTCTTGGACTTGTCTCTGTACCTGCAGACTATACCCAAACAACTAGCTAAGCTTTACTTCAACGATCTTCGCTGGCTCTGTCTTTCCATCCACAGGCACTGCATTTGCCCCAGAAGTCGAAACGTACAGAACTCCCTCATCCTCACCAAACACGCATGCTGTTGAGCCTGCAACATCAAAGGCCTTTGCTTCGCCTGCTACCACCGCAACTTCTCCGCCAGTAGCGGGGATTCGTACTACCGTGTTGGATATGTTGGTGCACACGTACATGGTACCATCGCGAGCTAGAGCGAAATCATCCGCGACAAGTCCCGGCGCAAGCGTTTCAACGAGACCTGCAGCTTGGACTTCTTGCGTAACGGGTACACGGTACACACAGAAACGACTTGTCGTTGTGTAATAGACATAAGTTTGCTCTGGAAGGCGATGAACTTTGATACCATTAAGGCCAACTTGAAAAGGGGCATCGGCTGGAATTGTAAAGGTGTCGTCTTCCAGGGTAACGTTGTATGATCCTGTGGCGACACTGAGCTTGTATACTTTGCCATGGAGACAATCTGTGACGAGCGCAGTGTTTTCATCCCATGTAGCTATGCCGTTGATCATGCCAATCTCAGGCATATCGGCTATCTTGGTCACCTTTGCCTGTTCGCCAGCGAGATCTGCAAGCCAAATACTCCATGATCCGGGCTTGGGCTTGGCACCTCCGACCATATCAAATGAGCCTGCAGCTACCGCAAAGACATCAGGTTTGAGACAACAAATACCGGTGAGTGCCGGGTTCGGGATGTCATCTGGAAGGGGGATGCGTAGGATCTTGGAGCCAGTTGATTTCTCAGGATCAATCTCCCAGACCTCAGGGACATCAAGCCGAGTTGCCAAGATAGTTCCGCTGGGTCTGAGAGTGATGTTCTCAAACCACGTTGGCTGGGAGTCGAGCTGGAAAATAGTTCGAGTATTGGGCATGTTGTCAGTGTTATGTCGTGAACAGCTTCTCAAAGTTCTCGCTCGTTTAGCCTGGCGTATCTTTTAATACTGAATTACTACATATAACAATTGTCTTTGCTTATCCATTGGGTAAGCAGGTTGCCACATCCCTTACCACACAGTCAGCCCAAGTAAGACCTACGCGTGAGATGCAGGATTGATCACCATGGGTGGATATCAGTTAACAATGATAGGAATATTTCCTCCAGGTTTCAACATAGCTTCCATGGTAACGATGCCGGCTATCGTATGAAGAGCAGAAAATTATGCCAGGCAGGATGCAAATATTTTCATAATAGGCCTTGATACAGTAAATGGTATCTTTCCAAGGTCTATATTTACAATCAACTGTATTACTATTATTACTCTCCTTCTTGTGATACTCTGGATGACGAGAATCTGACGCAAAATGAAGCCTGAAGGATTGGGAAGTCCTCGTTGCTGACCCAAATGATTTCTATGGCTAAGAACTACGTGTCTTGCAACCCTTGGTGAGTAGTTTAGGCCGAGTGCTCTTTGTCTGTGACGAAAACGAATCTTCGTTCGATGACTATATAAATGTCATGGAGCTTGAATACAAGGTGATATTTAAGAGATCCAATCACCATCCGGCGTAGACAGTTATTGGTTCACCAAGGACTATCTCATTGTCTTGGCGTCGGTAATCGGTTCAATTTACACATCTCTTGTCCTGAATAGATTATCACAATTCATTCTACATATCGGTACATCTCGATAGGGCTCACAGCGAGCAATCCTCTTGTATTTCACCTAAGCGAATCTCAGTCTCTGGGTGA
This sequence comes from Fusarium xylarioides, assembly GCA_013183765.1. Lineage (NCBI taxonomy): Eukaryota > Fungi > Ascomycota > Sordariomycetes > Hypocreales > Nectriaceae > Fusarium > Fusarium xylarioides. The sequence goes on along the minus strand of SRZU01000080.1, from coordinate 135,427 downwards.
ATCTGAAGTTCTGCTCACACCAAGCTTCAAGTTCCTTTCCATCAAAGCGAGCTGAACCAGCCTCGTATACCACATCCCCGTCGTTGAAGACACAGACATAAGACTTTCCATCAGCCACGTTCAATGCCAGCGCATTGATAGAGACCTCCTGATCCTGTTTCTGACGCAAAACCGGCTCCAGGTTGGCATATTGACCCCGGAGGTCGAATCTGAAGCGAGAGTCCCGATACTGCGCAACCCAGGCGTCGCCAACGCCAAGCCAAAGAGAGTCTACAGCAGATCGAACGGCGTCAGATGTCACTTGTAAGCCTCGACGAATTACCTCGTGAGGGAGCTCCCACTTCTCAGTTCCATCGTCTACACGAGTGTAGAAAGTCTTGTTAGGACCGAGATATAGGAATGATGGGCGTTCAACATCATGTTCTGTGTAAAGATCTGCGATCTCTCCATAATCCTCGAGCTCAGAACTGTCTGTTTTTGATGGTCAGTCAAGTCAATTGCAACAAAAAGAATACCACTTGCTTTGTGCGGCAATATTCCCTTGAGTATAACGACGACACTGGAAGAAGTGTGGAACGGGACCAAGAATGATGTATGCAGTCTTGTCGAGCCCCTTTCGATGATCAAAGTCAAGCTTTGGTTGATCTCCCATCCCTCTGTGAACTCGTCTTCCTCGCATGTCAGCGAATATGATACTATTAGTCTGTTGACTCACCCGTAACTTCTTACTGGGCCACTGAAGAAGTAGCTCTCTCCTGCGAGGCTTACGGTGGCAGCTTCATGCGAGAAGTCTTCTCGCTGGGTTGGTCGACCGATAAAGGTACCGGGGATAGAATAGCTACCGGGCATCTTGTAATGTTGTTTCTCAGTAAATAAGTTGCAAGCCGGCTGGAATATCATGAGGAAACAGCCAGTATTTATAGACTTGACGCGGTAGAGGTGCTAGCAATGTTTCCGCTGTTGATTGCGGGCACCTACCGCTTTTCTTGTTTCATGAGGCTAGAGAATGGCTTTGCTACAGTCACAATGGTACTACAAGCGGCCTGTCAGACTCAAACGAGTTGTGAAAGGACCGACTGTGTCTGAATAGGGGCATATCGCGGGCGGCTTGATTTGGCGAGATACCTCATGTTTGCCGAATGCAATTCCACGTCATAACCCCATCAACATTGCAAACATTTCCAAAACTGGTCTGATCGATCTTTGGGATGTAGTTATATCTGTTTTGTATTATTTCTGTAGCGAGGAAGAGTCGGCTTCCAAGGGGTATCAATTCACACACGCTCCTATACGCTGGGTATTTGTAACACATAGTTGTGCTCAAACCACCGCCTGGCCATCCAACCTGTTTTCGTTATCATAACGAGACGCTTCAAAGGGTCTGCACTAGCTGGAATCTCCAGATGATTCCATGGCTACCTAAGGTTTGTGTACAGCCAACAAAATGAAATCTTGGTCATATCCTCAATCAAGCATTACCAATCTTGTACCTCATGTAGGTATAAACTTCTGTGAATCCTTCTCTTGCTGGGCAAAAGATTGCGAAAAAGCAGCCAAACCAGCAACAATGCCAGCGGCCATGAAAAGAATCGAAATGATACCCCAGATGGCACCCCAGCACTGCGATGAGCCTCCGTATCGCTTTGCGAAAACACTCGCGTCGGACTCGTTGACTTTGCGCAGGATCAGATCGTCGCAAATATCCCACACGCTGTACAACGACGACATGACGCCGATGAATAGGACGACGAAGCGCAGCGCTTGGGCGTGTTCAATAAACCAGCAAGCGATGAGGAGTCCAACCGCGAGAAGAACAGTCGCGATGGTAAGCCAATCACGCTTTCCCCACCAGAGTGTTAGCAGAAAGCAAACGCCGAGCACGATACTAGCGATTTTGCTGGCGACGATGTTGAATCCGCAGAAGATGAGTAGTGCGCCGATGATGGAAGAACCGAGATAGCCAGCGGGAAGCGTCAGGCCTTGTCTGCCGCCGTAGAAATGTGTCACGCCGCCTTCGTTCGGATCAAGACTGATTGACTTGACATGGCCACCTGTGAGGAGAACAGTAAAGGCGTGGCCAAACTCGTGAAAGGCGATGACCAGCATCTGTGCATGTCAGTAGTTGACTTGGTGATTATTTGGTATTAGGGTACATACTTTGAAGGGCCAGAGGATCATGCGGACGTAGGGAACATTCCATAGGATAGCGATAACCACAACATAGACACCGATGATGCCTAATGTGACTTGCTGAGTGTGGGTTGGGTTCTGGAGATCGCGTCTGGTCAGGGTATTGATGGTGTTTTCAGCTGCATACCCCAAAGCCAGCGATGAAGGATCCGGGTGCGGAGCCATGGTGATATCTTGACGGTTTGAGACTCGTTATCGAATCGGGTTTACGGGTGAGAACCTAATTGCGACTGATTGCCGAGACCTATTGGACAATGGAGGTGGATGGCCGTTATTAGGTGTTTACTCGAGTCGCAAAGTCAATAAACGAAAGAGGTGATTTTGAAGCAATGAAAAGCGAATAAAGTCAGGGTGGGATTGTTTAAAGACAGATTTTATTGAGTCACGTTCCCCTCCATCGACTGACATTCAGTAGCAAACGCCTCGTAAGCCGCCGCTTCACGACTTGTCTTGGCTTGAATTCAATTCCTTGGTGTTGACGCGGCATTCCGAGGCGGAGCTGAAACAACGCCTCGCTCTAGAATGTGGCTGGAAATGACCGCCATTGGCTGGTATTAATAGGGGACGGGGTTGCTAGGGAACACCCTGGAAATACTCTCCATTAAAACGTTGACGTGACTACGTCATCTGCCTTTGAGAGGCACACGACGAATAAAGACGATCAAGGGTCCTTTCAAAAGTCGGCAATTAATGTTTATTATTTATTTGGAGACAATTACCCCTGTTTCTATTTTCTTTCTATAATTTATTCTAGACTAGACCTGAGTCACGCTAGAACTATGCTATAAGAAAAAGACCACTCAACTTGGTGATATCTTCCTGAGCATCAGGTATATCCAATGATATCTCACTCATGGGAGACCGCTCCTTTGACGCGCGCTTCACGATACGTATAGGCACACAATACGGATACAGTGGCCAGCTATCAAGTCTCATAACATGGCATTGTTCTCAAAGCGTTCTATACAACGGTTATGGCCATCATGACAATAGCGGCAAGCAGTGCCAGCTTCTAACTGTGAACTTGCCCATTTACTGGTAGCTAGCATTCATCTTTCTCACCGAAAAAAAAAAACATCAACATGAAGCTTCCAACTCCTTCTACGTTGCCCCATCTATCACTGCCAACAGTCCCAGTTCAGTGGGCCCAGATAACAAACCAACAACCAGGATTTGTGCAAAAAAACCACATTGTCATGATACCGCAGAGCAAGGACCTTGCTGACCTCGATCGATAACTCAACTAAGCAGCTCTACTAAACATAAAATACTACGTTAAAAGCCATGGCATCCGCACCACAGATCCCACCCATACCGATCTCCCCAAGCATCTTCCAAACCACACACAGCGCCTTGACCTTTATGATGGCCTCCGATTTCGAGAAACAGAGCTACTGGCACAAGCGCTTCTCGTCCGAAAAAGCTTTCGAATGGCTTCTTCCATCGGCCGATTTCATGCCCCTTGTCAAGCCCGTTCTCGACCGGCTTGACCCGGCCACGGCCCGCATCCTCCACATCGGCTTCGGGACAAGCGACCTGCAGAATCATTTCCGGTCACGGGGCTTCCGCGATATTCTCAACGTCGACTATGAACCACTCGCTATTGATCGGGGTCGAGATCTCGAAGAGCAAGCTTTTGGAGACATTCAAATGCGATATGATGTGCAAGACGCTACGCAGCTAGATCTGTGCGAGAAGTTTGATCTCATTGTTGACAAAAGTACGGTTGATGCGATTTCATGTGGTGGTGAGATGGCGCTACGGCGGATGGCTGCTGGTATTAACCGTTGTCTTGCGGATGGTGGCGTTTGGATCTCGTTCAGTTATTCAGCCTACCGATTTGACCTGGATGACTTTCCGTTTGACGTTGAAGTCCTTGCCAAAGTCTTGACTCAGAAAACGTTGCCGAATGATCCAGATATATACCACTGGTGTTATCTTCTTCGGCCGAAACTAGATACGGCTCCGGGTTCTCCTATAAGTACGGACGACAACCCTGCGGAAGAAGGCTGAGACGATAGTATGCCTGTCAAGCGAAGAATGGCTACATAATGCATTGCTCGGATGGAGTTCCATTGTTTAGAATATTCAACTTCGACATGATAATGCGCCAGCTGGCTGGGTAGTTCTCTTTCGTCCCTGATTGGACAACTCGCAGTTCTTAGACCTTCTTCCCCTTGAACAGATATTATAAATAATGGGATTAATGAAAACTTGATACTCTTTTGTGGAATGCTAGCAAACTATTTTACTAGAGGGTCGAACGAACTTCAGGATGAATCCTCGACTCAAGGGTAGCTATTCTTTACTGGTTTATTTGGCCAGGCGACAGAATCCACGACACCACGATAATCAAGAAAACATCAATTCTTCTGACTTGTAGTCTTCCTTGGTAAGCATGAGGAAAGAAATAGGTTCCTAGATGCCATGTCTGAAATACCCTTGGGTGTTTTGTGTTAAGTCTAATGTGGAATATGCGGATTTTGGCATCACTTCTAAGTCTTGTTATTCAGGTGTGCTGAAGTCAGGCATATATGTCTATCGAGAGTTACATAAGGCTGTGAAGAAGAAGGATTGCAGCGAAATAGGTAGTTGTTGAGCCTAGGGCTTTGTTTTTTACGGAATCGAAAATTTGCTGTAGCTGGATAACTTCTGGCTAACATAACGAACCGCATGTGAGCCTGCAAAACAAAGACGCTTATAAGACGATCTGAACAACATAAAAGCGGTGACCGGATTAATAATTCCACCAGATATTCTTCCTCGAAGAGTTTCTTCAAGACAAGATCCAATAATCACTAGGTTCTAGGATATACTCCAGATTGGGAAACCTTCTCAAACGTGCTCATTCCGTGCCAAGACCACAGGCATCCCAGCTCAACGGTCTCAATCACCATAAATGAGCCTATCAGGCCATTGATGACAGACACTTACACTTAAGAGAGCATGCATTTGTTAGCTAAAGAGCGGGATCGTGGCATTAAATCTGAGTTAATTTTATGCTTATCGTGACTACCTACCTGCAGAAGCAGACACCACCAACATGAACATTGTCGATCTTTAGAGAGATCGACAAACTTCAGGTCAAGAGTTTAATCAATCTCAATCATACGAGAGATCTGTCCTTTCATCAAACCTTGATTCATCCTGAGTTTGTGCTTCTTTAGAGTTGAACCTTGGGCATCCTCCCTCTACTTCACAGAAACCAGACCCAGATCATTTATTGCCCTCCACTTCAAATTGAGCAAGATAGACCCCTAGCCAAGACAAAACTTGCTCACCGTGGCGTGTTATCACCCCAGCTAACATCTACTCGCAAAGACTTAAGATTCTCGATGCCCACCTCTGTGTGCCTAAATTGTAGGATCACATCACAATAACTATGGCTCAATCAAAGCGAGTGGCTCTAGCAGCCCTCCTAACACTATGTGCCACTGGCGTCCAAGCCGACGGCACAGGCCTCATTGGCTGGGGAAAGACAATGTATAACCCAACATGCTCCTTTGCCTGTCGACAAGTTATCCGAAAACAACAACTATCCTGTACTCCCACCGAGTCGACCGAGAATCATGGGACAGCACATAATCCCGTCACGACACCACCCGATTGTTTTGTGGAAGACCATGTCTTTCTTAAGACTATGGCTCTTTGCATAGACACATACTGTCCCCTCGCAGGAAATCCTTCTGTGAGTCTGATCGAAGACTATTGGGCATCGCATCTTGGAACAGGAACTATTGGAAAGTATGACTATGTTCCGGTCATGTCATATGAAGATGCTTTGAGTGCGGCCAGGGAAGACGAATCAATGGCTTCCCATAGCACGAATTCGACGTCTGGTCACAAGAGCGGTAGCCATCATAAGAAGAGAACTGCTCTTTTCCCGCGCCATGGGGGCCACGATACATCTTCTCACGAAGGCTTAGTAACATTCAATGTGTCAAGTCCTTTGCCCGTCACCGCTGGCGGAACAGAGCCTCTCAACGAGACCAGCTTCATCGGCCCTGAGGATTGGCAACTCCAGTACAACTATCTCTATGACTTTGAGGCCAACGAGGCTGGCCATACAACGATGACTCTCACCATCGCTCTTGTGGCCATCTTCCTCCCAGCTATCCTCTCACTGCTGAGATTCATACCCGGCCTGACTAAGAGCCGAGGATGGGCTTACTGGCAATCGTTTCTGGTTGCCCCGGCGGTGTTTGGCAAGCGACATCGTGAGCCAACTGTCGCTGGTAATGTTCCCAACAGAGGACAGGCACTATACATCGCCTTAATCAGCACTCTCAACATCCTGCTCTGGCTCGGCCCATATACGGCCCATCAACCTCAGGCTGGTTTTGCCTCCCTCAAGATGCAGACAATCAGCGTCGTTGGCAACCGAGCAGGTGATATGGCAATGGGTAACGTTGTGGCATTGTTCCTATTTTCAGCTCGCAACAATATTCTTCTTTATTTCACGGACTGGAGCCATAGTACATATCTCCTGCTGCATAGATGGCTTGGGTACTGGGCTATCTTCCATACAATCGTTCACTCTGCCATGCTTCTCGCAAACTATGTCATTCAAGGCACCTACAAAGAAGAGCCGGTACGCGAGTACTGGATCTGGGGGATTGTAGGAACAGTGGCAGTGTGTGCGATATTACCCTGCTCCCTGCTACCTGTCAGGCAGAAGATGTACGAGTTCTTCCTTGGATCGCACATAATCTTAGCTCTCCTCTTCATTATAGGATACTACTACCATATCTGGTATCTTTATGAGTACAATTGGGGTTACGAGATCTTTGCATTCGTGGCTGGAGGCATTTGGGGTCTCGAACATGTCGTTCGACTAGTTCGCATGGCTTGGCAAGGGAATCGAAAGGCAACCATCTCGACCATTTCAGATGTTGACGGAGAGTACATCCGAATCGAGATTGATGGAAAGCCTCTGGAGGGTGGTGTTGCGTATCTTGCTTTTCCTACACTTTCGTGGCGCTTCTGGGAGACTCACCCCTTTTCTGTCGCACATTCTGGCTCATTGACTAGTGAGAACAGCCACCAGCCATCGACAGCTGGTGCCAAAGAAGAAAGTGTGACGGTCTCACCTAGTTCTGAGACAGACGCTGAAAAGGCTGTTAATATCAATCAGAACACTTCAGTTGTTAGCGCAACTGAGGGGAGATCTACTGTCTTCTATGCTCGGGTCCGAACGGGCATGACCAAAAACCTCGCATCACGGGTATCTGCCCAGCAATCTGAAGCACTTCAACTTCGAGTGATCGTCGAAGGACCTTACCATCATTCTGGCCATGTCTCACCTCAACTCTCACACTGCAAAGACATTTTGTGCATTGCCGGAGGTATTGGCATCACAGCCTGTCTCCCATATCTTCGGCAAGGCGCTTCAGGCGATACAAAACTGTTCTGGTCGAGCCGCAAGAAAGGTCTTACTACAGTCCTAACACCAGCTCTTGCTGATCTGCCAAGGAGTGTACAGATCGAAACGGTTGTGGGGGAGCGTTTGAATCTTAGGGGCATCTTGACCCAAGAATTGATTGGAGCGCCAGATGATGGTGCGCTGGCGATTGTCATGTGTGGACCTCCTGGTATGGCTGATGAAGTGCGTAGAGACATTGTTGAGATTGTGAGGAGCAACGCCTTATGCCGCGCCTATGTGCTCTTAGATGAGGCTTATTCTTGGTAGTTTTGGTGATGGTATGTCACTCAATTAAAAAATCAAGATGACGATCTGCCCACTTCACGTAACTTGTAGACCAAATGATCTTGAATTAGAAGTGTTCATCACTATAAGACTAGGTGTCCTATGTGAATCGATCTTCATTTCATCATTTACCGTCTTGCCAGCATCCGGCCCAAGCTGGCGGGACTCAGGTAGACTAGCCGTTATGAGAAACGCGGACCGAGCGGATATATCTACTTGAACTCTATTCAGAGACGTTCTCGTTTCAAGATGAACTTCTAGATCAAGCTAGATTATTTTGTGTGGCATTGACCTGTTTTGACGTAAACGTCAATTTCGGCATCGATAGTTGGAAACCTTGAGTTGCACATAGTCTAGTTAGTATGAGTATGCTCTATAAAAGTTCCTCAGACCATCACCGTAAGCTATCGATGGGTGAATTTCCCATGTGGGATATTTTCATAATCAGCATCGTATACTTGACTAAAGAGTCAGCATTTGCATTTAATTGGTTCTGTGGTCAGCAAGGTCACGTTGGAGATCACGAGTGCGGCGTTGACCCGAGCGAATAATTGACAAATACCAAGAGCAAGATATGCCAGGTTCAGGCAGAGTTCTCACGCTTTACCCCTGGCAGCTGCATCCTTGACATCCGATGACTTGAAGCTTGGCCCTGCAGAGAAGGACAGTTAGGTAGGTGATCGTTTTGACATACGGTGGCGTTAGTAACAGCGCTCTGGAACCTCCTGTATATGAGACCACCTGCCTAATGTGTATTTTTCTTTATCATAATTAGGTATCCGTGGCGCTGAATAGGTTATAAGGCTTGGGCCGAGTGACCAAATAACCACATGGCATCAAAGTATGTATGTTCTGAAGTGTGAGTGCATGAGTTTACTTGACTTGACATGCAGATTGATAGCTGAGGGAATGGTTAGAGTTCCCCGATAGTTAAACGTTGGATCTACAATTACCCGACCACACATACATACATAAAAAGCAAACAACAAACTTTTTTCTGATGTACATAAGATCTGTGTTATATGCCAACAGCTGTCAGAACGACAACCAATGATCCCAAGACCCAACGTAAAAAACGGACCGACCTCAGCCAAACCTGTTGAGCCAGCTGCGAAACAAGTGCAGTTTCCAGTGCCCGTTGGTTCAAAACTTCAAAGCCCTGGCCCTGGCCCTGCTACTCGGCTGTGACATCCCAGCCTCTGATCGTTCAATGATAATCGACTCTTTGAGGTAAAAAGCCTCGGCTGCTCTGTGGATCTGCTCCGCCCGGAAGCCAAACCTCGAATAGCCTAACGCCCTAGAGCCCCACTCGGCCCCAGCGTTAGCCCCGGCAGCTTGGTCCAGAGAAGTAATTGAATGTCAAAATGCGTGGGTTTCCCCCGAAGCCCGGACGCCATTTCCATTTCTTTAGTGCCTTGTCTAGCCTGTCTCTCACTGAAGGAAGCCCTCAGGCCCTGGCTCTGGAGATTTTTTTTTCTTCAAGCCGCTAAACTAGGGTCCCCTGGCTCTTGCATTCGACCACTGACGATGGCGTCTTCTAGCGTAAGCCCTCCCATTCCCTTCTGTAAGCCATGAGCCATCACCAGGAACCCGCCGTCACGCGAGGCCGTAGGCTCGCAAGCAAGGTACGGTATAATCCACTCTTGGGGTCTTGGCTTGGGTTCTTGGGCTTAACGACGAGGATCTCAAGGGTGTCAACTTGCCCTTTACGGTTCCATGCGTGGAGGCGGGTCGATGCGGAGGCGAACGGCGAACCGTCCCTCTCTTCTATCAGCTCACTAGAGTAGGTAGTTATAATCATGCTCCCTCTTCTTCTGACACCCGCTGCCGCGGGCCTCTCTCTTCTTGATCGTCTCGTGTATTTGATCTGATTTCACGATCCCAGTGACTCACTGACAATATGCGCAATCCACCGCCAGAGGTGATGGCCTCATGGCCCCCACCAAATTATGTCAACCCCGTTCATCGTGGGCCTACACTGCTCATTGTCGAGGTCACTATCATGTCTGTGGCCATTCTGACACTCATGGCCCGTTTGTACGTCCGCATATTCAAGGTCAACAAGCATGGACTTGACGACTGGCTGATGCTGGCTGCCATGGTAAATATCCCTCCCAGTCCAACCCAACCCAACCCAACCTCGGCTGCATGTGCAACCCACGATGATCATCTCCAATGCTGACTTACGTGACTTCCAGGTGTTTGGTATTGGTGTTACTGTCTGTGTCATTCTTGCAGCTCAGCTCTACGGCTGGAATATCCATGTCTGGGATCTTAAGAAGTCTCAGGCGGAAAATGGTCGAAAGGTTTCACTCGCTGCTCAGACACTCTTTCTATTTTCCTCGGGACTGGCAAAGAACTCAATCCTCGTCTCGTATCTCCGTATTGCCCCGGCCAAATCTTGGCTTCGTCGTTTGACTTATGCCTCACTGATTCTCGTCACGTCACTCATCTTCATTTTCCTTATTGTTCTTTGGACACAATGCAACCCAACCTCTGCATACTGGAAGCTGGACGGAGGTGACAGTTGCCGCCCTGAAGGACCCAGTGTACTGTAAGTCACTATTTCGAGTTATTTCTGATAATCACTAACAATATCTCTTTAGGAGTCAAGCCATTACCACTGTCATAACTGATCTCCTTGTCTGCGCCCTTCCTCTACAAACACTCTTCCACCTAAAACTACCTTTCTCCCAACGAATGGCCCTCATTGTCGTCTTCTCTCTCGGTCTCATCGTTGTCTTCGCGGCCTCTATGCGCGCATACTACACCCATTATGTTACCGATAAAACCTACGATGTCACCTGGCAGGGCTTCCACCTTTGGATCTGGACAGCCGTAGAGGCCAACCTCGGAGTGATCTGCGGCAGTATACCAGCACTTCGACCCCTATTCCGAAACATGTTCCGATCCAAGAGCAGCAGCTACTACAACAAGACGAACTCTCACGCTTACCCACCCGGCACAGCTCCAGGAGTTGTCACAGTCGTCACCAGCCCCAAGAAGAACTCCCGAAACTGGACGGATAGTTTACAACGAAACTCCAAGGGGGTTAGGATACAAGACGACCATATCGATATTGAAGGGGGATACAACGATGCTAGACGACAAAAGAGCTCAGATAGCGGAGCGTCGTCACTCGAGATGGACACGTGGCCACCAAGACCACAACCTAGATCTTGGCCTACAAATTGACGAGGCATGATAATTTGACATAGTTTGGCGTTCTTGAAACTTGGGTGGGATTTGGATAAGCTTTACGAAGCAGGAATGGGCATCACGGATGAAGGTCTAGGCACCAAAAAAAGGATTCAAACAGAACTTTGCTATAATTAGCACAACATGATTAAACACTTTTTGTTTTGCCCAGATATTGATCCCCATCGCAAAGCTGAATGACATCCTCGCTCTACCTTCGAGTGCAGAGAAGACGAGTCTAGCGATAACAGAAAAAGGCAAACTTCTTCTGGAACTTGACCGTATACTTCTCTAGCCAGTTGACATTCCATGACCACGTGGATTACATTAGCTGAAAGTCAAATTGCATGGGTAAAGCTTGATTGTATTAGACCTCAAGCCACCTCATGCCAAGAGATCGGAAATTTTGACTTAGGTATGTAGCGATGGGGTTATCTTGTGAAGATAGCCTGGGTCGGTATTTATTCCCGGTTATGCCCTCATTGTCAGGAGCACCAGATCAAGTGATGGAGTGTGATGAATGGGCAAATACATACTTGGCGTCATACGACATCAAAACTACTGACGTTTTGTACATGATCTCATGTTGAGCTCCGACCCCGCCTATTCCGTTCAACCCCACTCCATCCGCGCCGTGCCGTCCGGCTTCAGCTCCGGATCCTACATATCTATTCTCGGCTATGACACTATGGGAATGAGCAGTGAGTATTAGTAGAGCAGCCGGAAAGGACGTATAGCTCCAATTGTGAGAGACCTTTAGACAATGTACATTAAAATAATGCTTACATCATCTTGACATAAAGGATTGATTATTGCATGCATTGAGAGGATGGACCCCACTCCTCCGCAGCCGATCCCGCATCCTGCTCCGATGCAGGTGAGCTGAACTGAGCTTCCTTCCTCGAGACCGTCGTATTTATCTAACATCATTTCTCTAAGGAATCTAGTTCTCCTCCCTTTCATCTTCCAACTCTCACATCAACACCTAAATAAGCATCACCACCATGTCTCAGCCAGACCCCAAGCGTGTCAAAACTGATGACGATGCTCCCTATGAGCTCATCTACTGGCCAGTCATTCCTGGTCGCGGCGAATTCGTCCGCCTCGTGTTCGAAGAAGCTGGTGTTCCTTATTCAGACGTTGCGCAGAACATAGAGAAGGGCATGAACGCTGTCTCGAGTCTTACTGCGACAGACAACATCGGCGATGAGCATAACCCACCTGCTCTAGCTCCCCCAGCTCTCAAGCACGGCGATCTCCTCATTTCTCAGACGCCCAATATTCTTCTATACGTCGCTCCAAGGGTTGGTCTGGCGCCCAAAGAAGGAAACGGCGTGTATCATCTCAATGAGATTGTTTTGACGATCCTGGATGGTCTTGTAAATGAACTCCATGATACTCACCACCCTATCGCCATTAGTCTCTACTACGAGGACCAGAAAGAGGAGTCCAAGAAAAAGTCCCAGTATTTCATCAAGGAGCGCCTCCCCAAGTATTTCAAGTACATGCAGCGAGTGCTTGACGCCAAAACCAGTGGTGAGGGGCCATGGTTATATGGCGACAGCTTGACCTATGCAGACCTCGTACTTTTCCAGGTGAATGACACTTACACAATACCCATCAAATTCTCCGTCGAGTCACTGACAACCCGTCAGGCTGTCGATGGCACCAAGTTTGCCTTTCCCAAGTCTACTGAGGCTTTGAAGAAGTCCGGTGAATACGATGGCGTTTTCAAGTTATATGACGCGGTCAAGGAGAGGCCCAACATTAGCAAATATCTTCAGAGTGACAGGCGCAGGAAGTACTCCGAGGGGATCTGGAGATATTACCCTGAGTTGGAAGAGGAATAGGCAAAGGTCAAAGATTCGCTCCTCAAATAGAAAAGTTGGCCCATCACAGTCACGTCGAAGAAGTCCAAAATTGTAACATGTTGTTATTGCCTAAAGAAACTCCAAAATGCTCCTTGTAATACCCAAGCTACCATTCCATTTTCCCAGCCCAAACCCGTTTATTGTGTGACCTCCCAGCTCATAATGTATTCATAAATCATGAATGATGTCCGTAATATCCTGTATCAATACTGTCGTGCCTGACTTGAATATTATCTTTCCTCCGCTGTGACATTGAAGGATCGACGCCCAGCGTATGATCGTCCCACTCTACAGCAGGTCTCTTCTCACCCGTTCTCGTCGTCAGCTCTCCATACAAATATGTTCCTCCCAATTCTCGAATACGTTGCTTACGCTCCTCCCCATCCATGTCTGCCATACCACTGAAGTGATCTACCATATTGCTTTCGCTCACGTAATACATGGCTCCAGCGATGGAGCGAGGATCCACCGGCATATCAGGCCAGCGGACAATGAAGCTCAGAAGAATAGTTACTGCCATCAGAGCCAGAATGCCAACAGAAAGTCGTGCACAGATATCGTGCGAGACTCGTACTTGTGATAGCGAGTAAGGGATGTTGGCAAGGAGAATGGGCATGAACTCGGAGAAAGTGGCCATTAGGGCGACCAGACCAGGAAATATTTGTCCATGCTTGATGGCAGACCAGAAACCAGAGAAAGGGTTCGTAGGTCTCGTGAGCAGGACTGAGTTGGATGCTGACTGGGGACCATGCGACATGACCTGATATGGCACAACCATGGCGATAGCTGTATAAAATTAGCCTCAACTCGGGAGCAATACATCGGGGAAACTTACTGATAAAGAAGGCTGTCCAACTAAAGGATATGATAACACCGAAAGCAGCGAACAAGAACCGGACACCAAAAGTCTGGCTATTCATGAAGTTCTTGAAGGAAGATGACTTGTCCAGTGTAAGATGGTAGTATAGCAGGAACACCATCAACCCAAGCAAGAACAGCAGAAACATTAAACGCCACGCCAGGCCGAGCATGATGAATGGGTTTCTTCGCCCCTTTCTGACTGCCTGCGTGTCCACAGAACTAGACTCTGAAAGCGGATGGTTATGCTGAAGGTTCTCCCCGGCGTCGTCGTAGAGAACAATCCCGTACTCAGTCTTGCCTGCGCGGTTCTCAAAGAATCCAAAGCCGTATCGCTTCTCTGCCATCTCCTTTTCTATTCTTCGCTCAGAGTCTTGCTGGGGTCTGATATCTCTGTTCGAAGCCAGCGATGCAACTCCTGCAACACTCCAAGGGTTTGCGTACACCCCAGTGTGAAAATTTCGCAGAAAGAACAGTAGACCGCAGAGCAGTAAGACCATCAGACCTAAAACTGCAAGGAGGATGCGTGACGATAATGGTGAGACACCCAGGGCTGGAGCACAACCCTCATAAGCGTTGATTTTGCACTGGCCATGCATCTTGAAACCAACAGCTTCGACTGCCAGAGGCGTCAAAAGTGCCGAGAACAAAACGATCAGCATCGTGATGAAAGGCACAGGATGGCCATCGATAAGACCATTGAAAGGCTCTACAATTCCTGCCCAGCCACCAAAGTGAAGATTCATCGACTCTGGCCCCATTGCTCCGTCGACCCGGTTCAAAGCGTGGAAAGGCTGAAAGAGTTGGGCGTTGTAGTCAATGACTCGTGCAGGTATCGAGAGCATAACTGCTAGGATAGGAGGAAGAAACTTTCCCAAGAAGTACTTTCCAGCATCGAGCTCATACACTGTAACCACAGACTTGACCACTCCCCCGGTTGCTCCAGCTTCCGATGCATCATCGGTGCCAGTGGGAGCAATTGTGGTGGTCTTTTCGTAGGTTCTCGTTTTCCCCTTGATTGTCGATATTATCGTAGAAGAATCTGTTCGTTCAGATGTTATCGTCTTGAATTTGTCGGTTGACTTGGTCGATATGATTGTCGTGGGTACAGCAGACTTGGTAATTGTTGCCAATGATGCGACTTTAGTTGAGATAACTTGGTTAGTCGTGAGCAATCCGTCAACTCCAGTCTCGACGATGTCAACTGTGGTCTCGAAAGCTTCGATCTCGCTAACAAATGTTTCGCCTTCCTGAGAAACAACTACCTCGACCGTCTCGATATCCTTGACCTTAGTGACATAGGTTGTCGGGTCCAGCTTCTCGACTTTCTTCACTGTGTGGTCATCTTCGACAGTGACGACATCAATAACCGTGGGCTTCGCCTTTTCTGTCGGCTTGGGCTTGCCAATAGGCTTCTGGTCTGTATAGATAGAAGTAATGGTGATTTTACCATATGAGACATAGGTACTCGCTGATGCGGTCGTTTCTCCAACACTTTCGTATTGAGTAGGAGCCGCCTCGGTAATTACATGCGACAGAGTCTTTGTCTCGCCATCCTCTACGATTGTAGTGTAGATAGTCTCTGTCCTATCTCCCTCCAGTGTAGATGTGTATGTGGTCACCGCACCGGGAAGAGAGTAAGCCTGGGTAACCGTTATAGCCTCTGTGTAACTGATAGTGCCGGGCGCAGCGGAGTCGGAGCCAGAGGGATAGACGACCGAGTAGCCCACACTGATACTTGTGAAGACGGATTTTGTTGCTTCTCCCGGTCTGGTAGTAATAACCTCGGTGACGACCTTTGTTGGGATCACGGTATAGTCTACGCTCGTCATGGTTGAGCCGTCCTTGACTGTCGTGGTAAGGTCCCAATGCGTACTGTACTCCGTGGTCTCGATCGTTGTGGTATATTTTCCTGTCGTGCCTGGTACAGTAACAACAGTAGACACGTCGCTCACGATGTAGGTTGTTGCGAGTATTGTTTGCCTTGCAACTTCAGGAGTCATTGCCGCATCGTCTCGTGGGAGATTGGGACTGTCATTGTTGCTTCTCTTGTGAATAATCTTTGCTGTTCCATCTGAGTTGGGCATTTCTATCAGTGCCCAGATGACCAGTCCCATGACAGCCAGGAGGAAGGCTACCTGGCCGATGATAAAGTACCATCTCAAAGCTGTAGGACGATAAAAGGTTCTTTTCTTGCCGGAAGGGAATTTCTCTGAACTGGTGTCCCAAGATACATCGTCTGTGGCTTGAGGCTCGTAGCGCGCGTTGACACCAGCCTGGTGAGAGTACATGGCGACTGTGACTCTGGAACCCTCCTTTGGAACAAGCGAGGAGTGAGTAGACTATTGTCGAGACATGAAGGAAATAAGTCACTATTTACTGCGGAAATCAATCGACAATAGATGGGAAGAACAGACAATATAGACTCCCACATATTATCAAGGGCAGCCCAGCCTCAAGATATTATATGCATAATCTAAAAACAGACCAACAACACCTAGCACAGCCCAGTAGGACTCAAGGACCCCCAATGATAATCGTTTACCGCTGCGAATATAAAACAGAGTGGCGCCCACCCAGGTATAGGGCTGAATCCCGTAGCAGGGGTTAATCCTCTCTGGCCTTCACCATTGGCCTAGCCTGAGACACAGCTGCGAAGCTAAGGATCGAGAACAAGGATACGGCTGAGGTGAGCAGAGGTGCCAAGCCAAGAATATCCACCAACTGCCGGACGAATGCTCCTCAATTGGGAGCCTCCTTTCATTGTCCCATCTGTCGTGACCATTTACAGCAACTTCGATGTCGCGAACAAGGCCATCAAGGAACTTGTTGTCGTCCGCGAGGCTGCAGGGGTTGTTGTACTCTAAAAATCGCTCTCAGAGTTGCCTTCATCATCCTCCGCATCATCATGGTCGTACAAGATCACTACCATGGGGGAATGACCATATGGAATCCCAAGACTATCAGTACTCGGCTTTCTTCTTGGTAAAGCGGTATTTTTTGGCTTCTTCCGCATAGGAGATGCCCGCCTCTCTAACTCGTATCTCTAAAGGAATGGCCAACTGAATCTTTAGCCAGGTGTATTCGTATCTAGACTGTGCATAGCAATTTGCTATACCCATCGCTCCATCGTAATCCGCCCATGATGGCGATCATCAATACTAGAGCCGTCACAACACTGGCCGTGCCATAAATCCAGGCACTTCGCCGCCTCAGAGTGCTAAGTTCAGCAACCCACGTTGAAATGGTAGTCAAACATCCACAGAAACCATCTTCCATGCCCTCCAGCACCTGGCAGCCGATGACTCCACCAACCGGCACGTGTGCGAGATCCCACGACATGCCTAGGATCACAGTACCAAATACATTGGCAGTGAATGTTCCCAGAGGAAACGTTTTCATCTTTCCGTTCAGGTACAGAGACAGGTAGAAGCGTAGTAGACAACCCAGTGGCCCAAAGATCAGCGCGAAAAGGGCTTGTCCACGCCAGGCATCATGTGGTGGGAATATGGCGAGAAGTACTGCACCAAGCCAGCAGCCCCAGCCAAGAAACACGCCCAAGGGATCAAGCACCCGTCGACTCAACGAGAAAGGAATCGATGGTGTAACGCGCTCAAGGCCAATAGCCAGGTGGGCACCTAGGAACAAGCCGGAAAGTGATAACGACACAGTGGTGATGATGACGGCTAACATCGCCATGAAGGAATAGCCCCCATTGCGACTCGTCGGCGACTCTGACCAGCCAGGCGTCTTCAGCTCATTAGACAAGGCCAAGAATACGTCCTTGATAAAACTCGAAAACGTCGTGAAACTCCCGCAGAAACCCGTTGCCATTCCGATGTACAGCGGAATCGTCTTCTTGGTCGCAAGATGCGCTCGCTTCGCTGCGTCTAAATCTACCTCCACCTGCTGACTTGAACCAGATCCATTTGCTTCATCCTTTTGCTTTTGCTTGGCCCGCTTGATAGCTTCGTCGTAGGTCGGAGTCCCCCACTCGTTGCGGAAGAGCTTGCGATCCTCCGCGAGAAATCCCATCACAACACTTCCACTGAAATTGGCCCATATCGTGTTGAAGATAACGGGAGTGCCGCTATAGCGCGTCAACGCAGTCAAGCCCAGACGCGCCAATACTCCAAGGATAGCGAATAGCACGAGATACGAATGCGTGTAAAGGCTTGTAAGCAATTCGGACGTCTTCTTCTGCTCTGCCTCTTGTGGTATAGGCTCTGGTTCGAGGGGGGTATCAGAGCGGACGAAGTTGGCGTGTCCTCGCGGTTGGCCTTGGGTGGGACACGGCGAGAGCTCTTGTAACGGAGGAACAGGTTCTGTCTCGTCGAGGTTGCTGTAATCTTGTGGAACGTCGTATGTACCGGAATCGTATCGCTCTGCCCGCGTGGCCGATTGAGCTGTTGTTTTGGTGGTCTCTCCAGGGGTCTCCCTTTGAACCGGTTGCTGAGTTATATCGCCAAGCTCAGCATAGTCGCCTGGCGCATTGTACGCTCCAGAACTCGATTGCCGCTTTTGAGGGGCCGAGGCATCAGCCATGGTTTGATCGTAGCGTTATCGTTGAAGTATTGGAACAGCCAGTCACTTCAGGTCAGAAATCGCAACGTGCTATGGCGACGCAGTTTGTGGTAACAAGACATTTTATTTGGATGGAAGAAGTTCTTGCTGTTGTTAAATTACGATGTCTTAAGGTTTGATGATATAGTTTGTGGCTAGATTCGTCGGATATGACGGCATTAAAGGAAAGAAACATCCCGAGCTCTGCCACAAGAGATGACTGGCGTTTTGATTTCCACCCATTATTTGTGGAGGCGTTTTGCTGTGGAGTCTCTTGGGTTGAGAGGAGAGCAGAACAGAGAGCAAGGGTTATATAGGTAAGAAAGAGATAACAAGACACATGGCACGGGTGATAGAGACAACAGGACGATAACTAGATAGTTTGTATCTTGACCAATAAGGTCCAATTGATGCCCGAGCAAGTATTTGCTAACAGCAAACATGAATATCTAAATGTTGAGTCCTCACCGCGTTTCAATGTAGCTCCTATCACTGACAGCGGTGAGCTCCGTCTTATCTTATCGCACCCCGCCCTCCTCCGAGCATTCCCCTGTAGCTTAAGCTCTAAACCCCGCCGACATACGCTACCGCCCGCCTCGACTATCATTGATTGTCCTTGTGATCTCTCTTGGAACGACGATTGGATCCGGTATCCAATCTCACGTAGTACCAACAAACTGATAAACAGGTACTGACTGTACTGTACAGCTAAGCACAGTTACAGGTACAGACAGGTACAGTGCTCAACGTGTCTCCAAGTAAACACATTACACTGCCTGCTTGCTTGCTCTCGCTCACATACAAAACCCCCCTCCCTCTCCTTTTTCTTTCTGTTTCTTTCTCTCTTCTCCTTCTTCTCTCTCCTTGGCTTCGTCCCAGCATCTCATCTCGTCTTGTGATGCTTCATCGTCTCCTCGTAGATTCTTTACTTTTGTGAAATAATCCGTGCATTCGCCGTACTTGACTCATAATGTCTTCTTCGTTGCCTTCAAACGTCCATGTCTCTCAGCACCCGTGTCTACGGGCAAAGCTGAGCCAGCTTCGCTCAAAGACCAACAGTCCTAGAGACGTCAAATCACTGATTCATGAGATCTCTCTGATTGTCTCTTGTGAAGCTCTCGCCTCGTCTTTGGAAGCTACCGAAGGGACTCAGGTATGAAGCATAATGGCATGGGTACTTTCGGAGCTTCACTAACCATGATCAGGATGAGACGCCTTTAGGCTTCCAGTTCACTTCCACAACAGTGCAACCAAGTACCATGTGTCTGGTTCCCATTCTGCGATCAGGTCTTGGAATGGTTGACGGTGAGTTCAGTCACTGATCCGATCCACTCATACTGTCTAAACTGACCTCTCCAGCCGTGCAAACCATACTCCCTATCCCAGTTCCAGTCCATCATCTGGGCATGTACCGTGAGCCTTCAACTCTTGACCCAGTCGAGTATTACAACAATCTTCCCCAGCAAATCCCGGGTGACTCCTCCAGTAGCAATGCTAGTAGCCTTGCTATCTTGGTCGATCCTGTTATTGCAACCGGTGGAACCTGCGCCGCCGCTATTCAGACGCTTCGTGAATGGGGCGCAAAGAGAATCATTGTTCTCGCCGTTATTGGAGCTGACGACGGTGTTCAGAGAGTCGCTGCCGAGTGGCCCGAGGGATGCGAGGTCTGGATTGCAGCAGTGGACAAAGAGTTGACCAAGGATGGTATGCTGAAGCCTGGTCTGGGAGATGTCGGTGATAGGTTGTTCCTGACTCTCGGCAAATGAGTGCACTTTACGGGCTTTTGGGCGTTGTATTCTCATTGCATTAACATATAGCTTAGATAGTATACATCATAACTACCCCATATTCCTCAAGGAATTATAAACTGCTCCTCGTCAAGTAATGTGCTCTCGTTCCAGCACTCGTCAATCCATTTCCCTGTCACTAATCTTGGTTGCACGCGCCTTGAGCTCAGTTCTTTTCGTACCATATCAGCGGCCTCTCCCACTTGCATCGGGTCGTCGCCCTCGATCACCACATGTGTCACAGACAGATCATTGGTGTCATCTGTAACATTACCCCCACCGTACTTGACAAGGTGCTTTAGCCTCGAAATCTTGTCGCCAGCTTCCACGGCATGAAACAGCACCACACAGCGTCGGAAGGTGAAGCTCCTCAATCGTCCCAAGTCTTTCCCATGCTCCTCAAGCTGTTGGAGAAATTCATCCTTGTCAAAGTGCGTGCCGTCTTCAATCTTAGGGATGTCGTGCATTAGCTCTCTGAGTTCTTCGATGGAAAGATCCCGCGCGTGACTGTCCCCAAACTGATCTGTGTTATCTTCTGCCGCTCGTTGTAATTCATCAGTAGCGTGGAACAGATGCGAAGGTTCAAATGGCAAAAGAAACGCCCCCAATTCCTGTTCAAGACAATCTCTTATCCATTTGGGGCGGATAATGTCAACGGCCCCTCCTTTAATGAGGCTCGCCACCTTCACCACCTTCTTGTCGGCTATCAGAACCATGTTTGTCCCTGGCACGGCTCGTTGTACGACTGTGCCGCCATTTTCCTTGATGATGGTTTCAAGCTGAGTCTTGGTCTTTTTATAAGGCCGGAGCGCTTCTGAAAGCACGCAGAAGTCCAGTCCCTTGAAAAGGTTTGTCGTCTCTCTCTTGAACTCAGGTACAATCGCGTCTTCTCCAGCGATGATCAGCTCTCTCTTCACTCGCTTGGGGTTGCGCCGCTTCCTGTCCTCAACCGTCATCGCCTTCTCCTTTGACTCTTCATCAACTCGCTCCTTCAACTCCTGGAACTCTTCAAGGGAGAGGGCTGTATCCCAAGTTCGGTCCAGTCGAAGTCTTCTGAATCGTGGGAATCTTAGTGTGAAGCCTCTAGCAAATTGATCTGAAGGTCCAACACTGGCTGCTTTCACAGAAACAACAACAGAGTCTTTAGGTCGGATCCAGACATCTGGTCTCTCATACTGTCTAAGCTCTCCTCCTCCAAGTTCGATGTACTTTGATGGCGGATTCTTCTGATCCCACTCAATCCATTTGCCTTCTGTTCGATGCCGAATTTCAGCATAGTCTTCTGCACGGAAACCGCCACCGACCTTGAAGAAACTGAAACATTTCTCGGGGTTGGCGCCAGCTTGGATATGATTCTGCGTAACCCGCAGTCCACACAAGAAGCTTGATAGCATGCCACCTCGTTTCCCTGAGCCATAGTAACCACCAATAATGACACAGTCGAGGGACTCGCCAAACTCGGACATGTATTCAGGTTTGACCTTGAGCCAGTCATCATTTCGACTATTGAGACGGTACATAGATCGCGGGTTCTTCAGCACGAGGCCTTCAGAAGCATTAGCGACAACCTCACGGAGAAGAGGCTCGATTGCGTCGGCCTTTGTTGCCTTGACGTAACTGTGAATTTCTAGTCGGCGATGAACAGGCTTGATAGCCTTTTCCAAAGCTCGATGTCGATCCCGCAGGGTATATTGGGTTAGAGGTTTGTTGTTCAGGTAAAGGATATCAAAAACGCGGAACAATGGCCTGTGGCCAGCTGAGTCTGTATCAGACTTGTTCTTCTGTTCCGAAAGCGCAGCTGTTTTGAGGGTGCCAAAAGGCACTATCTTGTCGACACCCATATCCCAGGTGATCATTTCGCCGTCCAGGATCAAGTTTTTCACTCCAGATGCAAATGCGTTTTTCAAATGTCTGGTTAGACTTGAGTTTTCGTCTTGAAGGCCATCGCCGTAGAGATAGGTGTAGTCTTTGGCTTTCCGCGACCAAAAACAGAACCTTTTGCCGCCTGGGTGGCTCTTGTCTTGGACCATATGAACTTGCATGCGCTCGCCGTCCAACTTTTCCTCGATCCAGAATTCGGGATCTTCCTCGGTTGGCCGCAGAAGAGCGATCATTTTTTCAAATGATGAGGGCATCTGAAATTGTGCTAGTTGTGGTTGGAAACATTGCATCAAGGCAACGCCAGTTTCCTCCTGCTCAAGGCGGGTTTCTGGGTCATGCAGCTCCCAGCACACACGTCTTAGACTTGAGGACACACTAAATAGAGCATCTCCGTCTGGATGCCACAAGTCAAGGAAAGTCTTCTCCGTGGCCCCGACTTTCATCTGCTTGAGGACGATCCGAATGAGCCACATGAGCTCTTCTGAATTCATGCGATTGTAGAAAGTCTCAAAGACTCGCAGATTCTCTGCCTCTCCTGTTGAAGCAGCGAGTTTGTCAAGCTGCTCATTGACTTCTGCAATAGTCATATTCCCAACCTCGGTGCGCATTGGCCTCTTTGAGATGACTTCAAAGCATCGTCCTGCGAAGTCGCCCGCCAGGCGCGACGCTGTTGTCTGACCGGGTAGCTTCCAATGCAACAGGTTGTAGCCATCTTCGGAATTTTTGTCGATTTTCATAAGCTTGACGAGCAACTTTCCAATTGTATTTTCTTTGAGCCCATAAACTCCACGGTCACGGTCTTTGTCTGGCAGGGTTAGGCGCAAAGCGGGATAGAAATCAGGGCCAACTTCTTTGCGCCATCGAGTGATGAAGCGCTCAATAATGTGCCGACGCTGTTCATGAGGAGAAAGCTTATTCACACCACGGAAACCCTTTCTAGGGCCTGCGCCGGTGGCATTCTGCTTCTTGTTCTCATTGAGGGGGTTGAAGACTTCTCGAAACAGTTCCGAGAAGATGAGCGTCTTTGAGTGATTCTTTGGGCGATTTGGAAACCTTGCGCATGGTCAGTAAGAGGATATAATTCTGGACGGATTGTGAATTTCTCACTTTTCCTCAATCTCTTCGCGGGTCATGCCGACGATGCCATATTGGATCTCGTCTTCATGCTGTGCCTCATCGGTTTGCGACATGATGTTTTGTTTACTCTAGTTGTAAGCTGGGGTGGTTGCAGAGTAGTGATGTATGGAGAAGAAGTGTGCAATAAATCATCGGAATTGGATGCGTGATGTTTCTTTCAGACAAAGAGAAGTGCCATTTTCTTTGTTCAACTGCTCAAGTCAGATCAACGTGGGCGTGAATGAGCTATGGTCTGGGCAGGTACGGAAGGCCAAATCGACATCTGTGCCAAAATTCACATTAAGGGATTTTTTTTCATTACACGTACCCCAATGTAGTACTAGAGGCCCCATTAAGCTGATACATAATATAATATTATTGTATTAGGTATTATTATTATAATGCAGTACTAAAGGAGAAGGGTAATAGCCTTACCTTATATATACTTATATAGGCTTATAATGCTCTATATAATCTAAGATTTTTACATTTTAAAATCTTTACTTATATCTCTTATTTTAATAGCTTATATTAAATTCTACCTTAAAACTAATTAAGGTTATATTAAGCTTTATATAGAGTTAAAGGCTATTAAAAAAGCTACTTTTTATCTATTTTATTAATAACTGCTTACTAAAGCTATTAAGGTTATTAACCTTACTATAAGTAGCTCTATATAGCCTAGTTTAATAACAATTTAAACTAAATAAATATAACTAATCTCTATTATATATACTAATGCTATAAATATAGCTATAAAGAGTTAATAGTATAGTATTGCTATAATAAGCTATAAAAGTATAATTACTATTAAACTAAAAGCTACATTTTATATTACTTTAAGATACCTTAAAGAAGTTATTCTAGGCATTTCTATACTAAAGTATAATAAAGGAGTTAAAAGTAAGAATATTAAAAGCAAGATTATAGCCTTATTAAGCTTTACATTTTTATTATATAATAAAATAGTTTATTTTATTATATTAAGTTATTATAAGGAGTTTTCCTTAATAAAGTAAAAGCTTATTAGTAGTTATATTACTAGTATATATTTAAATAAGCCTATTATATATAGTAATGCTATTTATAAGATAATATAACTAAAAGACTTCTTTAAAGTAGCAAGTATTATACTCCCTATTAGAGCTAAAGCTCCTATTTCTTTTATACTTTTATACTTTAATATATAAGATAATTTAAATAAGAGTAATACTCTATACTCTAATAAGTAGGCAATTAAGTAAATAGAAGCTAAGGTAGAGGCTAGAATACTAACTTTAAAGTATATAATAAAGCTTAAGAAAGAGGTATAAGATAAGAAGGAAGCTATATAATATAAAA
Organism: Fusarium xylarioides; assembly: GCA_013183765.1. Lineage (NCBI taxonomy): Eukaryota > Fungi > Ascomycota > Sordariomycetes > Hypocreales > Nectriaceae > Fusarium > Fusarium xylarioides. Next base: position 110,915 of record SRZU01000080.1, on the reverse strand, counting down.
TAAAGGTAAATAAAATTAAACCTAAAGTTAAGGCTAAAAAAATAAAAAGTAAAGAGAAAAAGTAAGATAAAGATTTAAATTTATTTAAGGTATTTTTATAATCTATAATATTAGATAAGGATTAGAGAGATGTTAAGGCTTGAATAAAATAGCCTATGAATTCGATATAGGTCGAAGGATAGATAACTGTAATAGGTGTAGAAGAGGCTGTAGAAATAGGAAGGAAAAAGGTTGTAACTGTGTTGTAGATAGGCATAAGGTAGGATGTATAAGGTAAAAGTAGATTCGTTGAGAAGAGCGATTTTTTCTGAATTTAATGATGTATATTATGTAATAGAAAAGTTGATAAGTCTCTAATTAAAAAGAAGTTCCCTGAGTGGGAAAACCTGGGTCTTATATAGACCTCTAGAAGAGCGGGCATTGTGATTCCCAGTGCGGAGTAGTCTCAATGATGATGAAAAGACTATCACAAAAACCGCCAAAATTCGGAGAAAAATAAGATATACTTTTTACCCAATTTGGAAGGCGCTAGGTTTTAGTATGCTTATAAAGCTTAAATAGGAAAACAGGGTTTTTCGTGGTGTGTTATGAATCATCCAACTGAGGGGTAAAATCTCGTATACGTAATCCTCATTATATAATCATCACGTGACCCCAGTCACATGACTTTCCAACTGATATTTTCCTTAGTAAGAAATATTTAAAGTTTATAGAAAAAACTTTAATATGTGGAACTTGCTCAATTCTCCACATATTGCTTAGGTAAGCACACCAATCGAAAGCCCCGAATTTTCTCATTATTTCGGTATATATTTTGCCCTGATTAGTCATCTAGAACATAATATATTCCTTAGTTATATAATAAGACCTTTATATAATATCAGGTCTTAACAAGAGATAAGAAGGATAAGGAGGATATAGAAGAATAAGATAAAATTGCATTAAAGAGAAAAACTAAAGGGTACTCTTTATAATTAAAGAACTTACTATAGAGGTTTAAGGGATAATATTAAGCTAGCTTTTAACTTTATAATTAATTTTATTTTAATTAATATTACTTTAAGCCTTTTAGTTAAGTAACTGCATATTAATATTATATATAGTTAAATAAGACTATATATAATTAATTCTACCTATAGGTATTTTAAGAAGACTAATAGCTAGCTATTCTCTGCTTATTATATATGCTTATAATTAGGCTTATAGGAATAAGTATATAGAAAGCTTTAGGTTCTTAGGGGTATCTTAGGAAAAGATCTACTTATAAAGAATTCTTTTATATATTATAATTATATCTTAAGGCAAATAGCTATTAAGATTAATATAATTATATTTAAAGAGCTCTTTAAGGAGTTATAATTAATTAAATAGAATTAGATAAGTATAGCTTCTTATTTCCTAAATCTCTAGCTAATAGTATAAGACCTAAGGCTAACTAGAAAGAATATATAACCTATTATACTATTTATAGATATAATATATATTCTATATATATATAAATTTAAAAAGCTTTATATATATAATAGGTATAAAAAGATAAAGAATAGCAATTCTATTAGAAATAGAATTAGCAGGAAAACGCCTATTAGCTATAATTCTTTTAAAATATTCCTATAAGTAGTTAGTATAATATTAAATATATATATATATATATATATATATGCTAGTGCCTTACTTAGCTATTACTAAGTTAGTACTATTAACTCTTAATCTTTTTATTATATATACTTTTACTATATATCTAATAATTATAAAATTGTATTTATAGTACTATAGTATTCTATATATAGCTTTATACTTAGAAAAGGTAAAAATAAGTGCTAGCTATTATAAGGGTCTTATTACTACAATTTAATTAAATAATAAGAAGTATACTTTCTTAATTCTCTAGAATATAAAGGTATTATTTAAGTATACTATAGGATATATTAGCTAATATACTAATATATAGCTATATAATATACTATAAATATGCATTAATAGATATATATACCTTAATCTTTTAAGCCTTTAGCTTATTATAAGTATTAATTAATTAAATAAAGTTAAGCCTAGGTGCTATCTATTTAGTTTAATAATATTACATTATATTCTATTACTTAGTTACATTTATAGGCATAAAATCTTAAAATGCTTTATATAGTGCATATTAACTTAAAGATAACTGTTTTTACTAAATATAAGTATAGTAATAGGTTTAACTAAATAACTAAAGCTTAGTATTTAGTAGGGCATTATTTTAAAAGAAATTGCATAATTTAGTAAGTTATTCTTCTTTCTGCTCTAGGGTCTAATGCTATAAAAGGCTAAGGCTTTATTATATCCTAATTAGCCCCCTATAAGTTACTATAAAGCCTTCTTTTTATAACTATAAAAGAATATTCTTATTCTTAAAAACATTTTTAAAGAATAGCTCTTTAATACAGTTATATAATGCCTTAATATCTTCTATTTAGGCCTAAATAGTACTAGGTATTATCTAATTAGATTGCTAAGTTTAAAAATATTAATATAATACTCTATAAGAGGTAAAGATATTAAATTCTATTAAAATACACTATATAATATTATTAGCAGTTATTTAGTTATAATACTTCTATTATTTAATTTAAATATAGTAAGTATTAAGATTAATAGAAGGGTAGCCTTTAGAGCTTATTATATAATGTAAAAAGAAGAATATAATATTATAAATTAAATTTTAAGTAAAGGATTTACTATATAGTATACTATAAAGTAATATGTAGCCCTATAGCATAATATAAAGCTATAGAAGGCTAAGCTCTATATAGAGTACTTTTTATAAGGATACTAACTATATAGTCTTATAAAGCCTTATAAGATAGTAAAGGCTTCTATTTTATATATTTATAATTATATTATTAAAATATTTTTAAATAATAAAGTAAATAAATAAAAGCAATAAACTTTTACTATTAAGTATTATAATAATATATAGTACCTTTAGTGCTTTATAGTACTCTATATGCTAATATATACTTTATAATACTAGTTATAAAGTTATAAATTATAAGCCTTATCTTTATAAAAATAAAAAGCTAAAATCTAGCTATAAATAACTAATAAGATTAGTATTACTTTAAATTATTATATATAGGATTAAAATACCTTATTTACTGCTTTTTGCCTTCTTAGCCTTGCTCTTAAAGCCCTTCTTCTTTATTCTAGTAGTAGTATCCTTAAAGATTTTAAAGAGCTTCTTATACTGCTTTCTACTTAGGAAGCTAAATATCTTTATAGAGCTCTTATTACTATTACTATTGCTATTACTATTACTTAAGGAGTTACTACTAATAGAAATAGAATCCTATTTAGCCTTATACTTATAATCTATTAAAATATTAGTATAGAGATATATAAGGTACTATAAGTATATATACTTAAAGATATAAAAATAAGATGCTTCTAAATAGTTCTAAAGGCAATTAGTATAACCCTTATTTTACTCTATAATATAGCAATTAGTAAGAGTACTATTACTATTTATATACTTTAAGTATAAAAGTAATCTAAGCAGTTTAAATCTATATAAATAATAGAATATAGTATTAGCATTCTATAAAAAGAAGTTAAGTATATAATTAGTAGGTTAATTCTTACTCTTCTTCTTATATAAAATAAAAGTATTAAGCTCTTTAAGTATCTATATAAGTTAGTATTAAGTAATATAAATATAAAAGAGGATAATTTACTTAATTATTATTAATAGTAATATAGTTAAAGCCTTTATAGAAGTATTTCTTTAATATATTTAAAAGAGCCTAGATAGTTAACTCTAGCTATATAGTAAGGTAATTGCTTTTATAATTAAAGGTATAAGTAGGAATACTAATAACCTTTAAAACTAGATATTTAAAAGTCTTTACTTTTAAATTATAGTATAAAGCTTCCTTTATAGCTGTATAGGCTAGATCCTTATAGCATTTAATCTTATAAAGGTAAGCCTTAAACTTTTCTTTTACTTCTATATAAAGCTCTTTAGACTTTTTATTATCTATCTCCTTTTAGCATTTAGCAAGTAAGAGGTTAAAGCAAGCTTAGGCTTTAGGGCCTTTATAAGCTATAACCTTATAGTAATATGTAGCTATATGCTCTTCTTTAGCCTTCTTTAAAGTAATAAGATAATTAGCTTTAAACTTTACTAGCTTAGTAGTAATATAATCTACTTTAGCCTTTTTCTTAGTAGTAATACAATCTACTTTAGCCTTTATCTTAATAGTAATATAAGCTTCTTTAGTATTCTTCTTTTACTTAATAGTAATATAAGCTTCTTTAGTATTATATATAGCTTTATCTTTAAGTACTTTATAGGTTTACTTTATTATAGTATTATATAATCATATAAGGTTTTATAAGGTCTAAATAAAGTCTTTAATAAGAGGTTAGCTTTAAGTAATAATTATAATATACTAAAATATAAAGAATATATAGTAAAAGGTATATTAGAATAAAGCACTTAAAAGAGTAATTATAATTAATATAATATTAAATTATAAGAGGGTTTTAAGAGTAAGGAAAAAGGGTAGTTAATATAAGCTAAAGGTAAATGCCTAGAAGGTTATACTTAAGATAGAAAATAAAAAGGGAAAAGTGCTTTAAATTACTTAGAAGTATAGTAAAAATAAAGCTCTTAAGTATTGAAAAGTCAAAATGTCTCTGCAGCAATACGCGAGGTATAGCTAATAGGGTCTCATATAATGAGATAACATAATATAATGCTTATTTTCAGCATATCACAATATAAGGCATTATATACTACGCTAAAAAACACAATAACCTTAAAATTAAGTCTTAAGGTCATATAGCGCTACTGCCTTTAACCTTATAATCTAACTAAATAAGTAGCCTTAATCTATAAGCATAAAAAAGATATTCCCCCTAGCCTGCTAAGGCTAAATGCCTTCTCTATTATTACCTAGTTAAAGCAATTACTACTAAGGCTTTAACCTAAATAGACTATCTTAAAATAGGCTAAAAACCCTAAAATCTATTATAAGATATAGTGCTATATAATTAGCATTAATAATAGCTAACCTAGCTATAATCCCCTAGGTATAGCAGCTAATTATTATATAACTAATCCTTTAACTAATATTAATAATCTTAATCTTAATTATATCCTAAACTTATATGCCTTCTTTTACATTTAGAAAATTATAAGTAAAGACCTACTATATATTAATAGATTACTGCTAAAGCAGTAAGTTAATCTTATAATCTTTAATTATAAAGTAAAGCTTCTTAATATATAAAATGTATCTATCCTTATATATATTATAAGTTAGATGTAGGCCTTAGATAACCTTACTAATTAGCTAGAAGAGGGTTAAGACTTATTAACTGAGTAATAGGCCTTCCTTACTAGAATTGCATTAGCTAGCAGCAACAGTCTATACTGGGAGTAGTTTATAGAGTTAAAATGTATAGTTGCAGTAATTAAATTAATAGTATAAATATTATATTGCAGGAATTAAGAGCTATTGCAGCATAAAAGAGGGAAAGTAAAAGGGGAAAGAGAGGAAAAAAGGCAAATTAGGAAATAAAGGTTTTAGTATTAAGGGAAAAACTGTAAATGTTAGCAGACTGAAGCTAGCTTAGCAGGTTAGTAATAGATTGGATCAGGTTACAAGGCAATGCAGTGCAGTATAAGGAATACAAATTAAGGGTAAACACAGCTAATTAACACTTAGGAAGCTCTTAAGTATATAAAATTAATAAGGCATATATTAGGCTATAGAGGGCAATTGTAGGTAAATGCAATATGCAGAAAGTAGAGGTTTCTTACCTCTTAAAGCAGATTAGGTTTAAAGGATAAAAATGAAGCTAAACTTAAGCTTAAGGATTAGTATTATGAAGTTATATGGCCTAGCTAAGCGAGAGGTTTTAATTAGTTAGACCTATTTTTATATAATAAACCATCTAGGATATTGCATTAGAATGAATTTTAAGGTATGGGCCTGTACGGTATAGGGTCAACCTACTAAGAGATGAATTTTGGCACAGATGTCGATTTGGCCTTCCGTAGCAGGAGCTCCAACTAGGGCGTTGGCGGTTGCTGCCTGTAACTTCACCAGGCTACAGAGGCAATTGAGGGCCCAAGCTTACCTACCCTGTAATCCTCGTTATTTCAGCACCTGGAGCGTCTATCAACGGGCACGACCACAACAGATGGGATGGAACATTGGAGTGTGACTTGCTACGCTCTGGTAACTTCAAATGCTTTTATTAACTGAATCAGAAAGGAGAGGATCCTATGAAAGTTGCTTCAAAATAGTCGAGCGGTGATGCTGGAAGTGGTGAGGGGGTCTTGTGGTTGTGAAATATGGCGTTGGCCCTTGTACCATGCAATGTCAAGAGACACGAAGTTGACTAAGGTACTGTACTTGACAAAACGATATTCATTGTTTGATGATAATTCATGAAGAGAGCTATTCGGAGAAGTCCAATGAGAAGGTGGTAAGTAATTAGCGAGTTTCCATAATACTGGAAAAGGGTTTAAAGAGAAAAAAAAAGGATTCATTCAAATCTCTTGTCATAATTACAAGTTTGGAAGAGCGTCTGACTTGAGTTTCAGAAGTTTGGCTAACTTTAATTTCGTTGACTTCTGAAAAAGTGCTCTATTGTCGGCCTTTCAGCATCGAACTACTTTTTATTGTGAAGCAAAGATCGTGACCTATTGATGCAGTGCTACTGGCTGCTTCTTCCGAACCTCGCACTTCCTACATAAATTGTCGTAAGAAATGATTCAGTCGGTGGTCCTTGTGGGTCTTTGAAACCGTTGTGTCTGCAGACTATTGTTTCGTGTCTCTTAGAGACTCATGATCAATCATTTCCATGGTACACAAATGGATCCATAGTATGAAGGTTGTATTCGACTTTTGATTAATTCTGTGTTGTTCTATGCCGAGACGGAAAAATGTGGATAAGAAGCTTGTTGTTAAAGCTTGGCCTTGGAGTATGAGACTGCTCATCGGCGATTGGCGTGGAGATTCATCATGAAAGACCTCAGGACGTCATGATGGACGATGGCATTCTTCGATGGACCAGGGACGGATAATCGGCTTCAGCCCATCAAAGTCTGGACCCTTGGGACACACTAATAAAAGGTCGGGCTATTCGACAGTGGCTACGATATACGAGTTGAATGGTTGAATGCTCCCGTCTGGTGCTATTGAGAAACAACCCCCTACTCCCCTAAACCGACCACTGAAATTGGTGCTGACGGGCTGAACTTCCCCTGCATCACGACGCCGCGGCGCATCCATGAGGAATCGAGCACCCTTGAATTTGTTTTTATGCGAGTCTTAGGTAACTCGAACTGGACCTGATCCTTTTCATTACATCTCTCTCAGCTGAGCTGATAGACTTTCTACAGCTTTACAAGTTACTTTTATTCTACGCGCTCCTTGGACTGGCTGCAATACATATAGTACTCTACCTATTTCTCGCCTCTGCCTTTCGCAGGGCATCTTCCCGTCCAATGTCAACATCACGAGACTTCGCTGTCCCAACGGAGGACGATAATGCAATGCAGCCTCAGGACGATATAGAGCAGAGCAGTCGCCAAAGCCATTCTTCCAACACCAACGTATCTGACGAGAAGGATCAGCATGTCCGCTACAACCTCACCCTCAACACGCAGAACCTCTCTCCGCCCCAGGCCGAGCCTACGCGGCCAGTGCGTTCCGACACAGAGGCCCATCGCGAAATGACATTTTCGCCCTCGATATTGCGACGCCGGATGACTCGCGCCCCGACGTTCAAGACGGTGGCGGATTATGATGAGTTCGACACTGCCTTTGGCGATCGTCCTGGTTGGCAGCCTGGCTCCGAGCCTGGCTATGACCCAAAGCTTCCCGATGGAGGCCATGCTTCAATGCCTGCACTTCAAGCACCCTGTGAGATTTCTGTAATCGACTTTTCGCAAGAAAAAATGGTTAAGCGCCACTTCGATAATGTGAATTTCATCGACTTCCTTGAGCAGCCAAAAGAAGAATGGGCCAAATGCCGATGGATCAACGTCAATGGACTCAGTTGGGATGTTATCCAGGCAATTGGCAACAAGAAGGGTCTTCACAAGCTTGCTCTGGAGGACATGATGCAGATCAGGAACCGGACAAAGGCTGATTGGTATCCCAACCACGCTTTCATCGTCATGACCCTGCAGAAGCTTGTCCACCTGGTAGATGATGAAGATGACACGAGCAGCACGAGCAGCACCTACTCTACCAAGACGCTCGGCGCTTTGAGAGGCTCAGTGAGGCAGCTTTGGAATACTCGCAGAGCAGTCGACCCCGAGAAGGATTTTGAGACCTCGCTACGGCCACAGGACCCTATTACAGCAGACCTACAAGAGACGGGCATGATAAGGACCTTGCAGCGTTATCACGCCTCGGGAAATGAGGCACGCACAGAATACATGGAGAGTCATTCATCCCTGACGCCATATCAAATGGCAGTGTCGGCAGAGCAGGTCTCCATATTTCTAACATCAGATAACACGGTCATCTCTTTCTTCGAGGTCTCCGCGGGAGACATTGAACGGCCCATTGTCACCCGTTTGAGTACTCCAGGCACTATTCTTCGCGAGTCCAATGACGCATCCTTGCTATGTCAGGGCATTATTGACGCTATCATCGACCTCGCTATGCCTTTGACGTCTATTTACACAGACATTATTGCCGATATTGAGCTAGATGTGCTAACCTCGCCGAGCATCAGCCAAAGCAAAAAGCTGTATATATGCATTAGTGAGATCAACAAAATGCTGAGCTTCCTCAACCCTATTGACAACTTGGTCAATGTGCTGCGGGATCACAAGACACATATGACCCACGACCAAGCCATGCAGGAACTGGAGAACCCTTCAACTGGTGTTATTGTCACTCCTATGACCCACACATACCTTGGCGATGTGCTCGATCACTGTATTATGATAACTGAAGCTCTACAACAACTCAAACAATCATCCGACAACCTCATCAACCTTATCTTCAACACCATATCAGCCTACCAGAATGAATCGATGAAGCAGCTTACCACTGTGACCATCATCTTCCTTCCTTTGACGTTCATAACAGGATTTTTCGGGCAAAACTTTGCGGAAGAGGGATTCCCCGAAATCCACCATGGTATTTGGTATTTGTAAGTATTCATTTCATCCAATGTTCAGGGGAGACGAGAAAATTGGGACCTCTATCCTACTTGACGAAAAGACTTGAGATAGGCCTGGGATAATCTAGTCTGCCCTGAGACTAGTTATTCTGGCACTTTGGTCAAGGATCAGAAGTTTTCTCGCTCCCTGGCGCTTGTTTTCTTGGGCAGGGCTGTTTACAATGGCAATACTTCTTAAGTACTGCACAATACTAACAACATTTTAGCTGGGCCTGCGCCGTTCCGACTGGTGTAGCAACCATCTTGATTCTCATGAGAGAGATGATTTACAACTGGCTGGTGCGAGCTGTACAAAGAAGACATATCCTTACGATTAGGAAAAAGAAGAAGAGGTCCAAGCAGCAAAAGATCAAGCTTAAGGTGTGACGAATACGCTGCGGGCAGGTAAGAATTCTCAAGGCCTCGACTCCAAACGACAAAAAGGCTAATGGAAATTTAGTATAAGCTCAGGAAGCTTTTTGATAGGCTTGTTTTTGATGGTATGTTATGAGGCCCAGATGCTTTTCCTTCCCAAGAGCCGCTTATGAGGTTGAATGGCGGGAACATTTGCATTAGTGATACCCAAGTATTATCAGAGGATACGGGCGTGATTTATTTGTAAGTGGCAGTGGATTGAGTATGGCATTTATGAACAACTTTACCAAGCACACCGGCCCTTTACAGAAGTCGTTAAAAGCCTAAGAACAAAGCAAGCTATCATGAAGTTACCCAGATAAATTTGAAACATCAAACAAACTTGTGTTGGCAGTATTCTTAATAGTATCATAGATGCTTATGTATTGAATTACGATTCGACTCTATGGATCTAGATACTAGAATGAATACCATCCATGTCTCCATCTTTACACTGCATACGAGGGTGCCAACGTCGTATCTCACAGCCACAACATCCCCTGTTCCAAGTCTGGCCTCATACCCTCCTTTTTAAAACGGTAACCCAAGGTACTCGGAGTTACCAGAGCGCAGCGGGTCAGACTTGAGCATTCTTTGACAGAGAAGGGACAGGGTCAATCCAGTCAACTCTCTTCCTTGGGGTGCACCAATACCCCTCAGAAGATGTCGTACGAAACGGAGGAGGTCTAGTACCGGCTCTGCATGCGGAAGCCATCAGTTTTGATTCAAGCGTCCATCAGCAAGCGATGGCAGTGCCTGCAGGGCATATCATAAGGTTGTATGATATAATTAATAGACTGAGGGTATAGATATCAAAATACAACCAACTCCTGATAGCTTTGGCAGTTGTCATCCCTTCCGTGCGCCGCACTCATAGAAATACATTCTTCACCTTCACCTTCAGCTTGAGCTAGACCTTCTAATTTGGCTTCATTTTATCGTACAAACGCTCTCTCTTAACCATGTCTATTGCCCGGGTGATAGAAATAAGGATATCCAGGAACCAGAATAGAAGGGCATTCGAACCACCATCGAGGGCAACAAACGCCATGTGTCAGAATTATCCGTGTGTTGTGCCAGCCAGCAACACAATGGTCGGGGAGAGTAAAGGGGAGCTCGTTCAGACCCTCTGTTGTCCAGGCATCTGGATCATTGATTCGGTGGATTTCTTGGTAGACTTGGGAGCAGGATGTTTCGAAAAGGAGCTCGCCATAACATCCGCAGAGGTTTAGAAATAAAACGTAACCACACATGTGGGCTATTGAAATCTCGTTCTGGGGGCCTTGGTATCTTGTGCGCGCCCGTTGAGTAGCATGAGTGAGCCCAGAGAACGAGAAGCATAACGATGGTCCTGGTGGCTGAGCTTGAGGCAAGTCGTGTGAGTCTCAGGACATATCATGGTCAGCATCTTCGGATTGTCGGTAGAGATGAAGAGTGGTGGTTTGTCGTTCGTGGTTCGGACGCCAGCTGCGAACCTTCTGATTGTTTAAGCGGTTTGCGCTTCTGCTCCGTTTGAGGATCATTGTTAGTACCAGGCTCATGTGTAGCAACTCGCCCCTAACGAACTGTTTGACAGCCGCTCACTCATGCCGAAAGCAACGTGCAGCTAGTTACTCCGCGCATGAATAGCGAGCCACAAACCCTTCTGTGGCACCAATCTGGCATTCTTGATCCGGCGAAATTGGATCTGACATGTCGGTTTGGAGTTGGCTTTGGACCAAGGAGATTCTCAGTTCTGATGGCTGTTTAGTATGGCCACTCGGCCATTAACGAACGGGAGGGAGCACTATAGCATGAGAACGTCGTTCTCGAAGAAAGAGACGGAATACGATAGCCTAAACTTGCTATGGATTCACAGTACAATAAAGTCGGGTGAAGTACATGCTCGGTTCAGGCTTATACCAGTCCAATAAGCTTGAAATTTGAGTTATCGTATTAGACGGGTCGTCGCGAGCCGTCGCCGCCTGTTGAAACAACGGTACGGACGTCGGGTCTACTTCTTTATTTAAAGATTGGGTGGATCTGTTGAATCCTCGGATGAAAATGAGGGTCGTGAAAATGCGAGACAGTAGAGGTTTTAGAGAGTAGAGTTTCTTTAGTATAGAGTTCGACGATCTACTAAACCAGTAGGTAAGCACACGTGAAGAGTCAAATGCATATTTGGAGACCATACCATCCAGAAAAGAGCAAAACCCCATGATCTCGATTAACTTAAAATTATGCTCGCGTGGTCAAGATAGGATCTCACCATTGGTTATCTTCTCCAAAAACTGATTATCAGTGAGCAATAGGCCTTCATCCCGCTCCACCCACGTGAACCACTGATGTCACCCGGTCCACCACTAATGGAACTGTAAGCCCCTGTAACAAGCTCTGAAGCTACCCCCGCATAGCTCCAACTTGTAGTGTCGCATAAGTTAATGGATGTCATAATCGCCTATCCAACCATTTTCTGTTGTCTTGTTGCACCTTGCACAACCCAACACTCTTCCTCTTCCTCTTTCTTACGCGGCCAGATACCGTACAATGGTTTGTCTCTCCTCTTCTTGCCTTCTGCCTCAGTCCGAGACTTATCTTGTCATCCCATGTTTTCTTTCTAGCTAACAATGTCTTCTCCTCAGGCCAACGAAAGCGATCCTCTCTTGTCCGGTGACGGTGACGGCCGCTCCGATGCTCAGGCCGATAAGGGTGCCCGGAACTCGCGACTCCGTGAACTCGGCCTCTTTGCCTGGGCTCTGATTGCCACTGCTGCTGTCATTGTTGTTGCTATTTGGACTCAGCATGAGCAACAAACCAAGCATGATCACAACACGCCCGCCTCTAAGCGAAACCTCGTCTTCATGGTGTCAGACGGCATGGGCCCTGCGCCTTTGTCCTTGACGCGTAGCTTCCGACAGCACGTGGAAGACCTTCCCTACGGCGATACCCTCACTCTCGATAAGCATTTCTGGGGCACGAGCCGGACTCGCTCCAGCAGTTCCCTGGTTACGGACAGTGCTGCTGGTGCTACAGCCTTCTCCTGTGGCAAGAAGACCTACAATGGTGCTATCTCTACACTCCCTAACCACGACCCTTGTGGAACCGTCCTAGAAGCTGCCAAGCGTGCTGGATATCATACTGGACTTGTTGTCACAACAAAGATTGAGGTATGTATGGTCAAAGGGTAACCAAATCACTACGAAACTGATCAATACTGTCTAGGATGCGACTCCAGCCTGCTTCAACTCCCACGTGGTCCTCCGCGAGATGGAAGACGAGATTGCCCTTCAACAGATCGGAGAAGGTGTCCTGGGCCGAACTGTTGATCTGATGCTTGGTGGTGGCCGCTGCAACTTCTTGCCCAACAGCACAGAGGGCAGCTGCCGAGCCGACGACACTGACGTGATCAAGATTGCAAAGGAAAAGCACAACTGGACCTACACCGACAGTCGCGCTGACTTTGACGCTCTCAAGGGAGGCAACAACGTCAAGCTGCCTTTCCTCGGACTCTTTGCCCCAACTGACATCCCCTTTGAGATTGACCGCCGAAACCACAACGACGTCTACCCCTCGCTGAGTGAAATGGCTAAGACCGCTCTTCGCGCTCTTGAGAAGGCTACTGAAAAGAGTGACAAGGGCTTTTTTATCATGATCGAGGGAAGCCGAATTGACCATGCAGGTCATATCAATGACCCTGCAGCTCAGGTCCACGAGGTTCTTGAGTATGACAAAACATTCCAAGCTGTTCTCGACTTCATCAAGGAGAGCAAGACTGAAACTGTTCTTGTCGCAACCAGTGATCATGAAACTGGTGGTCTTGCCACTGCGATTCAGGAACCTGGTCACCTCCCAGTCTACAACTGGTACCCCAAGGTACTTGCGAATGCTACCGCTTCAGCTGAGTGGCTTCACGCCAAGCTCAACACACACATCGCCTCTGATTCCAACATCAAGAAGAATAAGGAGAAGCTAAAGAAGTACATCAACGAGGAACTCATCGTCCGCGGTCTTGGTATCTCCAATGCCTCTGATAAGGAAATCACCACCATTGCTGAGCATCCTGAGAGCGCCCTTGTCCTCTTCTCAGCTCTCATCTCCCTGCGCGCTCACGTCGGTTGGAGTACCCACGGTCACACTGCCGTCGACGTCAATATCTACAGTTCTGGTGGCCCCCGAACAGAGAACATCCGTGGTAATGTTGAGAACACCGATGTTGGCAAGTATCTACGGGAGTATCTCGAGGTTGACGTTGACGCGATCACCTCGGAACTCAAGGAAAAGATGAGCAAGGTTAATCTTCAAGATGTTGGCATGGAGGCACTCGACGAAGTTTGGTCCCTTGGTAACAAGTACCATGCTATTGAGGTTTAATGGATGTGCTGCATTTCTTAGAATGATTATGCGACTTATATGAGTCTAGCAAGAGGTGGGTAGGGAGATCTTGATCAAGATATGTATAGTGGTGCCCAATCTGTAGTAGATTTACTCATTAGCCTGCCTATGGTGCATCTGAATTTTTTGGAGTTTTCATACCAACGCAACTACAGCAACTTCTTAGCTGCTGGCTGTTGAGACATCACTCGATATATATCCCCTCAATTCACATGAAATCAGATAACCAGAATCATCATAGTCATCCCAGCATGGTGCCAATGGTACCCAAGTCTAAATGCGTTAACCAATTCACCTCAATACAGACCCTAAAAATTAGGTAAAATATCATGCCTGTTCTGTGACCGCTACAATTCTTAACTGCGATCAAAACATCGAGCAGACCATTATCTATACGCTAATTACCAACAAAGACCACCAGCCAGACTCCTGGTTGTTAACTAAGTCAATGTTTTAAGCCAACATACTCCTCGCTTGTGACCGTTAACCCCCTTAACCAAACGCCTTCCCCCCTTCATGATCATGACCGGCTTGCTGAAGCCAAGCCAAAATTGTATCGTACACATAGATGGTCCAGAAAGTGCGAGTGGCGGATCCCATTGGGCCTCGCCTTGGCAAATGTGTCGATAGCCTCCTGAACACCGAAATCGCACCGCTCAACGAGATAGCATACGATAAAGTATCCCGTGCGGTTGAAGCCGTAATGACAGTGCACTCCAATAACACACTGCTCCGGATTTGTCCAGCCCTCGGCGGTAGCACGCGCAGGTTGCCGATTTCGAAGGTCGTCAACTAATTTGATAAAATCTTTAACCTCACGATCCTCTGGGGGTATCTTCGAAACTGTGGGGAACTTATGATAATGGATTCCAGCTCGTTCTAGGGCGCGGGGGTCATAGTGAGGCTGGTCTTTGGAGATATCAATGATATCTTTGACAATAGAACCCCAATTTGAAATAAAATTCTGGGGAGAATGGACATCATCCACTTCACGAAGTGTCTTGAGTGCCCGGAAAATGGGTTTTCCAGTACGTCCAATCGGCTCGGATACTGGAGTAACAGACTTCCATTTGTTGAGATTTTTGACGTCCCATTTTCCCTCACGGTTGAGGTATTGCAGTTGCCAGGCCAGGGAAAGTCTTCCAGTAACGTGTGTGGCCAAAAAGTCAGAAATTAACCCGGCGACGGCACGAGCTGAGCAAGGAGCGTATAGGACAGCGTGTGTTGCAGGTAGTGGCATAATAGTGGTCTTTACTACCTTCCTGGGGCGGTTCGGTTGCGCAGGTAGTTCAGTCATAGTCTCGTTGGGGGTTGAGGGATCATTAGGGCTGTCCTCTTCTGAACTGGGAGCCACCGAAGATTTGACCTTCGTGAAGTCATCATCATTGATATCTTCAATAGCTTGTGGAATATGATCCTGCGGTCTTGTAGAAGTGCTGCCGGGGGTAGCAGCTTCGGTGATAGCCTCATGTGTCTCTTCCGATGCCCTTGACTCTGGCAGAGTCTTGTCAGGGTCCAATGCGTTAGCAATTTTTGTGACTTCTTCAGGCGAAACAACAGTGTCCCCCTCAGCACCTATCAAAAAGACGGGGATATTTAATCCTGCCCAGACCTCTAGGGTCGGGAGGCCGCCTTTAGGTTTGCCATTTTGATAGAGTGGTAGGGCGCCATTGGCAATACGTCGAAAGACCGGGGTTCGACTCTGTCTGTTGAAGCGATATTGGAGTCTTCGGGTAGCCTCGTCAGCATCTTTTCCAACGAAAAGCCTGACGCTGGTACTGTTGTGTCCTCCCCAACCGTTCCAGACTCGCCACAGATCAAACATCCATCCCGGAGCCCAAAGTCCCATCCGAGCCCACCATGTCTTTGATTCATCAGGAGGGCTTGACACAGGGCAGATAGCCACCAACCCTACGACGTACTCGGCTAACGAGGTTGTATGCTGGACTTGTGTGTTAGCCAACTTAGCAGCGAGACTTGTCCCCATGCTATGGCCGATCAGGACCACTCGTTGACCTGCGTCCTTATCTCGATAGTCCTCAATGACTGTTTCCAAAAGCTCTACCAAAGCATCCGTCGTGTAGGCTTCCCAATCAAGGACTAAGAAATCAGATCGGCCACAGCCGGGGTAATCAATTGCCATGCAAGTGGCCACATCCACCAGACTACTTAACAGAGGATGAAACTGGGCAACAGAGCCGCCCAAGCCATGCAGAAATACCAATAGTGGTAATGGAGCAGGTTTTCGGGGTAGTTCGTCTGCCTTGATATGTTTTCGGTAGAAAACCCGAATTCCAGAGTATGTGAAACGACTTGTTGTATAGGACTTGAACTCTGAATGATCCTTCAGCAAGGTCGGGTCAGTGAGGTGAGGGTCAGTGGAGTCGATATCGCCCTGTTGGACGCTCGCTGCAGGAGAGGCCATAAGTGCGCCTGGAGGTTTTATACCAGGATATTGGCGGAGGTGTTATAAGTTTGTTGCGGATTTTCTATAATTGATAAGATAGAGGGACTGAGTCGCAATTAGATTTGGTTTAGGTCGATTGTTTTAGTTGTGTCAGAGATTGAAGCTGTTGTTGAGTCACCGACAAGGTATTGATTGGAATTACACGAGTAACACCAAGTTCGCGTGTTTCTCCGACCACCGCAGCTGTCTCATACAATCGGCATGAAATAAGTCAAATAGTGTAACGCCGCAAAGACTTGCAGTTTCATAGAGAAGCCCTGTTGACAACGAGAACTTGAACGATCAACAACCCAAGGCCCAGCCAAGGAAGTTCTTGGACCCTAGGTATGTGCCCCACGCGAACCGCGGTCAGGGCGCGCCAAACAACAAAAAATTGCGTGAACTGTGACCTAATAATGTCAAAATTCGATGCTGAATTCGATGATCTTCAGTGTGGATATTGTGTAGCGTTGCTGGATTGACATTGATGATGAGAATAGAGATTTGGTTTTGAGTACCTACCTAATTGTCAAAGTTCAGGGAAGTAACCAATTACACAATTGCATCATACCTTGTGGGCGAATTAGATCGCCATTGGGGGACCAATTATTTGTGCAGGAGTGAGGCATGTTGTGCATGGAGCCTACCCTGAAGATGATGGAATTTCTGGGTAGAATCTCGAAGAAATGCTCTTTCCTTTGTAATCGTGATTGTTTTTGGTTTGTATCACTGACTTATTAATCAAGTCCGCCCCGAGTATGGCATTTCCGACAATGGCAATATGTGTTTGGTTTAGGGACTGCGTAATGGATAAATAGTACAGTCATCTGCAACAAATGCAAGTACTCTCTATATATCCGTTATCCATAATCCTTGGCCATATGTAGACTTTAGCAACACAAGTCCCTGGCCTCGACTGTTGAAAGATATATTACGGCATTAAAGAACGAATATAAAATTTCAAGACAGGGAGCTTTCCGAACCCAATGCCGATTGCTTTTATTGTACAGGCAAAATAGTCAGTTTGAGGACTCGCCATTTCCCAATTTATAATAACTAGCGAATATATGCACCCTGCCCTCACGTTCATACTCTTACAATAAGAATACACTTTCGAAGTGCGCCTCTCGATCCAACTGTTCTCATTCCGCTCCAACACCGTCCTTCCATCCGATGGGTATTAGAGCAGCTGCTACGTTTGAAACGCCTCGTTCTGTGGCCAACAAGTTGAACTGCGCAGCTGCATTTCTCGTGTCTAGAATTTCGATTCGCATACCGAGTTCTGATATAAGTCGTCTCGTTTCGGGTGCCAATGGCATAATAGATGGGCCGACCCCGATGATGAGAAGATCTGTGACTCAATTAGCAAAGAGCATTCTCCTCAAAGGTGCGAAATATGTCATGACGCAAGTGAGGAGGATGAAAACATACCAGGTCGGGGCCATAACAGATCAAATAGCGCAAATGCCTTCGGTGGTAGCTCAAACTGGCCCTTCTTGTTGACAAGATTCATTGAGCCTTTGGCCTCCCACGGGCGCCAGTTGAACACCTCGCCGTCAATCAACAAAACGCCATTACCGCCCGTCACAGTAATGCCACTGTTCAGTCCAAATCCATCATACATGCACACGTCGACCGACGTTGAAGGCGCTGGAGTGTTGCCGAGCACGTCGAGCTCGGCAAAGTCGGTTGGGGGAGGCTGCGCTGGTGGCTGTTGGTCCTTTCTCCGGCTCGGAAGGGTGTGGAAAAGTCGGCGACTTGATGTAGAGGCTTGGGAACGAGGTGAGACTGTCGAGGTGGCGGCTCTGAAAACCTTAGTCGCGGATCTAGGTCGCGGCGTCTGGACGAGAGCTTGGCACACTGCTCGTTGTGCGCTGCAAGGCCGGATGAGACTTCGTGATGCCATAATAGAATGCCAATCGTGACAATGTCGTGGGTTTCAAGGTACACGGTTGTAGTTAAGAGAAGGATTTCCCGTTTCGATGTAGAAATTGGAAGAGATTGTCCAAGTAAGTGGGGGATAAATAATTTTAGCACGTCATGATTTCATCTCGCCTTATTCAGTCTACGAATTTGAGATGACACAAATGGAGAACCCGTTCAAATGATACGGAATCAATGAAACACATATTGTTAACCCGTGGATGTAATTTGACCCAGTTGGCGCCGTTAACTTTTATCTCACTTTCATGGTCATAATTTTTGACACCTTCGCCACACCAACAATACTTCATCACTCATGCATAATCCACGCCAGCTTGATGTTCTTTCTCATTCAAGTCACCAAGAGGATAGTAGCAGTCCTAAGACGGCGGACGGCCAACCATTTGGCACCAGCCCGATGTATCATGCAGTCCCTTTTTGCCTAATGAACACCAAAGCAATGAACCGAGTCCTCAGAGTTCCTTGCCTTTCCCACGCAAAGCCTAACCTAGCAATGGAGATTGCATTTATTTCTTCTTCTGGCTCTGCTCCTGCTCCTTGAGCACCTTCTTGACGATCTTCTGCTCCTCAATAAGGAAAGCTCGAACGATACGGTCGCGGACACAGTTACCGCATCGGGAACCACCGTAGGCGCGCTGGACGGTCTTCTTGGGCTTGGAGATCTGAGAGTACTCGCGGGGTCGGAGAGCGGGAATCTATACGAGAATTGGGTCAGTTCTGATATTCCACAGTAGTCGATAATCCTTTGCGACAGAGGGTTGAGACAAAAACGAGAAGCCGAGTGGTCGGTTGGTTCATGCCAAATCTCGTTCCTCTCGTGAGATGTCAAGCCCTTGGCCTTGACGTTGCATCCCCTCACTATCTCGCATGCCAGCCAGTGCCCGTTTGCCGTCCTCGTGTTGTCTCATCCCTCATATCGCACAAGATTCGCTTGTCTTGGTCGACTTACGCCGATGAGCTTGGAGCCGCAGTCACCACACTTGGGAACGGTGCCTTGCTTCTTGATGTGCAGCACACGAAGCTCACCACCTGGGGTTCGCACGGTTCTAGTGGTGTTGGAGCTCGTGTTCCAGCTGGGAGCATGGTTAGTTCCTGATCGTAGGGCCGTGGTGCGAGTATGAGGCTGTATGGCGAGAACCAGAATCTCGACATATTCGAGAGTGAAAAGACTCGACAGCTTCGTAGGGAAAAACTCACCCGTTACGGCGGCGGTAGGTGACTCTGTGGTTAACCATTGTAGCGGCTTGGTGATTTGACTGAGCTGCTCGGGTTAGTTGGTGTTGGACGTTGGTCGCGAGAGTAGGAGAGGAGATTTCGCAAAACACTCGAGTTGTTAATTCTGTGTGGGTGTGTAAAATTCGTGGTGGGACTAGCGTGCTTAGCACGTGACACAGCCACACTGTGGCTTTGTACTTTCGCAAGCCGCAGGTTCCACTTGGATGTAAAAGAGATCTGCAGGGTAAGCTAGTGGAGGAAAGAAAACTCAGGACCTTGATCCTAAGCGATGAGAATATTTAGGTATATCTAGCCTAAACTTAGGGACTCTTTGCTATGTTCATTTTGACATCCTATTTCAAGGCCTGATGTTTTCTTGCTCCTTGAGGGTAAGGTAGTAGTTAGTGGTGATCTGTAGATAGAGAGAAGTAACATGTTTCGTTTGCGTTAGTTTCGCAAAAATAAAGCATATCTCTGTGCTTCCCAAGCGCCATCAAACAGTCTGATTTAGACAAAAAGAATTGGCTGTTATTCAATAGAGACGATGCGTTACAACAGTGGGATGGATTTGAATGGTGAATCAGGCTTTGCTTTTTAGACTGAAAAGGCCCAAAAGTCAGCGTAAGTTGCGAATTGACTCTGAAACATTCGCCGTGGTTGTTTTAATCAATTTGCTCAGAATAATATGTGCGGTGCCGGCTCTTGTCCTTGCCATATTCCCCTGACTATAAGTCACGATGTGACTCGATAGTTTCTCAGCATGAAATGATATCTTTATTCTAGATAGTGAATATTTAAAAATAAGATCAGTCTGTAGAGGATGGGAAAATCGCTAATATCCATCACTATTGCCTCTGAGTTCCCTCCCCCGAGAAATTTGAGCCTTTAGCTACCTACTCAGGTATACACACTCTATGAGTTGGAGATACAGAAGAATATAAGTGTTTGCAGTCCACGTTCTAAACACTTCATACTGTGGGTTTATTAAATAACATGTAGACTAGACGAAGCTAGGCATAAAATTGCAAAAGGTCCAATGCCATTGTCCCCCTCTGGTAACTCGGTGTCGGTCTTCCGATGTATCCTCCACTGATTTAGCATTTTGCTGTAGCAATTAGTTAGTCATTAGGGTATAATGTCTAAGTTGTTATCCAGAAGTGATATTTGCAATTGAGACTTGTGACTGAGAGCTTAAATCAGCAGACAGAAGTTAGGTGTGTCCTCCGCCGTCAATCGTGATGCGGTTGGCAAACCGAAAGTTAATACAAAGCTATGGAGTAGCAAGGAAGCCCATTCAAGCAGGGGGAACGTACTTCTATGGGCCTCACGGCCTTGGATCAGATTTGAGGGTGCGTAGTCGAAAATGGTCAGCCTGTCCCTGCCCTCGTAGAAAGAAACAGTCTTATGGAAACTTAGGGGTTAGCTCTCACGTCCCCAAATTATGCAAATTAGGATAATTTGACTGTGGTTGATCATATACATAGGAGTGCCCCGGAACCCTGTTAACCTTGTTTCCTTTCACTGAGCTTCTGGTTGCCTCATCGTTAAAGAAGCAACATCAGAATTCATGGTATCGAGTATCGCTAATGAGCGAGGCGGCGACGTTTGTATCTACGATCCATGGGATCGAGAACAACTGTAAAGTATTTTGTTCTAAAACTTGATAATATTGATGTGCCGTCTTCCAGTTGTGAAAAAGTTCGAAAGCGTTTCCTGCACCACTCGTACTCCTATCATTAATGTCCCGATGATGTAGTTAAACCGGCCATAAACGCCTATGCTATGTGTTCCATGTATCTCATTATTCTTCATCCATTCTGAACCAGTCTGGGTGATCATAATATTCCCAAGTCTTGATACCCGTGGGCTCTTCCTCTTTCCTCTTCTTGGCCTGCGTAAAGATTTCACGACTTTTCTCATCGCGCATCAAGTCAGTAACCTCTTTGATGTTTGCCTGCGCTTCATTGACCGAGTTCATGAAAGCTGCAAACATGACATCGGCTATACATAGGTGATGGGTCAGCTCGGGATGTTTCAGAGTATGAGTACACCAGGGAGCCCTACGTGAAGGTTGCTTTTGCACAAGCGGCTTGATCATCTTGGGAATGGTGTCGTTCAATTGCCGGACCTGAAACAAGAGCCTGATGAGCAAGTTTGCATCCCGTTTTCTCACGTTGAAAACGACGTTACCTTGATGTGCAGAAGCTTGAGGCGTTTCATGGCTTCCTCAAGGCGCGCTTCATCCCAGTCATCCTGGCCGGCTGCATTCGGCGCCTGAGCCTGAGCCTGATTTTGAACGGCAGGCTGCTGGTTCATGTTTGCGAATGGGGTAGGAAGACCGGTAAAAGATAGGATATCCAGGAGTTGATGGCGCTGAGGAAGCAACACGAGATCGCAGGTGGCCGAGCGAATGAGAGGCTTGCGTGGACAATGGGGAAAGGATCAGACTGGCAAAAGTGGACAGGGCTCTATTTTTATTCCGAGATGGATACAAAGGCCTAACAGAAATGGTCAATGCTTGCACTGTAAGCTTTGTTGATGCAGGGAAATATTCCAGAAGTAAGGAAGGGAATGGATGGATGCATACAAAAGATTAACTGTGTCTTCCTTCGTCTTTGCCTTGTGTGACGTGGGGCAAGCGTCGTTAGTTAGGGGAAGGGAAGAAGCTTTGACGTCTAGATTCCCGTTGGTGCAACCAAGTTCAATGAGACCGTAGGCGCATGCAGTTGAAGGAAAGTAAGCTGAACCGTTTTTGAGGGAACGAGTCTCGATCGAGCAAGGGACCAGGAACCAGGAACCGGTGACCCGTATAATGGGACTGCTGTAGCTGTAGCTGTAGCTCTGACTGAACTGAACTGAACCGAACCCGTCAGAGTAAGCCCGCACCGAGTCGATCGATGGAGGTGACATACCTCGAGTTCTTTGTCTGGACGTGGGATTTGTCAGTGTATCACGGGCATCAAGCAAAAGGGTCTACGAGAAAGACAAACACCTCAATGTTCATGAAACAACTCGAAGCCCGCAGCTGCTGCGTCTACCCGTATCGACCGCCAACTCTAACGCTCTATTCAGCCCGTCCGTCACGTGCTTGGCATCCAAACAGCCTTGGGTGATGATGAAGCCTCAACAAGCCTGAGCTTCTTCACACCCCCTTCGAACCGTTTCCCTGTTCCCACTTCGAGAACCTGATTTACTTGTATATCAAGGCTCAGTGCCTCCGGCAAACACATCTCTTTCATCACAAGCCTGCAATCATTCTTGCTACTGACTATACATATAGTCTCTATTTTCCGTCGTCGCACCCGCTGAAGCTACACAAAGTCACCATCTCAATCTCTCAGCACGTTGCTTGACCCCTCCACACCCTTCCCTACTTATCCACTCCGTTCATAGTGTCAGGTACCTTACCTCACCTTGCTCTGCGCGAAGCTACCTCCCCTGGCTTGTACTTAACGTGCAAAACGACGCTTCGCAGCATCCATCAGGTACGTAGACTGCACCCTGCTGTCACCTACGGCCCCGCCTTTCTGCATGTCTGGCCTGTGAATGGTCCGCCTTGCCCGGACCGGATCAACACTAAACCTTGTTAGGTCCATACCTGTATCACAGTTAGAACAGTGCGGGAAAGTCGAACCCAGCCTTTTGCATACCTGCCCTGTAAACTACAGACAGCATCGCGACCAAAACCAACAGCAATCTCTCGTCCATTCGCGATCTCATTCTACGCCTCGCACCCGGTCCTATTAAAGCACCCCGAAGCCGTTTCTTCCTGGGCAAATAAGTTTGCCCTCTCCGCTTTATCTAAACCGTTCCGTTGCAACCGCCACCCTGGCTCAATCACTCGTCATGCCGAATACACCACCTCCAGCGCTATTACCCCCACCAGAAGGTATATTTAGGACCTTTGAAGATTTGATGGCTTCCGTCCAGCGCGTTGCAAAGGACCAGGGCTACGGAATTGTCAAGCTGCGTGCTTCAAACTACCGCGACGGAAAGCCCACCCGTTACGATCTCGTTTGCGACCGCGGTGGTGTCAAGTACAACAGCACTGCCAAGAAGCGCAACCCTTCGACGCGCAAAATTGATTGTCCCTTTCGCGCCAAGGCTGTTTGTGAAGTTCAGCTCGGAAACCAATGGCGTTTTGCTATCCAGGAGGGACGTCACAACCACGAGCCACGAGCTCCCTCTGGCACGCCTGGTCAGGAGAACGCGCCGCTGGCTACATCGATTCGATCCTTCACCAATAAACTCGACCGCCTGAACCATGACATGGCCCAGGGTCTAATGCGCATTGAGCAGCGTCTCGATAACATCGAGAAGCGCATGGATAGTCTTGAAGCCCGAGCTGGAGGCGGCTACGAACCACGCTTTCAGGCTATTGAACAAAGACTCCAGGGGATGGAAGGTCCTCGTATGGATGGGATGGGTATGGACGATGTCGAAACACGTCTTCTAGCCTCGACGGTAATGTAGGAAACTGGCCAGATAGGTGCGGACGCGCGGCATCTCGCCATGGACGATCACCAGTGAGTATCGAGATACCTGGTGGATCTGTCAGGAAACATCAACGCCTACAACGGCGACGGAGTTCATATCAACAAAAGTGGTTCACAGCGAAGTGACTTGTGAAAGTCATGCGGTCGTTGGTGGTTCTCAAGGATTTTTGCTAATGACAAAGTACGAACTGTTCAGGGCGTTTAGGGAAAGGAGCCTACAAAGTTGAGGGCTATGTGAGATTACTACTACCCTTGATGGGATTGCGCGCATGGGATTGATTCGTTTGTTCTGTTCTTTTCGACTTATTACCCTTCTGTCTCTATTTCTTGGTATGAGAGGACGGCTTTCTTATTGTGGAGATATAAAGTCTAGTGTGTACATTAACAAGTCGGCAATTATTAGCCGCGTGATGTTTGACAGATTATTATTCACAATCATATCAACCATTGTCGACATGTTATTCTTTCTTTGCTGATTTTGCCCTGTGCCCTGGCTTGATCTACATAAGATAGAGGTTGCTACCCGTCTCAAGCTTGGCCATGTCTCGAAATGCTCACTGACCAGGGCCGCCGAGCTTGGGCCCTCTTTAACGCACGTTTCCATGTGGTATTCCCCTTGTGGGCATGGCCATTGACGCCTCGCACACTGTACAATGGGTACGGAGTACATGCCCTTGTTCATCGAAGCAAACAACGTTTTCTGGTGAACTCTAGATCACACCAGCCCCACGCCTTGAACAGGTCTTTCTGCGAGGAGGATGTTGTTGCTACTTTCTATGGCACTTCTCGAGCACGAGCTTACCAAGGCGGAGCATATCTCGTTGAGTGTTGATTGTGATGTTGGTCAAGAGGTGTTGGTCTAGTGCTGAGGCTTGAACGTGGTGTGATAGGCACGAGAAGTATCAGATGCATAGCGGAAGAATCAAGATCCAAACAAGATCTAGGGGGGATCACGATCGCCTTTGTTCTATGAGGCTGGATTATGTACATTTCCCTTGGTCTGAGTTATTTTTGCATTCAACGATGAGTAGTTGACTGGTTGAGGTTGATGACTGATTTTGTTATCGACTAGTAACGTTTCGAACATGGTTTTCTTACCAACAATTGCTTGCCATCTTTCAACAGGTCGCGACATCATTTCGACCAAAGCATGACAATCGTGCAGGCATCTCCACCAACGACAGATCCGAGGGATTGACAATGCAGTCGCATCTTAATTGAGTTAGTAGCATGATGCATCGACAATGCAATCACCTTATGAGAACCTGAAGCCTGATGCCAAATGAGACCTCCGTTTCCAAGAGGTGTCCTTATTTGTCATCATGAAACACTGGATGACAAGCCAGAGATTTCAGAAATGGCGCTTAACCACCGTAACTGATGGAAACATACATGGTGCCATGGTACAAACGGCTGACGCTTAGTTGACGAGTACCGCCTCAAACGCTGACAGACAACGGGGGAGCAAACAACACTAAATTCCTGGCGGTTGTGCCAGGCAAGGTGAGGCGCCTGGCCGTTGGTTGATACCTTACGGCTAACAAACTTCAGATCTGTCGAGAAAACTGTAGAATCTAAGCTGAAAAATAACTGTGGACGGTTCTGAGACATACATGCACGTGTAAAAGCCATCGGCAGCCTCCAAACGCCTACCAAGTTGCCAAGTCGAGTTGACCAAAGTTGGTCAAGGCAGATATCAAGGTATTCCCCTATGGACTGGGGACTTTCATACCCGGGTATGCTTGGAGTTGCTGGTATCCGTGCATCTGGTGACACCCGTGTCATATCTTGGAGGAGATTACCCGCCGCCATAACAAAGCATTGTTATGTATGCAGACTTGTGAGATGCAGCGGCTGCATGCATTCTGCCGCGTGCGTGGCCAGATCCGCGGCGCCTGAATTTACAAGGGCCGGCACGTTGTGAGAGTGACAGATCCTAGTCAGTTGTTTGTGCACACAAGAACACAGCCGACATATCTTGTGTCACCTGGTGGCGCCGGTCGAGTCCTCATAGGAGTAAAGCCCCGGCGTTGACGATAAAGATAGATGTTGATAACATCTTGAGTTTTAATTTGTGATGGCTTGGCCAGTCAGGGCAGCAACAGCCTTGTTCTCACATATGCTTGGTGGATTTTACCAAAGAATTTCGAATTATTACACAGGCTTAAAGAAATCATCAGACAGGGGCTGGTATATGGTTGCTTTTGCCAACACGGGTCAAATACTGCACTCGGCCGTGTTGGGGCAGCTGGACTCAAAATCGAGCCTTGCTGACCTGCAACCCAGCTGCGTACCCGTATTGTTTGCTGAAAAGGCCATGGGCCGGTAAGTCTAGGGATTTGGGCTACCAGAACTTTCTGATCGACTCTGTATGAGGTCAGAAGGCACCGGTAGACACCACATAGGGACTTGCTGTAAGAGAAACGATAAGAGTCCAAGACTTAATGGATTTATACCAATACTACTATAACTACCAAATGCTTGTTTGCTAAAACCATGTCTAGAATATCAAAATATACAAAGAAAGGTGAGTTACAATGTAGTGACTTGCAGCTCTACCGGAGGTTGCATCAAATTCCCAAGCCTCAGGCGCAAGTTCCGAAGCCACTCTGGCATCCAGTGCCACAATATGCGCTCGTCTTACCGCTAGATATGTTGTTAGATAATAGAAAGTATTGTGATCAGAGAGAGCCTACCAGTTTCCGCTCTTGGAGCAGCAGTCTCCGTATGTAGAGCCCTTGCAAGTCTGGTGATACTTGTCACCACAAAGACCATTGGCCGAGACAATGAGAGCACTTCCACTAGTCCACTTGTTGCACTTTCCAAAGTCAGATTGACAACCGCCGTCACAGTATCCGGATGTTGACCCGCTGTAGAAGAAATAGTTGGTCAGTGTTTTGCCTACTGGGGGCTAGGACTCAAGACTCACCAGAAGTTGTTGTAGGAGCAACAGTCTCCCCACTTGGTACCGGTGCACTTTGTGCCGCCATTCTTAGCACCGCATGTACCATCCTTGGTAGCAGCAGCGGCCGCGGTGGTCGGAGAGGTAGCTGTTGAGCATATCAGTACTTGCTTTCTTGCAGCTTTGTGAGTTCAAGATAAAGCTCCGAAACAGCCGAGTGATACCACATGCTCAAAGAACCTCTGTGATACATCGGGGCATCTCGATGGAGTGTATCGTGCAGGTGAAAATACTTACAAGGAGTAGCACTGTATACAGGCACTGAAGGCTTGAAGTTAGGATCAGTGACATACCAGTTCTCACGGGCATCTCCCAGACACTCTCCGACGGGAACAGCCTTGTATCCCCTGTCCTTGATTGTCTTGATCATGAAAGCAGTAAGATTGTAGGCAGTTTGCTCCTGAACATCATGGCTCAGCTCGATGTAAGCATTGGCCTTAGCATTGGTAGAAACGCCGTTAGAGAAGGTGTTTTTGCTAGTCTGTATCTTATCAGGAGTGTTGTTCTCAAAGTCCTTGGTGTCGAGGTTCCAGTTGACAACATGGTAACCAAGCTTGGTCGCATAGTCAAGGCAGCCGGAGACTCGGTTGCAGGTTCCGTACGGTGGACGGAGGTACTTGGGGAAGAACCCAAAGACGTTGCGGAAGGCCATCTCGTTGTAAATGATCTGCTGCTGGCGGACCTCGTCACTTGAGGCAGTGAGATCCTGGTGCGACCAGGTGTGCGAGGCGAGCTGATGACCTTCGGAGTGCATCCTGCGGAGGATCTTGGGCCAGCCTGTAGTTTCATCATCAATCTGGCCCTTGCCAAGGTTGGTACCAGTGATGAAGAATGTAGCTTTGATGTTGTTCTGCTTGAGAACATCCAAGACTTGGTCAGTGTACTTGTAAGGACCGTCATCAAAGGTCAGCGCGAAAGTTCCAGGAGTAGTGCAGTTGGTGATATACACATCTAGATATCGTCAGGTTGGTGGTTCCGGCCGTGATGCTTAGATACTTACTATAAGGGACCTTGCCACTGGTTGATCTGGGAATGTTTGCTGTGGTATCACCCTTGGGCTTCTTGCTGAACATGAGTTAGGTTAGGCGTCAACGTATAGGTCGGAAACCAATATACCTTCCATCACAGTTGCCGTTGCTATAAGCCATTTGACATTGAGGTGAAGAACAATAAGGCGAAGTGGTGCCACAGTAGCCAGAGGCAGAGCAACATTGTCCTTTGGGACAAGAGCCAGTATCCTTTCCACAAGAGGCTCGCTTCTCGAGTCCTTCAGACTGAATTGAAGCATGATCATGACGAGCAGCGATGTTGAACTCGGCTCCTTTGCGTCTGACCATAAAGTCATGTGCAAATACCACGCTGGGCAGAGCCGCCAGTGACAGGAGAGTGAGAGACTTCATTATGAAACACTGACAATTATCCAACGAATCCTTTTGTGCTGAAGAGATAAAGGCTGAGGATCGACACACAAGTGTACCTGAGCTCTCAGATATAAGTAACTTATATCCATGACGAATCCTTCGTTTTAGACTCTTGAGTATTTAAAATACTTGATGCCCGCCAGACATCTTCAGGACTATTCTCGATCCGAACAACGAGCATTGATGACGAGACCGGCATTACGGATGTTTTCTTTTGTGGATAACAAAGATAATCCATTGACGTAAAGTTCTCTTTTAGTCTTGTTAACTCCTATTTTCAGCTCCAACAACAATAACGAGGCGTTGTTGGCTTTGACGCTTCCTCCGGTAAAGACTCTCAGTGGGTCATGCAATGGTCAAAGAAAGGATCGACTATACCATTGCTGGTCGGCTATTGGAGAAAGAAGAGATAGTACAATGACAAGAGTGAGCGAATTCGGTCACTCTGCGTCATGTGAGGATCCCAAACTTGGAATACCATACACCATCAACAATTGATTGTGCCAAACCGAATTACCATACTTGGAAATGTTTAGCTCATGGCGTCTTACATCTTACCTTACATACACCACCCCTTGTTCCTGGCAGACAGTAGCCGCACTTTACCACGAGAGGTACGGGATCGACACGTTGTTAGAGGAGCTTCTGGGCCGCCGCTCCCGATTCTAGCGTCGTGGTTCTAGCCTTTGAACTATGTAAATCTAAACGCCAGCCTTTCAGGTGGTGGGTGGGGAGCTGACGATCGCGCTTTGATGTAAGTTACAGTAGTTGTCGACGTTGAAAGAGGCGGCCGATAACATTTACAGGGATGTCTTTGTAAGACTCGATGTTCAAGCAGTCGGTCGATAAATCTGAGGATATACTCGTGGGTGCGCATATTACGCCACGTTACATACATCTCAATGCTATCTATGCACTCATATTTTAGCCTTAATCAATATCAGAATTAACTAAAATTTAGGAGTTTTAAGTCTATCGTACTGTGGCTTTGGCGTTCAACTACTGCAAACCATAACCGAACTACCGGAGTTGAGCAACTGGCGGCACGTATACTACAGTCGGCCCCCGGACTGTTACTCCCGCTGCAGTCTCATCAACCTGACTACCTCCACTATTCAGCTGTGATGAGTTTGAGCCACTGCTAGAGCCCTCTAATCTTTGCTTTTCCTGAACCTGGTCTTCAGGTGTTTCAGTGATGACCTTTCTTGTCTTGCCCCAACCAAAGCTATCCATGTTAAAAACAGCAAATACCATGACTGCAATGTTCAAAAATGGCCCAAGAACAACGAATATGAAAAGACCAAAAAGATACTGAAATCTTTCCAGCATCGACTGAGGGAGCCAGACAGCCATGATAACGTAGTAGATGAGTGGTACAATCATGATGCCTGCAAAGGCCATAATGATCCACCACGGCTGATGCATAAAAGCAACGATCATGCATCCGATAGAAGCAATTACAAAGACATTGAGACACCAAGTAAGGACATTAAAAAAGGCCAGGATTCGTTCCCACCATTGGCAATGTCTTGCTGTCGTCAACAGCAAATCGTTGCTTGTAGCTCCAAGTGTCCAACGGCGGCGTTGGGACAAGAAAACACTCCAAGAATGAGGCACATCCGTGTATGCTCGGGCTCTCAGGGCCTGTCGAGTTTGCGCCTCTGGGAAGGTTGTAAGAAGCTGACAGATGTGATTTCTGTCTTCAGAAGCAGTGGCTCGGATACGTGTAATCATGCCATCAAGCGGTCTAGGATAATATCCAAACAGCTCAACCAAGACCTTGTCACCGCAAGTCATGTCGCAGATTTTTAGCAGCTGACAACATCCTGGCAGGCATGAAACCTTTTTGGTAGCAATGGATTGATACAGCCGTCTCAAGCCTTGAGCAATCGTGTACTCGGCATTCTGATAGATTGACCACAGATTCCAATTGCCGTCCTTGAAATCAACAGCAACATAGCCACAAACGCCCACGGTATTTGGGTATTTTGATTCTTTGAGAAGCTCTGAAATGCAGACCTTGTCAAAAATGGTGTCTGCATCCATGCCGATCAGATGGTCCACTTGATTGACCTTGACTTCTTGTGTAAGCCAGTCGGTCATCGAAAGCAGAAACTGTGAAGAGAATATCGTCGTAGGGTTGGTGTTCCTAATTTTGAACTTGTACAGAAACGAGCGGACAACAATGAGGCTATCACGTTTCCCCTGATTTTGTTCTTTGACAATGCAGTAGAATGGGACGCCCTTATAGTAACCCCACGAGATCTCGACATCCATGGCTTGACCGTCCCAGGCTCTATAAGCTCTGGCGATCTTCTCACGGTGAAGTTGCTCGACAAAAATGTCTTCGTTGAGGTACTGGGCTGTCGTTTTCTCCATTCCAGGGCCGCGGACACGGCCGTCGCAAATGACTATGATACCCCTCTTGTGGTTGTCAATGCTAACTTGATCAACCAGAGAATCAAGCGACTTGGTACATTCTTCCAGGGTTTCGTTATAACAAGGCATGATCATGATGAGGTCCTCAAGGTGATCGGGCTCAATGATCTTCTCAGCAGAGATGAGATTCTTGAGAGTGAAACAGATGATGGAAGCGATCATGATACAGTTGAGAACAAGGGGGAATGAGATGAATGGGATGTAGACATAGTAATAGCGAGGCCACCACCAAGAGGCAAAGATGAACATAAAACTTTATGACGTTAGAATTATCTTTGACTTGTCGAGGAGTGTTGAGACTTACTTGACAGAAATCAGAAACGCAGTCATGATGTGCTTTTGCCGAGTGACTTTCCTCTGACCATATTTCCTCAGGTACTCATCCAAGTTCTGAGACTCAGAGTCAATCTCAACCTTGGGAGCAGGGACGGCATTCTCTTTCAGAATTGAGTTGCGAGGAGAGGTTTGAGTGGCAGTAGCAGTGTAGTCGATGGCCTGGACCGAGACATCTTCAACACTATACAGCGACTCGCTGTCCCGTCGTCGAGCTACCGGGTCAGGTAGCCTTGGACTAGGAAGGACAAGGTCTCTTTGGTGAGAAGACTCTCCAATAGAAGGGCTGCTTGGCTTGGTGGGTGGGTTGGATGAGAACTGGGAAACGGATGTCTGGGCAAAGGAAGACTTGTATGAGAGAGAGGAAGTGAACAATGAGGGGCCAATGCTTTCGTCAGACGACCTTGCGTCGTCTTGACTAGTTCTCTCTAGGATGTCTCCCAGAGATACATCATGGAAGTGACCATCGTTATCTTTGAGAACATATTTGTTGTTTGACCCCTTGGTAAAGAACGAGGGGAGGGGGGGATGGCTCTTTTCCTGCTGGGCTGGGCTTCTCCAGGAGGTACTCTGTTGCATGTTAGCAAGGCCCTGCTAACTAGAGAGGTAACTTACAGTCCTCTTAGCAGTATCAGCTTCTGTAACATGCAAATTCGCCATGTTGTTGGTAGTACAAACAGACAATGGTCCTTGGGACGGATGAAGGAGAAGTTGGAGCAGACAACTTCTACATCAAGAGATGAGTTATACTGAGACTTAAGCTTAACATAAGCATCATTACTCCATCTTTCACCCCTATCATGAAAAAAACACTCCTTTCTCTTCCTCGATCGAGCTCCATGTTGCCCGGTCTGCCAACTTCTCACCGTCAACTCTGACGCGATCACAAGCTCGGACATCTTCCACTGACGTCGATCACCTCCACGCTTGAATCAAAATTTCTCTTCATAATCGCTCAAAGGAAATGATTCTGTGTTTTGACCCCTATCACCAAGTCCAAATGGGGCTTCATCTTACACTGAAAGGGTTGTCCGAGGTTGACCGCGATGATGATCATGACCAGATTGGTAAACCCGCTACTAAGCATTTCGAAACACAAACTAAAGACGAGTAGTTTGCTAATTAGGCAAACGTTCCTTTACCGTCGAAGCTGGTGTTGGCTCTGATGCCACCAACGTCACGCCGTCATGTGGGGAGCCTTCTTAGTCTCTCGCGGGCCAAGACGCGAGACTTGCTGCTCCACCGATCGAGAAACCAGCTCGATCGGATTAGCAAGGTTTTGCAACGTCCGGCAGTCGAGAGAAACTTTTTAACGGTTCTCTGAAACCAGGTATCTGGGTTACCTGGAATGCGGTAAGTCTTCTAGTGAGATTCCATTTTGGAATGGGGAAGTCAGACCTTCAGGTAGAGTCTCTTATCAATGCTAGTTACTCGTTATTGTATCTATGTTCTTCATTTATATCGTATGCATAATATCTTAGCCAAGCTTGTGTTGCTTGACAGCTTGTGACAGCTTGCCTGAGCCCGTCACCTCTACCAAGTCTCGTAGTGCCCACCACTTCCGCCATTGGCCATGCACCCAAGGGATCGTTGGAGACAACCAACACTCTCCAGCCGATGATTCAGTTCTCTGCAACTTTCAGCTTACTTAGAAACTCCCGTTAAGGTCGTCCACTCACCTGAATTAGCTAGTCCTCGAATTTAGGACTCCCAAGTTGTGAAAGTGGGTGTGTTCCTCACCGGATGAAGACTCTCCAGCCGTAATGAGGATGTTCAATTCTTGCCTAATGTAGAAGATCAACTAGCTGCATGATACTATATGCAAGTTCCTGTTTCTTTTTGGAACCATGCAGACGTGAGTGGAACTTGACGTGAGTCGTGAAGATCGACTCTATGAGCCAAACGCCATGAAAACTCGGTAAAACAATTGGCAGCCCAATCAAACAGTGTTTCTACAAGTGATAGGCTGATATATTTGCAATATCTCGTCCACATGCTCGCATGAGGCGTCATCATGCTTAAATTTCTTGTTTATGGGTGGAGTTTTGGTGTTGAAGGGCCGGGTCAATGGCAAACAAGTTTCCCATGTGTCGATCCAGAGCAAACTCTTAAGCTTGCATAGCTTGACTTTCGGGGACTGCCTAGTTAGTTTTAGAAGTATAGCTTTGATCTTGTACAGAAACATCATGGGATTGTGATTACAAAATCCGGGCTCACCGTGTCCAGGCCTACCGCGGAGAGAAGCTCCGAAATACAGCAAACATCAATGACATAATGAGGTTCAAACCAGTCGATTAGATAGAAGAATAGCTGAATACTAAAAGTAGCATATATTTAAGATCGCCGATATTCTAGTCATGTCAACATTTCGGAGTGTCGTCCAATGCTAGTTTCTTGTTCACCATAGATACCTACCATAGTATGTTGTTATTGTCCGAAATCAGACGGCGAAGAACGTTCACAGCCTATGAATTGAGTTCAATAAATTGATCTTCTTGATATCAAATTAACATCGCATGATTGCTAGCACACATCCCATCGATTCGAGGTGCCTCAACACCATAAGGAGTGAACGGTGATACTAACAAAGGTCAAACTAACAAACAGCAAACAAAGTGGATGCGACTAATCTAGTCACGCTCTAAAACATGTAACAGAGCTTACAGCCACTGATGCGTCAACATGATAAAACCGTCCAAAACACCATCTTTTCAACGTTTCCCAGAATGTCCGCTCGGGAGGCGTCAGAGTTAATCCAACATAACCTCGTGTTGCCCTTGCAGAAGTCCTGCCAAGACCAACAGTCCCTGACTTAGCTTCCGTCGTTTATCTCCTTAGGTGAGACACTTTACTATGTCGGGATGATCGACTTCTCAAGGGCTCTTCATGGAAAAGATTGACGTCGGCTGGAATGCGGAGCCAGGAGATTGAATCTTACTCCGGACGATTTTGGTTAATGCTCGCGATTGGGTACCCTTAGTTCCTATGGATCGGCTTTGTGATTAGAAAATTGGTAGAAACGGTAGAGGTAGTTTGTTTCATGAGAGTGATGATCTCATCGTGGAAACACCGTTGAGAGAGGCGGTTCACTTCGGTGTTGTTGTATGAAAGTTGAGTGATCTTCAGGAACCAAGGCACAAGCTAGGAATCTTGAGCAATAGAACTTGGAATATGGAAGTACAATGTCTGAGGGCATATAACCAGATGTCTCTTCACAGTATGTCGTTTAGTTATGTTCATGCTTTGACTCATATCTCATTTACTGTATTCTTGTCTGTTCAACAGCAATGGCCCAAGTGATGCCTCCAAAGCCGATGGGTGGTCTCCCTGCCTTGGCAGAGAATAAGATACTTCCATTGACACCTCCTGGAGATTCTTCTCCTTGGCAGCGTCTCGATAATAGCTTTACGTTTTATCCTGATAGCCCTCCCCTGAGCTCTCCATCATCAGATACAGATGACCTTGATCAGTCACTCTGTCAGTCCGTTGAGGTCAGCCAGAACGATGAGCCAGTTATTGCAGTCATCGGTGTTGGCTATGTCGGCATACATCTGGTCAGCTCATTCTCCTCTAAATACCAAGTCATTGGGTTTGATGTCTCTGCAAAGAGAATCGAGAACCTTGGTGTTGAGTATCAGGGCCAAGAGAACGTACGTTTCTCTCGGGAGTCACAAGACTTGCGAAGAGCTACGCACTTCTTGATTTCAGTACCAACACTTCTCAGGGCTGATAAGACCATCGACTCATCCTATCTTCGTGATGCGTTGAAGACTGTGGGTGAAGTGGCTCGTTCTGGGTCGACGGTCGTGATTGAAAGCTCTGTGGCGGTCGGTATGACCCGTCAACTACTTGGTCCATTGGCTGCCAACCGCCAGTTCTTCGCCGGCATGTCTCCTGAGGTAAGTCTGCCTTTGTCCTCATATTTGCGTCCATATACTAATGATGCGTAGCGAGTTGATCCTGGCCGCGTCGAACCTCCTGTCCAGTCCATCCCCAAGATCATCTCAGGCTTGGACGATATCACCCCAGGCTCCCTCGACGCTATAAACAGAGTATATTCTACTATCTTCGAGACTGTTGTTCCTGTTTCGAAGCCAGAAGTAGCCGAGATGATGAAGCTTTATGAAAACTGCCAGAGAATGGTCTGCATCGCCTATGCGAATGAAATGGCAGATGCATGTATCCCACACGGCATCAATCCATATGAAGTCTGCGAGGCAGCCTCTACAAAACCATTCGGATATATGCCGTATTCTCCTGGTGTTGGCGTGGGGGGACACTGTATCCCAGTCAACCCATTTTACCTCCTATCAAATAGTCACTTCCCTTTGCTTGAGTGCGCTACACTTGCGATGCACTCTCGACCATCAAGACTAGCCGAGAGGATGCTCAAGAGACTGAGACAAAGAGTCACAGGAAGAACACCTCGAGTTCTTGTAGTTGGTGTAGGCTTCAAAGCTGGCCAGTCACAGATTGACAACTCCCCAGGAGCAGATCTCGTCAAGAGTCTCGCTGTTTCGCGTGAAGTGGAAGTATGTTGGGCAGATTCTTTGGTCAAGCAATCTGCACTACCTCAAGTACGACGTCTCTTAGATGAAGACTGGCGAAAGGATGTCCTGAGAAAGTTTGATATCATTGTTGTGGCTTCCAGGCAGACGGACATGAGTTTTGATATCCTAGATGAGCTGGATGGAGTCGAGATTGAGAGGGGGTGTCAATGATTCATAGCATGGCAAACGTAATTCAACAACGTAGATTTCCATAGATTGTCAATATTGAAATAAATTTTATATGTATTTACATAAAACACACTGCATTGCCTTTATGCAAAGCTGTTGTTGCTGATGGCTTGTGTAAGTGACAACTGAATTCGAACTGGTCGACTGGCTGGCCACGTCTTGCCAATTCCACTACTTCTTCCTTGGTGCCCCATGATCTCATACTCCCTTTCTTGACGACTATAAACATGACATGTTTTCTTTTTCGAAACGCTCAGCAAACGCCTCTTCCAATAAATCATCGACTACCTTGCTCTTGGACCAACGAAAACAGAGCAGGCCCAATCATCAACCACAGCCACTTGTGGGTCAATTACTGGGCTGAGCCTCTGACTCTCTGTACAACGTGAAACTATTGCTCATTGATACCTAAAACATTCTCTTATACTGCCTCTTCTTTTTGTTCTTTCTTGGTTTCTTCATTGTTATTTGCGTCAGTACAAAATGTCGAACCAATACATCAACGCTGTATACTATCCCTCGTGGCGCTGTTACAAAGAGCGTCCTCCTTCGTGCCTGGACACTGCTTCAATCACTCACATATTCTACGCCTTCGTTGGGTATGTTTCCGAGCCGCATTGATTCTCTCCAGCTAACGCAAACAGTGTTAACGAAGATGGTACACTTCGAGTACGTAGTCCCATTCGAAGCCCTGTATACTGCTCACTGACTTCATCTGTAGTCCATCGATGATTGGGCCGACAACAACAAAGTAGTTGATGGCGAAAAGGGCTGTCTCGCAGCACTTCGCAAATTAAAAGGTCAGCACCCTCATATAAAGACACTCGTCTCGATAGGTGGTGGCTCTAGCAGTAAGGAATTCCCTGCACTTGCAGCAAGCAAAGCAGCAAGACAGACTTTTGCTCGTCAGATCAAGGAGTTTTGTGACGCCCATCATTTCGATGGGGTTGATAGTATGTTGATATCCAGTTGGAAGACATTCCAGAGCTGACTTGTAACAGTTGACTGGGAGCACCCTCAGACTCCAGAAGCTGGAAAGAATTATGTTCTGTACCTCCAGGCCATCCGAGAGACCATGCCGGCTCCCAAATACCTGCTGACAAGCGCTCTTCCCACTGGCGAGTACTGCCTCAAGCATCTCAACCTACCAGTCGTAGCGAAACTTCTCGACTTCCTCAACCTCATGGGTTACGATTTCACAGGCGGCTGGACCGACGTCTGTGGCCATCACGCGCAGCTACTGCCTCCAAGCAACAACCTTAACGAGGTGTATCCCACCCTTCGCAAGTCATGCCAGCGCGGCGTCGACTACCTGACCTCACAGGGCTTTCCCAGCCGTAAGATCATCCTCGGCATCCCAGTATATGCAAGATATTTTGGACAGGCTCATGGACCAGGACATCCTTTCAAGGGCTCGGGCGAGATTGACTACTGCGATTTACCGGATGAATGGGTATCAGGCGCAAAGGTCGACGAATCCGTTGCAGCGGCATCCTTTGTCGATACTAAAGGAGACAAAGGCTTTGTCTCTTTCGATGTTCCTAGCACAGTTTGTGTTAAGGCGAGGTATGCCAAATCAATTGGCTTGGGCGGCCTGTTCTACTGGACGGGGGCTGGCGATCGAGCAGGCCATGAGAGTTTGGTCGCTGCGGGATGGAACACACTTCATTCCAAGTAGCCGTCGACTACAGGGGATTGAATCATAAGTCACACAAGATACTTCACATGAGTCTATTTTTTGGAGATGAGCTTGCACAAGACTTACTTGTTAGTTTAATTTGTTTTCTCCCCTACCGTTACCTACTGTACCAAAGGGCGTATAGGAGGCAAAGTCCCTACCCTTATCCACCAATGTTTTTCACTACCAAAAGCACATCCCACGCGAGCCAAGCTATTCTGTCCTTGGAGGAAGACATACCTGTGAAACAAACTACCAAATATGGTGATGAATTCTGCCGTTCGCATGAGAAACCCCTGAAAAGAAACGTCAGTAATATCACGTTAGTGATGGATTTACCTTATGAATGGGATCATTTGAAAGCATCAGGATCCATGAACTGGCCCCACAATGCATCCATCTCCTCCTGGCTTGGCTCTTCTGCCTCTGTAGCTTTCGCCTTGTCTTTTTTCTCTTGCGCAGCCAGACGGTCTCGTTCTTCTTGTTCTCGACGTTCCTCGTGAATCTTGTTATACGAGTCAACTAGTTCTGCAAATTGGGGAACTTCAGTTTTCGGGATATTGTTCGTCTGTGGATTCGTCAGACCCTGTGTGTCTAGCATCAAATCCGCAGGGTTCACAAAGACTCCGGGGGTATCGAAGGCAGACTCTTGGTTTTGCTGCTCAAAGTGTTGAGGCGGGGCCATCTGTCCGGGTTGCACAGACATTGTGAAGAATGGGATCTGCTGCTGCCCCGCGTTCTGATATTGAGGAGACATTTGAAATCCATACTGAAAGGCTGGCTCCCAAGGGAAAGCGGGCATTGTCTGCTGCTGGGGGGCCGGGTCTTGACGATCTCTCATGTTTGAAGAAGTCAACTGCGGCGGAGAGGCACTTCGGCGACGATCACCAATATGCTGAATAGAGGCTGGAAGATGACAAGCAGCTGGAACACTGCTTCGCCGAGGGCTTACCAAGGCTACCGCCTCTGTCGAGCCGGCCGGTGTCTCCTCATAACTCCCGAAATGGGAAAGATTATTGCTCAGACTTCGTCTTCTAGGCCGACGTGAATTGTTGGAAGCTGTGGGCGCTGATTGTGCCAGCGGACCTGTCTCATCGTTACCATCAGCCTTAGGCTTTGCGATAGCACGGCGACGTCCAGGCCCAGGAATCGGGCGAGCTGCCTCTTCTCCTATAATAAAGTGCTGTAGGAGAAAGGCGTTCTGGCTGAGTTGGCCACGGGTTGAGCGGCTCGAGCGGCGAAGATCCTGCTGCTCGTTGGTGGGAGTTTCAGCAGGAGTTTTAGGGGAAGAATCGGCCATTTTGACAAGTTGTTTTCAGGTGTTGATTTTACTCGTTTGTGTGGTGCTGAGTGAGCAGTTGGAGATGATAAGTGCCTCAACTGCTTCCAGTGGCTATTTATGTATGCCATGATTTCGTCTGCCACTGGACTGAAGATACACTGTTCTTCATATCTTCGTTAACCCATTGTGATGGACTTCAGGAACTGTTCAGCACTGAGAAGCTGTGTTCTCGCAAAGGATGCATCAACATCTAATAACGGCATTACATGAACAGACACCTATGCCGTGCCATCCTTTTGCACCAAATAGCAATGCGCCTGTACTAGAAGGCTGATTCAGAATGAGAAGTGAACAGCAACCTAATAAGAACACTGTCATGATCATTAATCGGCGAACAAGAGGCCATTGGGGGATCAGGTCGTCGCGAACTCCATTCACTGTCATTTTCTGATGAAAGAACAAGGTTGGGCGCGAAAACCCATTTCCTTGTTGTTACAAGCGCTAGAGTCTCTTTAACGCTTCGCCTGTGTGGTAAAATCAATGAGTGTTGACGCGTTGATATCGAAGGCTCGGTGTGGTGTTGTCGTGGCTTTTCGTCGATGGTGTTTCACTTGCATGGAAGAAGGCAAGATTTACATGCGTCAAGCTTGATTTTGGAACACCCATGTTGGACCCTCCCTTTAGGAGAGGCAACAAAACTCAAGGACCTTTATCAAGTGCCGAAGTAATTGATCTAAAAGTATCCTAAATCTACCCTAAATTTACCTAAATCTTTTTATGTCTTAGGAT
This sequence comes from Fusarium xylarioides, assembly GCA_013183765.1. Taxonomy (NCBI): domain Eukaryota; kingdom Fungi; phylum Ascomycota; class Sordariomycetes; order Hypocreales; family Nectriaceae; genus Fusarium; species Fusarium xylarioides. The sequence continues at coordinate 71,212 of SRZU01000080.1, read as the reverse complement.
AGAGATCGTAGCACTCCAAGGGCCTCCTTAACCATTCAAAGATATGCCACCAGAGAAGATTGTACTGTAAATCAATATCAGTAAAGATAAACAAGTAATGGAAGATAACTTGTAAAATGATTTATTCCGTTTAATTAAAGTGTGTTCATGTTTGTAACTTCTTTCAGCCAGAAATAAAGTGACAAAGAATACAGAGTAGAGAGGGCAACCTTTACCACGTACATCATGTGTGGCGTGACCTTAACACCGCCACTAAGCCTACGTCACTGAGCGCCAAAAGATGTCACTGGTGAGGAATCGCAGATCGAATTACAGAGAGGCCTCTTCCACGGTCCCTGCCAAGGCAGCGATTGGATTGGGCTGAGATGTCGTATAAAGTTGATCTGCAACCCCCCAACACCTTATTTTCCTCGTAAACAAGCTTCTTTCAACGACATCTCTTCAACTTCAACACAAAGGTGAACGAACACAAGCCTTTCCCTTCCGTCAACCATACCTGGCCTAACAATATTCATCTAGACAAACCACCACTTTCAAACTTGCACAACAAACAAACAAAACAAACAACATCATGGGTCTTTTCTGGTCAAAGGGAGTCGGTGGTCGCCATTTCGGCACCAGTGTTCATGTTGACAAGCATGGTGTCCGACGGGGCCCCTGGCGATTCTCTCTCGGAAAGTTCAGTTGCTTCCGTCGCTAAGCACCTTAGTTAGTCGCTTGGCTGCACATAAACAATCTTCTGATGGAACAACACACGTCTTGACGGCGCTGGAACGATGACACGACAGTAATGGATTCTTAGGAGTTTTGGGTCGGATGAGGGATAAATATTAGATTGTTCCTCCTAATACAACTTGACTTTTCACAAAATTGAACTTGGCTGTAATGACGATGTATTTCCTTGGTGTTTTGCTCATTGACTACAGGGTAAGTCTAGTGGGGCTCCGGATCCACATTCAGCTCCAACTTGTCATGGCTACTGTATGAGCGTGAACGCGTGCCTGCCATTTCAAGTTGAAGACATTGACTTCACAACTACCTACCTTAACTTCAAACATGACGAAAATATCTTCATGAGCCATTAGAGCAATTCAAAGCGTCATGGCGCTACTCAATTTCACTCTCAGTGAGGAAGGTGTTTCCGCCTTTCGCGATGCCCTCATTTGCCTGAACAAGTTCAGTGACGACGTTTCACTCGAGGCCCGCAAGGATTCAGTATGTTCAACATGTGCCAGAAGGCTCCCGTCCCATCCAGCTCATTACTCACAACTCACCTCTAGTTTATTCTCACTACCCTCAACACCTCAAAATCTGCATACGCAAGTGTCAGATTTGCGACGACCAAGTTCTTTTCCCGGTACCAGTACCAAGGCAGTCGCCAATTTCGTGACCGTTTCTACTGTACACTCTATATCCGAGTAAGCTCAATTCTCCGTGCTCAATATGGATCATGCTGACCACCTGAAGGCTCTAATCTCCCTATTTAGAAGCCGTACGGCGCCTGACTCACAAAGAGATGCAGAGAAGCAAACGCTCATCGACAGATGTGATGTTGCAATTGAGGATGGAGAGGGAGTTCAAAGTCGATTCATCGCACGTCTTATCTTTCGAAACGGACTGACATCTACACACCGTCTCCCATTCGAGGCTTCGGTACCAATCCACGCCAAGTTCAACAAACAAGATGCCCCCCACCACTGGACAATCTCTTCACGCACATTGCGGCAGCTCATGGATCACTTTGGCCCTGGTATCGAGTTCCTCGATATCAACACTGATGGCGATCATGTCAATTTTACTTGTTTCAGTGAGAAGACTGTGAGCGAGGATGGTGCGTATCATCGACAGAATGCTTGCCTATAAGCTGACATGAATAGCGGTCTTGAAAAAGCCACTCCAAACGTCAATCGCTGTCGAGGCGGATGAATTCGACGAGATTGATGTGGAAGACAAACTTCACATTGTAATATCCGTCAAAGACTTCCGCGCTATTATTCAACATGCTGGCATCACAGGCAACGATGTGTCAGCCCGATACTCAATTCCTACACAACCCATCCAGCTTTCGTATACTGGCGATGCCATGTCATGCGAATTTCTTGTCATGACTGTTGGTGAGCGTGGGACCAACACTGGCCAGAGAACTAAGAAAGGACGCAAGAACGCAACTCAGAATACCAGCCCGCGTCTTGAAGCCACATCACGACGGCCGAGCATGGCTCCTCCAGAGTCACAGCCAGTACTCGCGCCAGCGCCTCCTCCCCCATCGTTGCCTCAGCATAATCCAACACCACAGATGAGCGCTGCTAGAGCCAGCGCCTCGCGCGTGGGGGCGTTTGACCTTCGACCCTCGCAAAGACCGGCACCACCTGCGACAAACAGATCCGAGAGTCTATTCGTTGAGGATGAAGGTTGGGAACCTATCAACTACGAGGATGAGGAGCTTGCGGAGGACAATGCTAAGCTGGGATGGGATCATAGCATTGATCCTGTAAGTTGAAAAAGCCCTTCTTGTGACCGCGTACTGACTATAGTAGAACGCTTCTGATATGGACACGAGCCGTTTCTTGGAGAACCTTGCTCATGTTGAACCCCAACCCGAAATTTCCCATCCACCACCAACAGATGCTGAATCAACATACATTGAACCAACACAAAAGTTGACAGAGGTCGAAAGTCTGGCCCTGTTCCCCGACTGAGGACAAGAAAATGCAATGAAGGACGAAAGATGTGGCATCTAGACGAGTATAATCACTCAGATGTAATGAATACCCAACTGGTGGCACACCTTGCCCCGACTTCTCCTATTTTAGAGCCCGGGGGAATGAATTTAGATGAAGCAATGGCATTCCACCGGCCTTTGACATCGTTATTCTCAACTTGAGGTCCACAGTTGCCGTGTTCACCCCATCCCCATGATAGAACATCGCCTGCGGTAGAGAGAGCAACAACATGTTCGCTGCCGATTGCAATCTTGCTCAGCTCGGGTAGATTTGGTGGAGGTAGTTGTCCGTGATCATCTCGCCCCCAGGCTTGGAGAGAACCGTCCTTCCCCAGTACATAGATATTTCCCCAGCTTGCGCCTACGTCCTTCCACTCAGGACATGTCTCGGGTGCATCTGATTGAATATTCCATTTGTCTGAACCCAGAACCTTGATGTGTCCACTTTGTGGGTCGCCGAATAGACATGTAAATTCTCTGCCACAGACAGCTCTTGTGATCTTGAAATCGATGCCCTCGATCTTTCTAGGAGCATGAAGGACTTGGCCCGGCTCACCAGCTTGGGACTTTCTCGTATTGCCCCAGCCGTAAGCATCACCATTGTCAAGAACTGCAACGACATGTCCCATGCAAGCAGCCAGGTCGACAACTTCTGTTCCCGGAGGTGGAAATTCTCGAATTTGGGTTGCTGATGGTGTTCGAACGATGAGTTCTCCCAGGCCTAATTCGCCTTTCATACCCGCCCCGAGACTAAAAACTCGAGTCTTCTTCCCATCTACATCTTTAGCCACCAGGATAGAAGCCTCCCAAGTTGCTGTGATCAAGGCAATCTCGCCAACTGGAGGTTCTCCATTCTTGGTAAGCTGAATCTCTCGAAACACTGCTGCATCTGGACCAGTGTTCAATCCACATGCACCAGGCGTGGGATCACCGCTCCAGTAAAGTTGGCCAGTTTTTATAAGAAGTAACGTATGGTTCCCACCCGCTGCGACTTTTGTAATGGAGGAGGTTGGAGGGTCAGGGTGGAAGAGGACCTGCTTTGGAACTGAAACGTCTTCTTTGTGGCCAATACCCAACTGACCAGAGCCATTTGAGCCTAACGCAAACACGACCTCCATTTTTTTTTTTTTAAAAAAAAAGAAGCGAAATTATGAACTGAATCAGTGCAAGTTATCAAAAGCTCCTCCGCTGATATTCTCCGTACTTCTCTTGACGCTGAAGTGGATAGCTTCATAGATCCACCTATCGCTATAACGCGAAATATCGCTGGCTTACGTAACGCGCTTGAAATCTCCACCATAAAGAAGGTCGCGAACTTTTTTTTCACTCTGACTTTTTCTTCACTCTCAAACATACTCTTTTGAGCTTTCCGCACAAAGCTCTTTCAAAGCACAGTCGCTTGAGAGGATGTGATTCGTGTTTCCTGCTCTTGCTATCATCGCGCAGCAGACAATATGGCTTCACAATCGCAGCCCGTCCCTGAGGGGATGGAGAACTTCGTCGTCGGACTGATTGGTATGGGCGACATGGGCAAGATGTATGCCGAAAGGCTGTCTGCCGCTGGCTGGAGGTAAGTCTTGAATCCATTGCGATTCGCACTTCCAGCTCCAGCTCCTTTTCTTCAAATGGTAAGCCAACTCTTCCTCCTCAACATCCACCCCCCTCCCCTCTTTCATGATGACTAGAGCGCATTTGGCTCGAGCATTGTTCAGGGACGCCTGGTGTCCGTTATGGCCATCAGAATCGGACCTGTGCTCTCAATGATGTAAACGCTTGCTACCTTAATTATCAACTGTCTGAATTTTCACCCATCTACCTCATTTTGTTAGCACTTCTGCTTTGACACAAAAGCTAACAAATACAAGAACAGATACTCTCCCCCTGTGAATGCAACCCCGAACCGGATGCCGAGTGGCTAACGGCGGATCTACTTTAGAATCATGGCCTGCGACAGAGAAGAGAATCAGGAAAAGCTTCAGGAAGAATATGCTGGAAATGTATGACCTGATGATTCCTGCCTGCTCTGCCTCGCTCCAAGTCGCTGAAGCTATCGAATAGAAAAATATAGAAATTTGTCGAAATGGCCACTATGTTTCCCGCGCAAGCGACTACATCATCTATAGCGTCGAGGCCGCCGTCATTGACCGTGTAATTGCTCAGTATGGACCATGTACGCGCCCTCTCTTCGTATACCTTGTGAATGTTTCCTTCGAGCATCTCTTCTCGAGGTTAAACAGTAGCCATCTAGATACTGACTGTTGTGACCAGCTACCAAGCTTGGTGCCATTGTTGGAGGTCAAACCTCTTGCAAGTCTCCCGAAATCGCTGCCTTCGAGGCTCACCTCCCCGCCGACGTCGATATCATTTCGTGCCATTCACTTCATGGCCCCAATGTCGATCCGACTAACCAACCCCTTGTGCTCATCCAACACCGCGCCCCAGATTCAGCTCTTCAAAAGGTTGAGACTGTCCTGAGCTGTCTCCGCTCAAAGTTTGTCCATCTCTCAGCCCGCGAGCACGACCGTATCACCGCCGATACTCAAGCAGTCACCCATGCAGCCTTCTTATCTATGGGTAAGGCGTGGCACGCTAACAAGCAATTTCCTTGGGAGCTGAGTCGATATGTTGGCGGTATTGAGAATGTCAAGGTCAATTTGATGTTGCGCATCTACAGCCAAAAATGGCATGTATACGCTGGCCTCGCCATTCTCAACCCTGAAGCGAGTGAACAGATCTCGCAGTATGCACGAAGCGTCACCGATCTGTACAAACTCATGCTCGAGGGCAACCGTGAGGGCTTCAGAGAACGAGTCTACCGTGCACGCGACAAGGTGTTCGGTCCATCCACGACCTGGGACACACGCCCCTTGCTTGAGCCGTCGATCCTGTCGTCCTTCTCGCTCGGTACGCCTACTGATGAGCCTCGACCCAACAACCATCTCTCGATCCTTGCAATGGTCGACTGCTGGGCGGCTCTCAACATTGTGCCATATGATCACATGCTCTGCAGCACTCCTCTCTTCCGCTTGCGTCTTGGTGTCACTGAATATCTGTTCCGCAACGAAGATGTCCTCGAGGCAGCCATTGAGACTGCAATTGAGGATAAGACGTACCGTAGCGATGATCTGGAGTTCACCTTTGCAGCACGGGCCTGGGCCGAGTGTGTGAACCTGGGACATTTCGAGACATGGGAGAAGCGGTTCGTGAGTACTCAACAGTTCTTTGAACCACGGTTTGAGGAGGCCAAGGTGGTGGGCAATCAAATGATGAAGAAGATATTGGAGAATTCCAAGGATAATTAGTAGAAATGGACCAACCGTAGGTTAACAAAAGAATTACACTCCCACAGAAGCAAATGTTCCAAGACTCTAGACAAAGCCTGACTCGACCAAGTATCAACCAGTCCGACAACCTCTCAAACGCCGCAAAACCCCAAACCAGTTTTAAGTGCTCCACCAAGTCTTGTAACCTCACTGGTTTCCCAAGCACACACTGTTCATAACCACCATCCTTACACCTGAGTCATCACATCGGGAACTCTAGCCTCAATGCTCTCCTCTGTCATCGCAACACCATGGTCAGTTCCCAGTGACATAGGCGATGGTTCTTCGCTATTGCCTTCATGCTCGGCACCCGAATACTTGATTTTGGAAGCATCGCTGAGGGACGAGGTGGTTGTTGAGACAGTATTTTCACCACCACCAAAAAGACTCCATGAATATCCATCCAGAGGAAGGATATTAGACGTACTAGGCAACAGTTGATCAGTCAGACGGCGACGTGCGGATCTCGGACCAGGAGTAGTGGGACTGCGCCGTCTTTGTTAGTAAGACCGGCTTAAAACATCACTCCAAACACTTACCGAGGAATCCGTGTGGCACGCCCTCTCTGTCGTGGGTGCTGATCGTGGGTTTGATCATCATGCTCGTCGGGCGCCTGGAAAGTAGCCAGCCATGGCCAAGGATTTCCCAGTAAGTCAGGCGTCGAGGCAATAGCCTCTGTATCACCCTGAGCGGCATCGGCCAAGACCTTCTCCTCGTCGCGCATACGTTGCCTTTTTGCAGCAACGTTCTTAACAGTGGGCAACTGCCGTGCTCCTCTGAGTCCAGAGATTGTTCCCCTCAGCCCGTTCCGAAAAGGTTGGTTCTGATTGTGACTTGCGAGCATACGGGCGATCTGCTCGTCAAGCAGTTCCATCATTCGACGATTGCCGATCTGAGGCTGGATGCATTGGTCAACAATCTGCCATTGATGATCAGGGATTTAAACTCACTCTCGGGCGGTGCTCGTCAATGTGTCTAACAACATCTTTGTCAATGACTGGCCTTCCGCCTAGAGACTCGAAACCAAAACCGGCAGCAGCTGTTGGAGCAATCTCGCCATCGGCGACTGCATTGAGGCTCAAAAATGCCCGATCAACGCACACAGGGCGGCATCTTTGGCAGATCTTGTATTGACAAAGGGTATCTTCATCCAGGGTCCGTTGTCTCTTGTCACTGAATGAAGACTCGAACCCCAGGGGTGGAAGAAGGTTGCTAAACAGAGTAGAGGTGCTTTTCTGTCGTTCCTCCTTTGCAATGACATCCTTCAACTACCGCAGATATTAGTATATTTAGGTTTCCAGGAAAGTATTGCTGCCTCACTTCCTCTCGCTGTCTTAGAATAGTTGCAATTTGATCTGGTCGGTAGGATGCCATCTGCTCGGGAGTGAGTTCTTGAAGAAAGCTAAGCTTGTCGCGCCGAGCTTCTGCGCTGCCTTTTCGAATAACCATGTTCTTGCGAAAGCTGAAATCCAAGTAGTCCATGCATGGCTGCTCTCAAGTTAGCTGCTAAGGTCTACCAGGTGTTTCTATTCCATGGAAGGCCTCTCACCAGTTTCTCCTCAATTATCTTCTCATGATCTTGTGTACACTGGTAGAGCCACCCAAATTGGCCGGGCTCATGACAAGAGGAACATTTAGAGTCCGCGTCGTAAATCCGGGTCATGGTGAGATGGGTGCATGTTGGTTTATAGGGCTGCTGCTGCATCAACCGTGGTGGTAGAAAGGCCATTGTCATGCTGGAAAGGCCAGGATCGGCGAAAGTGCTCTGAAGGTGCATTCAATCAAATACTTGGGCATTTAGAGAAGACAACAAGGTTCCGAGTAAAGGAGCCCGAGTCAAGTCGTAAGAGGCTGGTTGACTATAAGCGATGCCGTGTATAAAGTTGGATTCATGATACTGAAGAGGTTACCAGGAAGGGGAACAAGAGGGGCTCAAGGGAAAATTGCAATTCAAATGGGATACAGAAAGGGAAGTTTCTTTTTACTTGCAAGCTGCCCGAAGGCGGGAGGTTTGGCTCGCCCTCGTGGCCGGCTGTTATGCCATGGGATTGGGCAAGTGCGAGGCAAGTGGCAGCTGCCTGCCAACCGCCAGGGTAGCACCATCAAAGCAAACTCTTCTTTATAGGTACCCTTTCCAGACGAAGACATCAGCACTCGGCTTTTAAGAGGTAGATCGTTGCAGTGGAGCGTGCTCTTAGGACACAGTCAAAGTTAGTTTGTAACTGGTTCTGCTAGACTATCATGTCGTCCTAACGGGCATCAGTTTATTTCACTTCAAAGCTGTGGTTTTTGACATCAAGTCACTGTCCCCTCAACACAGTAGTATCTTCTTGAAGATGCAGTGAAGTGTGTTAATGAATTTGTTTGAGACCGACGAAGACCTCAGGCACATCATTCCTTACTGTGATTGTGCCCAATAGCCAGGAAGACGCCTCCAAGATTGTCTAGCCTTGCGTATTGCAATCAAGTTCGGATTTGTGTAGGCACCCACGTCATAATAAATATTCGCTGCAGAACTGAAATGGTCAACATTTCGAGGGCTTTGGGGAAGCAGATGGGGCCCTCAGAGGGAGTCTTGTTTATTTTCATGGTCTCATCCATAATTCACAATATGTTCACCCATGCCACCATCAGAGACCTCCTCAGTTTCGAATGGCTCAGACATATATTCCATGTCACATCCGACTCAAAAGGGAATTTGCTGTTCAATCGGTTGATGCCAGATATCATTGTCGTTCAACGGCGCGTTTTTTTATTCTCTAGCATGCCATGAAGCTATATGCCAGAACCGCAAGTAACGCAAACCCCTTTCCGATGCATAACCGTAAAGCAGCCCAATAACCGATCCATTTCCTTTTAAACCTCGGTGGTAACCTTCGCCTTGGGGTTGGTGACCTTGACACCCAGTTGCTTGGCGCGGGCAATGATGTCAACTCGCTTCCTCGACGAGACGTTGTGGGCAATCCTGAAAATACGGTTAGCTACAATTGGTTGAGTGAGATTGGAGGGAGAGCGTACTCGGCAGCGTGGGTTCGGTTGTGCATAAGGAGAAGCTCGACATCGTTGACGTTGCTGACGAGGAAAGCCTTGTGGCCGGAGGGGGTCATGTAGCGGGTCTTCTTGTTGGAGCCATAGCCGATCTGAAATCATGCAACATTAGCACTAAGTTCTGTGTCCCGCCTGGTGGGAAGTCGATAATTCTCGTCAGGCCTCGCAAAGGTTCGACATACAGAGGGCATGGCAATGGTGCCGCGGAATCGTCGTCGGACACGGCTGTCGATACCCTTAGGCTTGCGCCAGCTGGGGTCGACACACTTGAAGCGATCACTCTGGTGACGCTCGAAGCGCTTCGTGCCTGTATACACAAGTCAGCATTTTGACTATCACTCGTTTCTCCTTCGTTCGCTCGTGTTGTCGCAAAGGAATGTCGAATTTACGTACGCTTCTTGACGATCTTGACGTGCTTAGCGGCAACCATTCTGTAATATGTTAATAAAGCGTCTTGGTTGATTGTAGATGTGGTTTGCTGACCTGACGACTGCACAGGGGACGGTTAGTAGAACGTTGAACTTCGGCTGTGAGTTGTTAGACGCACGAAAATTTGTCAAGGTGGGCAGTCCGGCTCACAATGCTCGTAGTGTTCACGTGCAGTGCCCTAACGAGGGTCGATGGATTTGGGGAAATGTGAGTTTGCCGTGGAAAAAAGAGCGTGCAAATCTTACTCTGAAAAGGACTAAGTCCGTTGGTGTAATTTTGTCTACGAGGTCTCAATTTTTCGAAGCCCTGGACTTGTGCGTGGGCCTCCCTCTTATTGGCTGAAGAAAAGGCACGGTCCCACTCGGCACTAGCGCCTTTCACGAAAGAGACAGAATCTAAACTCCCACCAAAAGATCACCACGCTTTCAACCTCCGCCCGCCGCCCAACGACAACACCAAGACCAGCAATCATGTCTACTCAGTCAGTGCAGTGTTTTGGTAAAAAGAAGACCGCCACCGCCGTTGCTCACTGCAAGGTACGCGAAATTCCCAGCAAAGGATGTGAGAATGGGGCAAAGAAGCTGACATGTCTTGAAATTTCCAGGCTGGCCGCGGTCTCATCAAGGTCAACGGACGACCTCTCTCCCTCGTCCAGCCCGAGATCTTGCGCTTCAAGGTACGATTCACGAATCCCTCGACCATTTGAGATAGCACGTCATTCAAACATAGAATTCGACATGACGATGCGCCCGGATGGTGTTTTGTCTTGTTGGGAACCGAAGATTAACACTCTTATCCTAGGTCTACGAGCCTCTCCTCGTTGTTGGCCTCGACAAGTTCGCCAACGTGGATGTGCGCGTCCGCGTGAATGGAGGTGGTCAGGTGTCTCAGGTTTGCACGTTTTTTCGCCGATATATACGACAGGCTAACCGTTTGTCAGATCTACGCCGTCCGACAGGCTATCGCCAAGTCCCTGATTGCCTACTACCAGAAGTTTGTCGATGAGCACTCCAAGAACCTTCTCAAGCAGGCTCTCGTCCAGTTCGACCGAACCCTCCTCGTTGCCGACAACCGCCGATGCGAGCCCAAGAAGTTCGGTGGTAAGGGTGCCCGCTCTCGCTTCCAGAAGTCTTACCGTTAAACGGTTCAAGATGTTTGTCGGGATGGGGCAAAAAAGCGTCGAGCCGGAGCGTTGGTGCAGTGGAGGATACTACGGGCAGTGCGAAAAAGGGACTGGAGTCACAATTTCCCTGGTTTGGGAATGGGTTTCCCATTAGCATTTGCATGGTCTTGCTTTTGGCGGATTGTAAAGGATCTGGCAGGCAAATGAAATCTTCAAAGTTAACGACGCGGCCCGTGCTGCTACGCACTGTGATGTTAATGAACTGCCCCTTTGCTGGACTCGCTCCGATACTCAGTTTCCCTCTTTACTATGTGACGACTTGCTTGAAACTTTGGCCTGAGCATGTAAATAGCATCGCTGGGCTTATATTCGTCGAGTCAAGCCAATCCATTGAGGAAGCGCAATTCGCGAGTCCTATGAAGTCGGATCAGCGTCACTTGCCAGTTGGACTGTTGGCCGTGGTACAAACCCAATACCCTTCTTTCGTGCTACCATATTCAACCTTGGCTGGTTCAGTAGGTTCAATGTACTGATAGAAGACAAATGTTTCGTACTTTGTTGCTATTACGGGGACAAATCCCAACTCCTAACTCCATCTTTGTAAACTCAATCGTTGCACCAATCCAATTGCACTCCGATGCTGAGCTACTCCTTACACACGAGGTAACACATTATGCACTGTTTCCTCCTTCGCGCCTGGAACCCCCTTGCTCTCGTTGGCTCTACTAGTCTCCCTCGATGCCTGGAAACACGAAGCGTTCTCGTGAAATAGCATATCTAGTCGTTCCACGAGACAAGATCGCGTTGTCGTCCAGACTCATCCAGATCAACAATCTCTGGCGCCCACTCTCCACGCTCATCTTCGGCCGCCAAGTCAGCAACTTCCAGCTCGACTTCCTCACCATCTTCCATCATGACTTTGCCTCGGCGTAGATAGTCTCCGCGAAGATCCCAATCCAGTGTACCAGTCACAACAGCCTCGAGTCCTGCGAAAGCTGTAGCAACAGCCAATTGCTCAGATGTGGCGTCGTTTCCCAAGCCTTGCAGAAATTCGTCCAAGCGTCTTTTGTAGACTGTGAGTGAAAGTCTGAGATCTTTGGTTTGTGACTCTGCAGTGTCAAGAATTGAACCTTCAAGCCAGGAGGCGCTGTACGTGAGTTGGGCCGTCAAGGTGCGAATGAATGCGGCTGCAAGAGACGGTCGACGGAGGGGAAGGAGATGAGCACGGAGAAAAATCTTCAGTAACATATGCCACCATTGCTGGATGCATGAATCGTTGCCAAGGTGGACGCCTACAACGAACGAGAACTGGAATTCGCCGATAACGTCGTCGGGGCCCAGATCATTATCAGAAGCATCAACTTGCGACAAGATATAAGGAGTTGCATCGGTGGCTCTCAAGGTCCGGTCGGCTCCGGTATTATCTGTTGAGTATGTTTTGGTCCGTTGGCTGAAGCCGAAGTTGAGCTCGCGAGCCTTGAGCAACGGATTCGAGATTGAGTTGTCAAGTTCCATCTCACCAGCCATGAGTATCGACCCTTTGACACGATCGCCTGTATGTACCGTCCAGTTATCGTAGTTCTGTCCCGTCACTCGATTGAGAAGACTCTCTGTGATCTTGCCAGTCAACTGCTCCCACATGTTGAGATTTTTGTGTGATGTAGCCTGAGTAAGTTCGCCACTTGCGGCGTTTACTGCACTTGGATCCTGATAAGGGACAAGTTTTGAGTGTGTGGTGTCGAGGTTATCGGCTTGGATGCGGGCTTCAGCACGAGCTGAGTCACCAAGAACCTCATTGTATCGATCCCACTGCATAACATGGACAGTGTCGACACTATTCGTGACAATCCAGAAACCACATCGAGCAGAAAGGCCTCCTGGGTGAGCAACCCAGAAGAAGTGAGCACCTGGTGGTATATCCCTGACGCCACCAAAGTGCTTAGCTGTGAATGATATTGAGTCGTAGCCAACCGTGAAGACTTCGGGCAAGTCCAGTATGAGTACCACATCTCCGCCTCCCATGCTGTGTGTTAAGGGTTCCCAGATTGGGCTGTGGAAGGAGTTGGAAGAGCCATGTTGAGAGGTCTTGATCACAGCATTCTCACTCTGTCCTGAGGGAGGATCCAAGGGCGGAGGGCCATCGTCATCTTGTTGCTCATGAGGCGTCTCGCTGACTTGATGAACATGAAGAGTGCCCAGAGGATGTGTTCCTAGTACTGAAACGGACTTTGCAGAGCCACCGCCGAAGGATACGCTTGAGTTCGATTTTGTCAAACCCTTGGGTCGTGACGGGATGGACGGGAGATCTCCCTCCATTTTGACAAGGCAGCAATGGGTCCTTTCTGGAGCCGGCGACGGAACCTAATAATTTTGAATATTCGGATGGTGTAACTCCAATATTGGTATTGAGTTTCTGGGTATCTGAGATCGATACAGTATGAGATATGATGGGATGTAAGGGTACAGTGCTGAGACTGATATTGCTGCTATGCGCCGCCAAACATTGTTGGATGGCGGGGTAGCAAAAAAAAAAAGCAGGCAGCCCACGCAAGTTAATGAAAGAATGAATGAATGGCAGAAACCTTAACAGATGTGATACGCTTCGGTACTTTACCTAAACTTAGTGAAGCTTTAGGATGCCTGCTCTTCTAAACTCAACAAAGGTTCCGGGTTTCTTTTGCCGATTTCTTTGCGTGACTGACTTGGCAATTCTCTTTGTATCCAGGACTTTCTTTGACCGCGTGGCACGGCCTATGCACGACAGCACGTCATCAGCAAAAGGCATGAAGGAGCTGAATGACGTTCTGAGACAGCGAGATCAGGGAAATTGATATTATAAACGGAGACGGCTCATCTATCGAATAACGCAGCTGTGACCCAAATTTACCGCTGAGATAACGGATGAACTTGGGCTTGATTTGGTGACTGAAAGCCTGATATTGCATTATCCCACTTTTTTCGTCAATACTATGAGCATTGCTTCGGCGAAAAAGAAATCATCTGAACACAAAGACTACTTCTTGTTATTAGGTTAATGCAGTACTTGAATATCTTCACAAGCAAAAAATACTTAAAGCCTTCTCAGCAACTCTTTATCATGTGAAACTGTGAGTGTCATGCCACTCTCTCAAGTCTTGGAGTCATTGATATCTCAAACTTCAACACTTGCTTGTGAGTCAAGAGGAAAGCATCTGGTCAAGTATTCGGGCCTACGAGGAGGGTGAGTTGACGCATCCCTGGAGCAAAAGCACGTTTAGATTTCTGGCTGCCTCGTGTTCGTCCCGAAATGCATTCCCGCAAGCCTCCAAATTCGAGGTTTCAACGGTTATTTGGCCCACTACTGTACTCACCTCATATCTGCTGTAATGTTGATGATAATACTGATGCACCAGACGCTCATAGTCACTCAATCACCTTCTCGATAGTCTTATTACAAGAGTTACCAAACCCAGCAGTCCAGAATAGGCGATGCTTTGTATGTGAAACAACCTATGCTATATCCCCGATCATATAGCCGCCAAGAACTATCCTTTCCTCCCAAAACTTGATGGGTTGTTCCTCCGCCGCACGCCCTGTTTCTACATCGCATCTCATCCTTCCTGGCTCCCTGCAACGTCACCACACATTAACCGCAACGAGGTAGAGCCCTGCTATGGATCGATGCTAGAGCAAACACTGCCACTATCATGGATCCCGTAAGTGCCGGTCAAGGATGCTTTGCGTGCGTCCGTGTGCGGCGTAAGTTTGCTACCATGCAGAGCTTGTGCATAAACCCTGGCTCAGACTCGGGATGACCGATAGTCATATGTATTACTGGGTTTTGTCTACTGGAAGAAACACCATGATCATTAAGTATAGATTCCTCCAACAGCTAAGTATTCTCTTGTAACAGAGTATCATTTGAGTATAGAGTATACTGGTGGAACAATCTCTTGGTGGTCTGTGATGGCGTCGAGAGTGAAATCGTCCCACATATATACGATGAAACATGACAACAATTTATCCCAAGTTTACAATCAAGAGCATAAACTGTTCCGGAAAATTACACACTGTACCTGTGGTTCTTAGTTTGTGGTTGGACTGGGATATGCAGCCAACTTGGATATATATCCGTGTGGTTCAATTTAACCGTGTGCTCTGTAACCTCAGCCTTGTCTGTGACACGACAGCCAAATCATGGTGTCATATCTTGAACTTCAAGACAAGCCGTCAAATGGACTCGTATCACGTACCTGAATCCGTCAAACCGCACACCCGTCTCAGACTCTAAATCCCCGCACCGTTGGCAAAGTATGTATAAAATACGTATCTAACGTCTAGTCATTGCCGTTCAGGCGTGTAAATGTAAATCTTGTTTGACGTCCCGAGACAAAGGAACTAACAAGACCAGCCTAGACTGAGTTCTACACCATGCGAAAATTACTTTCATGGGGTATGCATACACGAAACAATTCCAGGCCCCAACAGTCCAAGGGCCATGGCCCATGTCTTGTCTCTCCTCTTGTCTTGTCTTGTCTTGTCTTTGTCTTGTCTTGTGTTACCTGACAGTTCACTTTGCTGGGCTTGCAAGTAACGTCAGTCAGTAAAGCGGCTAAATTCTCCTAGCGCCGCGTGGTAGCCCCCTTGTTCATCCGCAACGGCATCAGTCACACTCTCACACACACACTTACTTTGGGGTCCTTTGGCTGCACGCTACGCACGCACTTTTCTCGCCTTGTTTCGCTTCGCTTTGGTCTTGGTATAAGTTAGTTGGTTCGCTTTTTTGTTCTAGTTGGAATTTCCCCTTGCTAGGCTTTTCTTTTCGCACGCGATCCTGTACACGCCCCCCTTGTTTACTACTATACTTACTTTAGTCCCCCTTTCTCGATGGGACGTTACAGCACCTAGGTACGGGTAGCTTACCTACGTTCAACGGTCGTTCATAAGGCTGCGAACATCGTGTCCAGATGTATCGCAGAATAGTGCTCCTCGAAGATGACTGACTCATTAACTCTCGCTCAATGGCATTTATTGAGTAATCATCTCCTGACTCGAGCGAGTTACATTATAACCCTTGTCTATATCATGAAACTCTATCCAACAATTTGTATCCATATTATATATGCGCAGTATCCGTAGATGCATGGACCTCGAGCAGCGCCGTAGAATACAACTTCACCCATGACTTCTCACATTTCTTTCCCCTTTCCTCACATGGATCCCGGCTGTAGATCCTCTCGAGTATCTATCTAGTCCACTGGCCTGTCGGGGCCATCAACACCAACCGCATACGCATACGCATACGCACACACCACACACTGGTCTCTCGCCAATCTATAGATCTGCTTGGATATATCGTTTTTGCCCCCTCCACTTGGCGTTGCTTAAAGCCGAGAGACATGATCAGACCACTTCCATCCATTCTGCTGTACTGTACCTCCTTGTTAATAAGCTAACGTGCACTACACATGTATGTCAGGCGCTTCCATGTCTTGTGTTACCCGACCTTTCCCTTCTCTACCCTTTGCCTTGCCCATCACCACCATCACCCAATCTACAATCCTTGCTTGCCTTTGGGCTCTTTGTTATTCACACCCTTGACTTGGACTTGGGACTATCCGCGTAGATTAGCGTCTGTAACACAGCAACACAACTCGACCACCCCCATCTGCAGTATGTACAGTATTATGTGCAACACAACCCTACCACGGACGGCACGCCACCCACGCTTAACCAGGTTTAAGCATCATTCCCATGTGTCTTGATCGATTTTGCCTCTTCTGAAAGGAGATAGGGCTAACTTGTGACCCGACAGACCGGTTCACTAAGTCATTGTCGCATTCTGAAGTCGTTTTGAGGACTTGTGTGTAAATAATCCATCATCACAAGTTTACTCCTTGTTCCGCACTTTTATTTTAGGTAAAGACTCAAAATAACAATATCACTGTTCACGGAGATGGCACAAACTTGAATTAAAGTAACTTTCTTTTAACACTTGTGGCTTGAAAATTGTACTCATTTCATAGAATGCAAGCTACGCCGAGGCGATCATCATAGGTATACTGTCGATGCATCTATTCGTACCCCCTAATTGGCCCATTTGACAAGTTTAACCGAGGCCGTCTCGTATAAAAAAAACATATCTTCAATCCCCCATCACACCATTGTCCACACATATGCGAAAGCAAATGGCGGCCATGCCCTCCGGTGCCACAAACAAATTGCTGCAATTGGGTTGGACAGGCCTCCCAAACATAACAGATCGTCGTAAATGCAAATAAACACGCCAAACCTCCAGGACCGCCTACCCCCTGACCAGAACCTGATGATGATGAAAAGAATTTGGCAACTCCTTGACTCATGCTCTTCTTGAGGGCATATACGTATAACTCCAAGAAATGAAACCAAGAAGAAAGGGTCCAATAGCTGAAAGGATATGCAGGAAACCCAATGAAGGTCTAGGACCAGCCAACGGGCTATGTGAGTCGAAGTAGAGGAGTAATTACCGGGCCGAGAAAACGTTGATTGCGTTTCTTCCCCTCCAAATTGGCCATACTCTCTGAAGGTGGCATCAGATCAACCTAATGACAGCTCAGGAGCACAGCAATCGTTCCAATATAATACAGCGGGTATCAATCTTCTTTCTGACTTTTGGTGAGTTTCCTCCTCTAGTACCTTAATCCTTGCTTGGCCATCCGTCCTAGTGGCTTGGGGGTTGACCACCGTTTGCTAAGCCTGGTTAGTTCATCCACTAAGTCACCCTCTGCCTCTGCGACATACATTGGTAAGGAATGCCCTGACTGGGCTGCGCGTAAGGTGAGTGAGGTTGATAATTCGAGTATATATGGCTGGTGTTATAGTCGGGGAGAGGCTGCTGAGGAACCCCAGAAGGTGGTGGCGGGTACTGAGCAGGCTGGTATCCGATGGGAGGCAGCTGAACTGTACGGCCAGGATAGGATGAGGTAGGCGTGCCATCAGGACCTTGGGGATCGCCACCTCCATTCTGAGCGGCGGCAGCGGCAGCAGCCTGGCGTTGTCGCTCCTCGTCGGCCTTTCGGTTGGCTTCCTCTTCCTTCTTCCTCTGCTTCCACTCCTTGCGAATCTCCTTGAATTCTATAGTCATTTGTTAGGCATATGTGCTCGTCGAGAAACATATCTGCGCGGTTGCGAGCAGCTTACCTTCGGGTGTTCGCTTCTGTCCATGAGACTGCATGGTAACGTGAGCGTTCAAGTGGTTGAGTGTGCCGTAGGCCTTTTCACAGCCATTCCATCCACACTTGTACATGCGCTCTATCTCCTCGTATCGTCGCCGAGGTCGTTTATGCTGTTGAGCACCTGGAATGGGAACGAAGGAGTAAACCTGAGAAAGTTAGTAATGCTCGTATCCCAAGTAGCAGGCAATTCATAAAGCTGAACCAAATGGAACAATCAACGCGTTTCTCACATCGTCAACGTGCGCGCATTGCACTCTCCTCGTTCCAGTTCACTCTTGAACGTGTCTGAAAAAGTCGGAACATACCTGGTTTGGTCGTGCTTGAGGTGGCGCCGAGGCCGGGTTTTGGGCGTAAACTGGGTGGCCGGGAGTCAAAGGCGCACCACCGTGCTGAGGGTAACCAGCCCAGTCTGGCCGAGGCTGCGCATACATGCCGCCACCAGGGTGAGAGTAACTGTGTGTCATGTCTGGGTTAGGCGCGTAGGGAGAATGCTGCCCATACGAAGCGTAGGTTGGGCTCGGCGCGGCGATGGACGGATCTATAGGAACATCGTTGTCAGATTTGACCGGATGGGTCTGATGGCTACGCCCATCCTGCTGGGGCATTGACGGACTGTTCTGTTGTTGCGCCATACCTCCAGTGCTGGTGCTGCTGGCAGGATGGTATGAACGCTGGACGTGCTCTGGGAAAGATCCTGATCGGGCTGACTGAGGATAAACGCCGTACTCGGAGGTAGGAGTGGCTGAGGTCGAATAGTTGACTTCCTGCTTGACAGGATATTGCGCAGCAGATGCGTGATCTGCCCTCGAACCTTCAGAATTGGTGTCGCCGGAGTTGCTTGGATAGGGCGAAGGCAAACCTGACTGCGAGTACTCCGTAGCACTTCGTTCCATAGAGTTGGGAGAGCTGAGGAGCGTGTCAAGGGTCGCCTCGGAACCAAGTTTCGCGATATTGGAGGCAGAATGCAACGATGCGTGGTTGTCAACAAAAGTATGAGGTTGCTGTGTTGGCACCAGAGACATGCTACAGCTCCACGGGGCTGATGATAAAGAAATGGCCGGCGAGGTTTTAGCTCAAACCCGCGTCAAGTTGGTGTTTGCCCGTAGCAGGGGAAAGAAGTGTGATATGGCTGAAGCGCTTGCAACCAGACTTGCGGCGGCGCGGCAGTATATGTTGTTGGCGGCGGCAGTAGTAGCGCCGTTTGCAAGACCAAAGGTTGGTTTATAGTTAAGTGTGTGATGCGAGCTCCTAGGCCGAGTCCTTGAGCGCGGATCTTGCTGGGGAGGGGAGATAGAGATGGGGGAATGGAGCCTAGGGCAAGGATAGTTCGCTTTTCCTCGATCACAGAGAGGTCGGGCTAAGTCGCCCGTAGTTCTTGGGGAGCGACGCACTAATATAGTGCGATGTTGAAATCGACCTGGTGCGGTGGCTCTGCCGAGAGCCCAGAAGCAAAGGTGGTCTAGCGTCAAGAGGGTGTGCGTACCAAAGTGTATCTCCCACGATACACTGACTCTCGTCCTTCTGAGCGACTCAAGACCTTGCAGGGGTGGGGGGTGTTTCTATACTATACTACATGTACGTCTACGCAAGAAGCGTTCTGTAATGACGGGGAACTCGAAGAGGTGCGGGTCCGAATATTTTTGTGAGGTCCCAAGGCGAGAATGAATGACGGAGTATGATGGACAACGTACACTCCTCGGCCTGGGGGCAAAGAAAAAAATGTTGATATCGGTGGGACCAGCCGTCAAGGAGTGTAACGAACGTGTGTATGAGTTGTATGTATGTAGGTATGCGCGTCGAGGTTTGGATGACAGTCGAACTGGACTGGTCTGACTTGTTTGCTAGGCTGGAAGATACCGAAGTGCAACGGGTCGACGCGAAACAGTCGGTAACGTACCGCACAGTAGGGACAGCGAGCGAGCGAGTGAGCAGAATGGGATGGGACGGTCTAGCCAACACACTCAAGCACAGCTTAACCCAGGGCAGTGGCAGTGGGATCCTGCGCTTATCGACCTTGGTGGATAGCGTGTGTTTGTTCAAACGAGAGGGGCGTGCGAGTTTTGCGTGCAATTTTTGCAGCGATGTCGATTACTGTAGCTAAAAGCACAGCAAATGAATCCCAAGTTGGGGTATTTCCGTCGTAGTGCGATAGATGGTGGTAGGCCTGGACTGGGCCAGCTAAACCAGAAGGGCTAGACTTGGCTCACAGGCAAGAAATCTGCTAGCTCGAGGTCGATCGTTCTGCCGAAAGAGTCCCCACATCGCCGGTGCCGGGAGCCGCTGACTCGTTGGGCTTTGAGCGAAAGCGGCGAGTAATTACGAGAAAGACTAAGCGTCTTTTCAGGGGAGACCTTATGGAAGGTTGAGGTAAAACTCGAATCCGTATGGCGTGTGGAGAGGAATTCGCTGTCGACTTTGGGGCTTTCCGGAGGTAAGAAGAAGGGGAGGGGGAAAAAAAACTTCCTGGAATTGAATTTTTTTCCCTCTTCATTTGTCATATCAA
This sequence comes from Fusarium xylarioides, assembly GCA_013183765.1. Taxonomy (NCBI): domain Eukaryota; kingdom Fungi; phylum Ascomycota; class Sordariomycetes; order Hypocreales; family Nectriaceae; genus Fusarium; species Fusarium xylarioides. The sequence continues at coordinate 50,871 of SRZU01000080.1, read as the reverse complement.
CCTTACCAATAATAAAAATCCAATTGAGAAATGCACCCCCGTGCTGCTGGCAAGAAGCAACGCATCAAAGGCAGCATAGCATGCTGAGCCAGAGGAACGGGACATCCCTGTCCCCTGTCAGGGTAGCTAATGTACCTTAGCTACCTGACCTTACTGTGTGTGTCCTGGAATCTACGCCAGTCCTGCTGGCTGGGAATGGGAGGTAGTCTTTGCTTTGCTCATCAATTGTATGCCCCCCCCCTTGTTTGGTGTAATCACACACGCAGGATGATGATTTGCAAATTTGGTGACGGAGTGTGTGTAGAAGAGAATTGGCGAATTTGGTCATGATTGTTCTTCTTGCCCGTCTTCCATTGAATGGCTCCATTGTACGCTTTTGGTATTGATCATGCTTTGTCAGATTATCGAGGCTGAACGCGCTGTCTGCGGCCGGAAAGCCACGACGTCTGGGAGACACGATTGTAACGCGAGCTCTGCCCTGCTGTTGAAGGCCATCACGAAGCCAGCTTGATGGTGAGCTTGACCAGGGGGAGAGAACATGAATGACATGGGTAGTCACCGCGTGCCCTGCGCTCTGGTAACCAAGGTCCACTCAGAGGACAACCCCGTACAGGATCCTAGGGCCCAAAGGAATGTCCACCCTTACCTACCCTCCATCATCCTCGGACGGAACCTCCTCCACTCAAAATACTATACGTACTGTGCAAAGGTACGCCGTAGATCTACGGCCTTTTCCACTGGCCCAATCAATGTCGACGTGGCTGTGATTGAACCACAGAAAGAGGCGTCCAGGATGCTGGTGTTTGAATGCAGCTCAGGGCTTGGCTAATTAAGTCCAAAGAGGGGTTAGCAATTAGTTACCGATAGGACAGGGTGCCAATGGGCGAAAGAGGTCAATCGATCAAAGAGAATGAATGGGGTTACCGGGCACGCGGATTGCCACGGCCGATGGAGGGAGAGATTGCAGAATCCTCTTGTGACCTCAACTGACTCAAGGTCAACACCGAGACTTTTACAAGCAATCAAGACAGAGTATTCGTATCGTACGCGTACGGGTATGTGCCGCTGAGTCGAGGCCGAAGAACGTGGCGGCGATACCCCAATGGGTGTGAATGAGCCCAGCGTCGTGGTTCCCAGCACACGCTAGTTACAGTCGAGCGCAAGCCAAGCTCAAGGATGGATCAGAAATATTCTCCGCGACACGGTTGTGTAACGACAATTTCGCTGCGCAACACACGCGATGCTATGATAGCGAGCTTGTTTGTGACGTGCCGACTTGGGATAGTTGGTCGATGTGGAATCGACAAGTCCCTGACGTGCAGGCCATTATCCTCTAGCAAATGTTTGGATGCCGGCGCCGTTGATCGGGCTAAGATTTCCGTATCCGCCATTTTCGAGTTGGCTTCAGGGGATAATTAAGTGTAAGGTAGTGGCTCTGGTCTCTAGTGTTTAGTTCAGCCCTAGAATGCGTTTACTTGGGTTCTCAGATCGGTGGGCGCTATGATTTGGCTGGCGCCTTGGGGAAGGGATGAAACGGTATCAGAAACAGCGCCGTCATATCGACAGTCCACCACAACGCGCACAGTGGCCATCATCCAGTTGACTTTGTTGTAAGAGTCGCCTTGGTCATTGTTCCGCTCGCTGTCTCCCTCAGGTATAGTATGTCATGGCATTGTGGCTGATACTGTAACAGGCAGGGACAGGGAAAAGCTGCGTCCTCGGGACCTTGTACGTATCAGAAACAGGTAGGGCGCGTGATAGATTGTCGGACTGGCGTACGGAGAGTTGGTCCAATTTGACTGGTGACTTGTCGCTCAGGAAGGACGAAGGTTATGTTGAAAGGCAACACAAGATGAAGGAGAGTGACCGAGAAATTTGACAACAGTCAGGCGGACGGACACGTCGCTAGATCATCTCTCACTCTTTTTTATTTTTGACTGCATATGTGTAACTCAAAGCAACGGATAAGAAAGTCCAATGGCTCGCTCACAGCGCACTGAGTTTGCTTGTGCCATATACAAAGTACTGTACGTGGTGAACACTATTACAGAAGCGCCAATCAGTATTCATAGAATCTTGAGACGAAAGATTTTTGGAAGAGAGGAATTATTACTGGAAGCTAAATAAAAAGTGTAATTCTGCATTGCCAATCTTTTTTCATCATTATATGATTCCGTCCGTGGATTGAAGCAACAGCAACTGGATCGAGAGCTGATTGGATCCTCTCTCTCTCTGTCTTATGTCCTGAAGGTATAGGTACCAGCTCGGAAAATTGTGAATTCTTCGATTGGCTGTTAGTCTGCTAGCAATTCAAGTCTATGACCTTTCCACAAAGATTTTAGATACTATAGGCCGCATGTTTGACTGTGTGGATGAAAATCAAATTCGGAAGGTGAAGGGGAAGGGAGATGATGTAGTTCCATTAGTAGGTAGGTACCTCCAGATCTTCAAAATCTCGACTTGGTTTCCTCTCCACACTCTCTACGACCACCACATCTAGATTCTTGTTTTATCTTATCAACAAATATTGATCAGATCCAAGCAAACAAACAAAAAATGCCATGCCTATTTGCCTGTTTCAGCCTTGTCAGTTTTCAGGTTGTTTCTCTTTGCACACAGCCTCGCACAGTATTGCAAACAGGAGCCGCTTCTTGGCTTCTTTATTTGTGGGCGATTTAGCCACACAGTCTTGACATCCTGGCAGGTTTGGCACATTTCTAGTCGAATGATCTGTCCGAGAAAATCCAGGGTCTAGTTAAACAAGATCCTAAGCGACCCGAGCAACTGGGAGGAACTAAAAGGGCCTAAATGCCCCAAAGAGGCACAGTAGGCCTAGCTGGCTGGTGTCTCTCTAAGCCAGTAAGTGGATTACCCTACTTCATTAGCCAGGTACTTCAGCTAACCCGTTCGTCAATTCATTCAGAACAAAACTCCAAGTCACAGGGAGCCAATACGACTCAAGGCTCAATGCCTCCGCAACCAAGAACAGCAGCAGGATTGTCACTTCTGCCGCACCACACCGTGATGCATCAATACGGTGTCTGACAACACATATGTATGCAGACGCTTCGTTCATTGGGCCAATGGCAGTCGAATATCGCCCAACCAAGCGAATGGGCCGTGAGCCCCAACTCTTGCCCCAGTCAAGCAGGGGAAGCTTTCATCAAAGCTGCCGTGGTATGTCTATAGCCCTCCGTTGATCCAAGATCTCATTTCGTCGATATTGATATGATACGGCCCAAGTTCCAATTCGCACAAATTGGCCTGCCACTATTTTGGACCGAATGACACCATTACTACTGTTGCACAACCCAAATGGAAACATTTAAGAACGCTCCACGTGTTGACTTGGTTCTGTGTTTCCACTGAACCTACGAGACAGTCTCAACTGATGCTCACGTGGAGTATCCACTGATGCGCAACCCATGCCGATTCTAGCACTTGTGCTTGGGTGGCTGGGCCCCTGTGCGACTCTCACGAATTATAGCTCTTTCGCGACATGAGGTAGAGGAGTCGTCCCACCACCGTTGGTCGGCGTTTTTATTGGGGGCTAGGTTTTGCAACGTCGAGGGTCTCTGGTTTCCATCTGAAGCACTGTGCCAGGAGGGACACCCACACCTTCACCATCAGGGCCGACGTCAACCTCAGCAAATTTGTCCGTGCGCCTGATATGCAGGCGGAACAGCTTCTCATTTCCTTCTTGGCATAGATGCATGGACACCTTAGCACGCTGTCTAAGCTGCTTCCTAATCACACCTGCTAGTCGTTTGTCTCTCGGGGCCTTCACCCAAATCTTGAAGGACTTGGCTGGAAGCTTTTCTACTGAGGCTCAGGGTCCATTGACTACCAATTCCCCAGCATATCAAATCATCGTGTCCGAGATCGCCGTGTGGGGGGACTGGACAATGCCAATGGTGTGGTCGGGTCACTTGGGCGCCAGTTCACGCGCCCGCACATGGAGGACAACCTAAGTGTGTCCTAGCTCCCCTGTCATGTAGTGACAGAATTGCTTCATCAGCCCTGACTCGCTTTCCAACCGCGTTTTTGTCCGCAGTCCAGGAGACAGATCTCGTACTTGGTTAGGGTGATTTGGTTGGTGCCTAGTGTTTTGTCCCAAGTTGCGGGGAACTGGAGTTACTGGTAAACTTGCTGGTCTACGACTGACTGACTACCGGCATGAAGCAACGAAGTTCGTCTGTTCGCACCAGCAAATCATGATTTTAGGTGGGGTATAGAGGCACCTTCGTCTCTCCCCTTTGATGCTTCGTGAATGCAACCCCTCCTGGGTTACCTTCCTGACCGCCTACGATTCGACGCATTCATCCGAACGCCCAATTATTACGCAGGGCGAGCTTGCAGACAAATATGATAAAGCAAGCATGCTGGGTTTCTTTTGCGACATTACCTTTCCATATGGGTCCACACAAATGGGACAGAGGACCCCGTTGATGCACACTTTGCCAGTTTCTGCAGGGGAGCAGTTGCCTAGACCGACAGCATGCTAGGGTTGAGTACCGCTGTACGAAGGCTGGCCAAGAAAGATATTCGAAGCTCGTCACTCTCGTCAACTATGGCCCACATGCGTATGTATTTCTTGGAAATACACAGTATCAAGGCGGTGAGCAACCCCTGTCATTGGCCTACCCCGTTTGCACCATCACAAGACGCAACAAAAACAATTCAAGATCGAGCTTGAAGATTTCCATCGACCGACAAGCCGACGCGTTTGAAAGACGATTCAAACAGTCCAACGACGATACCAGCCCACTGGAAATCTTGCTGACTTAGTGGCTTCATACTAACTTAGAATGGGATAAGCCGTCTCCGACATCTTTTGATCGCAGGTGTGTGGATATCAACGGACGGTTTGCCAGCTTTGGTGTCCCCGCCCAGCACTGAAGTCAATCTGGATGGAAAATGAGTTTGTGTCAATTGAAAGACAAACTCATTCATCCCCGTTGGCTGAGCTGGGCCGTGAATGAATCGATCAGTGTCGATGATGAGTAGCAGTCTTCATCGAAGAGATTGCCCAGAAGGGGAAGCTCACATGCAACAATATACCCAATTACAAGGTTTCTTTCTGATCCAGCCATGTCCTCTTCATGGCTTTATCTGAAATCACTTGAGGAGACGTCACGACAATTGTTCCTTTGAGCCTGAGATGGCGTGCATTGCCAATTGTGCATAGGACATCAGACGGTAATTTAATATCTAATTGTCACCCTTCCAGCTGCAGATACATCTTATCAGATGGGGCAGATGTTGGACAAGGGGCACAGGACCAGTTGCTTGATTTACCTGGGCTGCTCGCCAACAATTTACTGTAATGATCTAGTCCAAGGCCACCTCGACGAACGCGATTACGCACAATCCCTCATTTTTGTTTCATGATTTTAGGGAGGGTTGCCGAATCACTGATACCATGAGATTGGATGCAAGACTTGCACCGTATTGCGGCCACAGTGCCCAAGCATCGCACAGATACCGATATCTCGGAAACACAGCCAGCCGGGCTCCATCCACTATTGAATCAAGGGTAGGAAACAAGCAGCGAGACCTTTAACAGCCAGTCAGTAGCGCTGTTTTGAGGACCTTAGTTCCAGTGACCAAGTAGATCATTGACCACCCGGTCCTCACGAGATGGCGGATGTCACTTGCATATCCAGGAACGTGTGAGGCTACGGCAAGCCATCCAGTGTGACGGTGGACGGCAGTCTGCCTAGTCTACGTTGACGGTGTCTTTGATTCCCAGCAAACGTGGGCTAGTTAGAAGCCGGTCAACCACGATCTCAGCTTCCCGTGGTCCTGGGAATCTCCCGCACGCCGGCGGCTTGTCATGTGCAACATCAAACAAAATCGGGCAGCGGAACAGACAGCACCGGTTAACTTTGTTTGAACTGCCACCTTCTTCCCGACTGTTCGCCGATGGCACGTACGAGGAAGACTTTTTCAAGATGACCAGTCATGTTACTGATCTGCGGGCCAATCTCACTTCTTCTGGATGATTGATGAAGGCCCACCACACCGCGAGGATACTTAGATCTCGGTGGGCTGAGCGGCGCTAGCGATCTACAGAGCGGTGGACATTCATTGAGCCCTTCAATTCAGCTCATTAGCGCGTGTCGAGTTGGGCATGGTGCACAAGTGGAATTGAGACTTCTTCTCCGTAAATTGCCCTAACGTGTTAGCACAGACCTGGAGGCTGGCGATTCCCTATCGTTGGCCTCCACTATCAAAGCCTGTTGCTAAGGGAAGATGTTCTGAGTCCAGCGATTCAGATATTTGACAGTTCCTTGCACTAGGTAGGGGCAGAAATCAACAGAAAGGCGATAATCAGGGTTCTCTCTGTCATCTCTTTGGCGCAAAGCTGGCACGTCAACAGTATGTCCCTTCCCATAGGCCACGAAAGTTATGTGGCTTCACATCATGTAACATGGACGGACGGATGCGTTGCTGAAAGAAGCGACACAGTTGATACTGCTCTCTAGGCTGGTGGGGGCTGGTCTGGAGAATATGTCGTATTCACTCTCCCTAAAAACAGAGAGGCACATATGTTGCTGGAAACAGGCTTGTCGGGATCCTTCGCACGTTCCTGGATGTTGTTTCGCTCCTAACTACGATGGGTTGGCCTTGGATTAACTCACAGCCCCTGCTAAGCTCTGGTGCTGAAGATGCCCAGCCACGCGGCTAACAGAACTGACAGACTATATGGTGGTCCAGCCGCTTCCGATTACTCAACTTCGTCTAAAGACTGGAGGCTGGTGGTTAAGATTCCTCCTCGTGCGGCTATTTAGTAAAATAACACGGCACGGGTCAGGCTGAACATATCCCCAACCTCACTGGCGGAGCGCTATGAACAAACGGACTTCAGAACCATGCTATCCGTACATTGACAAGAGCCCATGCCGACACGGCTCCTTGCGATTTTTGACGCTCAAGGTTGAGACAGGTTCCGTGACAGGGAAATGAGATACGCTGCAAGAAAACGTGTTGCCGACGGCAGCGTCCATCCGGCAAAACAATCCGCCACCGACGTAATTATCAAGCTGGCGATTCATTGCACGTTTCCAGCAACTCTGCCAGTCAGCCATGCGTGGAATATCGCGCTCGTAGAGGCACAATGTTGAGAGGATAATGATGGGGTATGCTGAGCAAATACCATACGGCACTGTACATGCAATACTGTGAGACTGGAACAGAAAGAGTTCGGTCCCAACAGCATGGGGCCTCGCTTTCAAAGTGTGGGTCCTATCTCATACCTTGCACCCATGCATCACAGCAGCAACAGGGAGACCCAGGAGGTCCTCTCTAGCGTCCCCGTGATGGTTCTCATCGGCAGGGCCAGGCGAAGTTGCCCTGGTTATCGCGGATCACACATGGACTTGGCGGTTTGTTTCTTTTCCGCCTTGTCGCTGTGTGCTGTTGCATCATCCATTTGCTAACATTCGAAGATAATACCGTATGTGCGCCTTTCTGGATCTGTGGACAGTGACGTAGCAAAATGCATCGCCGTTGAATCAAGAAACTCTGCTACATATGGGCGTGCGTCAACTAAAAGAGACGCAGTCGGGAGAACGGAAAATTGGTCATTGACGGTGACATGCATGATATTTCCCATGACTGTATGCTGAAGCAGGGCTATCTGAGGATTGTCAAAAAAGAGGGAGGGGGTTTCACTCCCATGGGTCGATGATTGCCAGCGGAACCTTGAGCGGAAAGGGGAAGTCGTATGCGTCTACCACACAGCATAATGACGAGCAAACACACCGACAGATGGGTTTCGGTCTGGGGAGTTCGCCGCGGCAAGCGACAAAGAGGAAGTGTCATATGTCACAATCCTGGAGCATCAAATCAAGCAAAACGTGACAGAATGATACGAATACAAACAAACATTATGCCATGCCATGCATACCTGGGCTGGAGCTGAGCATACATAGAGTTGAGCGAGCACGGCACGACGCGATATTGACACTGATTGCGCGGTGGTCTGGGCTGAATCTTTAGCTAGAATCATCAGTCCCCGTCGCGTCTGGAGAAAGCTTGGACGGACCAGGACCAAGGGATAGACACAGGGGGGCCCGGAGGAGCATTGCTCAATCAATATCGAGCACCAAGCCTCTGGGAAATGCCACGCCAGAGGCATACGGCGTGCAGTGAATGAATGGTATTGGTCCCGGAGCCACGCCGGACTCCAAGCTCTTGCCTTCATTCCTGGGGTGCATCTACATACGGGATGGGTGAGGAGGCACTTGGAATCACACTCTCGCTCACTCACTCTGTTCTGGGAGTCTGTCTCTTGGCCGATCCGCACACTCTCGCTCGCTATTCAGCCTTTGGTTTGTGGGCCCCCTGCGCCCTGTTGTCCACAGCCGTGGCTGTTGTTTCTTTCCATCCCTGCAGGTAGTGGAAACTGAACAGCTTCTGAGCCTCTCCAACGGACCTTTATCAATTTTGTCCGTATAGATTCCAAGTAAGGTGCTGGTGTTGGCAAAGCATGCCCATACGTCTGTTCCTCTTTTGCTATCCTCCCATGAGGCGTTGGGTTGCCTCCGTACGCCTACACCCGTCGCCGAATATTTTCGGTGGTATTTTTGAGCTCAACCTAATGTCCCCATCATGGCAAACACGGTCCATCTGAGTTGCCTCAATCACTACCGGAGAGGCTGACATGCGTGCAAATGACTTCGGGCAACATGGACAAGTTGGGGGAATGGATCCGAAACCTGGCGTCGTGTCTGAGAGTCAGTAGAAGAGCAGAAGTCATGTTAGGCTGTTCTGGAACTTTACAAAGGTTTGGGGCGTTTCCATCAGAAGGCGGCGAAACCGTCTTGGTCAGCCATGACTGACTCGGCCTGGTACGCCGCATCGTGTCGTGTCGTGCCATGCTATGTCATATCGCGCCGACAGACTATCCCATATGCCGCTATTGTTGCCGTCTTGCGCATCGAGGCAGTGACATTCAATCTCGAGATTCCATGTGCGTCACTAGAGAATTTCAATCGAGATTAGTATGGTTCTCAAGATGCGCCCGCGTCTATCTGCACCACATCGACATCAGCCTTGATATTCAACCTGAGTAACTAGTGCCCAACTCTTGATCAGGGGCAACGCGGGTCTATTGATGTTGATCTTCATGATTACATCTCATTCGCTACCCTGTAGTTGAAGACATGAGAGAGTGTTTTTCTTAATACTCCTCATCGATCGAGTGCTTCGGTCGTCAGTTTGAGGGGCTGCCCTATTCATTTGGTGGTGAGCGCAACCTGACAAATTGCTGCAGCATTGTCTCGCAATTTGGGCTATTTCTATACATGAATGTGCTCCATGGGCTTGCCATTCGTGAGAACTTGATATGTGGTTAACATGTCATAACTGGCGACCTAGCCATGAAGGGGAATGTTGAGATATTGGGTTGGGCATAAATATTCCCGCATATCAGTTAACCCAGAGCAAATCTTGGCCTGAAAGACTGGCCTGAAAGACAGGCCATGTCTTGCATATTGTTGATGATGATCTACTAGACGCTATTCCTTGATATGGCATACTCATCCGGCGCTATGGGCGGATCACGACCGGCCGTTGGTGTTGAAAAGCTTGTCTCACCAGGCACTCCAAGCTACTGAAGCTATTCAATTTCAGGGCTTCCCCAAGTCTTGGCTAAGACAGAAAAGCTGACTACTATCTCATGGTGATCAGTCGACTGCTCAACGAACACGTACGCCGCCAGGTTGCTGTTCATGACATTTACTGTGGCCGGTCAGATCTTACGTGGACGGATGCACCGGTGATGAGTCTTCGCCGGATGCAACCAATTCGATGACCTACCCGGATCCAGGAGCAGATCAAGCCTGGAAGCAGCTTGAAATAGAAATCAAACAAATACTATGATGTCAGGGCTTAAATGGCTTGACGAAAGGAACTCGTCAAGAACCTATGAAAGAGGGACAACCAGACATCAATTCAAGTCTTGAGCCCACAGCCAACAATTACAAAGAAGAGCGGAGAAGAGGAGGTAATTCAAAGAGGAACCAGAAAGTGATCAACCTGTAGGTCTACAACCAAGGCTCTCTTTGCTGCACCACCGCCCGCAGAAGAATCCTGCTTATCAAACACATGCTCGGCAATGGCATTAGACTACCAGACGAGATGGATACACCAATTAATGATTTCTGTATATTCCCGTGGCAGGATCTTTCAGTGCCATAACACGACACGAGTTTTCATGTCACTATGCAATTTGTAACCAGGCACAGCCATCGTCAACATGTCCAAACAGAAGACGGCTTGAGAAATCAAGATCCTGACCGTCCAGAATGGCCGCCTAGAGAGGATCGCAAAGCAACAAGTCAATGATATAAAACCTATAGAAAACGCACTCAAAGACCTAGGTGCTAGGTTGATTTAGTCAACAAGCCATGACGGAGAATATCCACGAGTATTACTTATGACACTCTTGCGCAAGGGTAACTCAATTATTTGTACGTGAGATCAATGACGACAGAATTGGGTTCAGTCTTTGATGCCAATAATTAAGGTCTTATCATCAGACCTACGTTGAGGAGTAGGTATAGATATCTATAAAGGATGATGGACCCAGCCAGAGTAAAGCCGGATGTCAACAATTGAGTTAAAAAACCAAGGCCGAAGCTTGAATAGCTGTGCTAGATTACTACAGAGTTCACAAATTATCGTGCAGCTCTGTATAGACAGTCGTATCCCTCGATGGCCCAAAGTATTAAAAGGGCTGACACTGACGACGGTAAGCCGAGTCTACACAGATGAGCCTAAACACACGCGCCAAGGCGACAGCAAATTCGACAAAACATTCAGTGTCCAGCTCTCTATCAATGCTGTCAGCGTCTCGAGACACCAAGGAAGCCTGCTGGTGTACATAAGGTCTGCAAGAGGATAATCACGGTCCTAAAGCATAAGGCAATTATCCTCAATACATCCAGACAACAAGACACAGACCTCAAACAGCATTAAGAATGATCTTTGACACTGAAAATACAACTGATTTCGACTAGAACTTGTGTCTCGTTCTGGCCATCGTAATCATCATGCTGATGGGAGCCTCGTACGTATGACAAACGGGGGCACTGCAAGGACACGACACACCAATGGGGGAGCAACCGACATCGTCAAAGACAAGTCAAGAGGCAGTGATATATGTGGAAGATGTATGTAGGTGACAGTAACCTGGGAATGTTCCTCTCCAATACTTCAATATGGCCAATAATTTTCTGTAGGCGCCTAATCGCAAGATAACATATAGTGAGTCATGTTAATTGAGTGAACTACAATTGTTTATTGAACATACAGCTCGACTCTTGACAAGATTGTCATCGACCTCCAGAACACGAGGCCTCCAATAAAGGTGGGATATTTCCCCTTATCTCCACCTGCGAGCGTTTTCCATACCGCTCGACACGATATCATCATCCCAATCTAAAGCCATTATTTCGAATAACATAAAACAGAAAGCGACAAAATGCCACATAAAGTGCGTGACCAAACCGATCCGCAATCAAACCAGAAATCCAGACTCGCATGATGAGTCAAGTCTAATCGAATCACCTATCTCTAACAAACAAACGCCTTGGGTGTCATATACTTTTGAGAATCCTAGGATCCGTAATGTGAGGCCGCCTGATCCGTATCATGAGAGGGTAATAACCCAATATGAATAAACCTCTTACCACCGACGGTTGCGGTTGCCGATGGGCTGGTTGTTGGCGTTGGCTGGAGATCCAGTCAGCTCGATAGGTATCTAGCTGCTTCAGCGTCGGCGATACCCACCTCTACCACCGCCGCGACCACGTCCCCATCCACCGTAGCCGCGACCACCACCGCCACCACCATATCGAGTCATCTCAGCAAGGCGAGGGTCAATCTGCTGCTTGGCCTCCTGGAGAACATTGACAAGATCACGGGCCTGCTTCTGGTCTGAGAAGATCGTTAGTATGTACAAAGACAATAAGATAAAGCTGAAGGATACTCACTGTCAGTAGTGAAAAGGGTGATAGCGGTACCCTTGGCACCGGCACGGCCGGTACGACCAATTCTGTGAATGTAGTCCTCCGAGTTGTTGGGGTAGTCGTAGTTCAACACATGAGTGATGTTGCGCACATCTTTAGCAAGAATGGTTAGCAGGCGAAGCAGGGGTTTGTATAGCAACGTTCCAGCACGGAAGATGAAGGTGAATGGCTAAGCATATTGGCAGGCCATCTGTACTTCACTCCTAGCGGAGATGGGGCAATAGAAAGTGCGTCAAAATGCCATCCTGGAGTATGCGGGTCACTGGGTCCTGGGAACAAGAGAACCTTGGCCAGCAGCTTGATCAAAGGCAATAATATGCCAACTCCACACTCGTACCACGGGAGTGAGAACGGTACAAGAGTGAACACACGTGAGTATAGCAAAGTGAAGGCTACACAACGGATCAAGACCCCGTTGGTTGAGAACCAATTGGACACGATAGTTATCAGGCAGATTCGCACAGTCAAGAGAGCCCCTAAACACGAGAGTAAAGTACAGCAAGTGCTGTCGCTGGAAGTTGCCATGAGGGAGGGGGATTGATGATACATACCGATACCACGCGAGGCCACGTCAGTAGCCACCATGATGGGGGACTTTCCGGTCTTGAACTGGTCAAGCACCCAATCACGCTCGTTCTGCTGCTTGTCACCGTGAATGGCTAGCATGTGTTAGTAGCCGTTCTGTAATATTGTTGTGGGATGATAGATGACACTTACAGAGCGCGGGCCATCCATCCTGGCGGAGGAATCGAGTGATCTCGTCAGCAATTCGCTTTGTACCGACAAAGATGAGGATCTTGTTCTCCTTGTTCTCCATAACCTTCTCAAGGTGCTTGATCATGCGGTCGCGCTTCTCCATGTCTGTGACAACCTCGACAATCTGTGTGATACGGTGGTTGGCAGCAAGCTCCATAGAACCGATGTTGACCTGGATGAAGTCCTGGAGGAAGTCGGAAGCCAGAGCGCGGACCTCCTTGGGCCAAGTAGCGGACCACATCAGAGTCTGTCGGTCAGGTCGAATCTGGCCAATGATCTTGCGAATCTGGGGCTCGAAACCCATGTCAAGCATGCGATCAGCCTCGTCGAGAACGAGGTAAGTGACACGACGCAAGTTAGTCTTACCAGCCTCAAGCATGTCAATCAAGCGGCCAGGGGTGGCAATGCAGACCTCGACTCCTCGAGAGAGATCGCGAATCTGAGGGCCCTTAGGGACACCACCGTAAACACAAGTGTTTCGGATGCGAGAAGATCGGCCGAACTTCTTCATCTCCTCTTGAATCTGAACAGCAAGTTCACGAGTAGGGGCAAGGACGAGGACAATAGGGCCGTCGCCGGGAGCAAGGAGAGGCTGGGCGTTGATGTGGACAATCGAGGGGAGACAATACGTAAGAGTCTTTCCGGAGCCTGTCTCGGCAATACCAACGACATCACGACCGGAAAGGGCCATGGGCCAACCTTGAGACTGAATGGCAGTAGGGGCAGGGAAGCCCTGGGCCTTGACCTCATCCATGACATATCTGGGAAAACCAGCCTCATCGAAAGTCTCGACGGGTCTGGGAACATCCTTGCCAGCGATGGTCATCTGGTGCTTGCGGCGGAAGGCTTCCACATCAGCGTCAGATCGGTTTGCGACATCGGGGTGTTCCTTGTAGAAAGACTTCTCGAACTTGGGGAGTGTGTTGACATCTAGGCGAACGTTAGTATGCGAAAACAACATGAAGAGCGAAACACGTACCCCACTCCTGGTTCTTGAGGCCAGCGCCGAGGGCACCCATACGGTCACCGCCGGCACCTCCTCCAAAGCCGCCTCCGAAACCAACGCCACCGCCGCCGCTGTAACCATTTCCGTTACCGTATCCGTTACCTCGGCTGTGATTTGTGTTAGCAAGATACGACAGAATGTTAGGTCAGAAACGCATATGTTGGTGGTTGGGCGCGTTGTCGTTGGGAAAGCGACTGCGCCTCTAGGCTGAAACCACCAAATCTGCGCTCAAACCACAAAGAAAAATCGACTCACCCTCCGTAGCCACCACCGCCGTAACCATTGCGGTCACCACCTCGGTCACCACCACGGTCGCCGCGATCACGGCCGTAACCACCACCGCCGTAGCCACCTCCTCCGCGGCCACCGCCGCCGCTGTATCCGCCTTCGTAGCCAGACATTATTTCAAGTGAAGAGAGATAAGACGGAACCGTTTGGAATGGACCCGTCTAGGAAGGGGGGAAGGGGGAGTATTAGAATAAAGAGAGACGTGGGATGCGCTATATGATATCTCGAGGTTACGAGATTGGCCTTCTGTTTGATGAAGAAGGAGTGCGCGCCCAAAGGTTGAGATGATGAATGGGAAAGGGAGAGATGAATGGAGGATGTGGGAAGTTTTAAGAGAACCGACTCGGACGCGCTGACCATGTAATTTTTTTTTTTACTTTCGCCGCTAGGCAAGTCCGCCTGAAAGATCCACATAATATCTTGAGGCGGTGATGTGATTGGGCTTAGACTCTCCACTGAAAAAGAACCCTTGAGATGCCGCCACCTTAGTCAGGAACCTTGTGGGTCACTACCTACCCTATACATGCAGTTTTTTCCCCCACAATTTCCTATCGAAGGACTTCATATAACAGCAATCATTTTAGTAGCGTTAGTTCTCACATTCTTTATCTATCTGTAGTGAGTTACAGTGCGAAATACAGAAATGAGTGTCGCGTCTATTGATTGTATAATGCCTGCATACCTAGGATGTCAACAAATGCACGGCCTGAAAGTCCTTGTAAATACTCCAGGTGCAGATGGCAAAGCAGAAAGCCAAAATGCAAAGGAACGGCCAAAAACTATTCGCAGAGGTGGCTGCATGTCCGTGCTAGTGAAGCTAGCATAAGAAACTGCATCAATTATTATAGCACAATATAGCGGCTCAAATTTGAACGAGTTGGTGGTAATTTGTTCCTCTCAGTATCTACCTACTCATCCATTTGCTCCTTTTTCCACTTTGCATCCAGGGCCTCCTCTAAAGCGCCCCTGAACGCACCGACAAAGCCCCAGCAATCTAAGAAAGTATTATACAGAGGTGCAGGCGCTACTCTAATCACATTAGGTCTGCGCTCGTCAACCAGGACACTCCTCCTCTCAAGACCAGCCATAACCTCATCAAGCAAACCATCGGCCAGGAGAAGGCTCACCTGCGCCCCACGACGCTCCTGCTCACTTGGCGTGATGATCTTCCAGTACGCGCTCATGTCCTGTGGCAGTTTCTGTAGTTCGGAGACGAGATATGCCGTTAATCTAGTGCTCTTTTCGCGCAGAGGAGCCATACCGCCGGCTAGCTCGAATACCTCGAGGGAAGCACAAAGGGATGTTATGTCGAGTACGGAGGGATTGCTGAGTTGAAACCCTGCTGCGCCAGGAACAGGAACGAAACCAGGTCTCATTGCGAATCGGTTCTTCTTGTCGTTTCCCCACCAGCCAGCGAGTCGCACGTTGTGCGATCCATCGTCCCCAACCTGCGTGTGACGTTCGTGAACAAACAGACCTCCAATACAGCCTGGTCCGCCATTCAAGTACTTGTATGTACACCAAGCAGCCGCGTCGACGTTCCAGTCGTGTAATGAAAGAGGCACGCTGCCTGCAGCATGAGCGAGATCCCAAATGACGAATATACCACGCTCGCGAGCAAAACTAGTCAGATGTGGAATATCAAGTAGCTGGCCCGAGTAGTATTGGATACCTGGAAGGAGAAGTACTGCCGTAGTGGAGGCGTGCTTCTCGATAATGGACTCCACATATTCGTTAGAGAGAATGTCCTCGTTATTTGGAGGCTCAATGGTAATCATCGAGTCTTCAGGACGGAGTCCGTGATGCCGTATCTGCGTCTCAACAGCATACTAAGTATTTATGTTAGCACCTCAATTGCCTAGTGCTGAGTTGAATGACTGACATGATCACTTGGAAACGCTTTGCTCTCTAGTATGATTTTATGCCGTCCCTTAACGTCAGGCTTGTAAAATGCCGCCATCAATAAGTGAAGATTGGCCGTGAGAGTCTGCATGACAGCCACTTCGCTGACCTTGCCGCCCACGATTGGCGCAATCATCTCGGCCGCACGAGCATCAACGTCTAGCCATGTTGGCAGAGGAGAGTCATCAAGGGGCTTGAAGTGGCCCTGTACACCTTGTGTGCGCCATGTCGCGAGGTATTGCTGTATGCGATCTAAAGTGCGTTTGGGCTGAAGACCGAGAGAGTTGCCTACAAGGTAAATCGCTCTATCATCGGCATCTGCAAGAGTTAGACCAACATGAAGGACACGCTATATACCAGAGAATTACACTAACCCGTGCTGTCACTGGTAGGGAGAGTTTTGCGAACTACATCAGCTTTGGAGGGGATGTTGAACTCGCTGCGAGTGTGTCTGAGAGCATCATTGGAGTCCAGCTCAATGGCGTGATCCCTGCCAGAAAGCTTGGAGGAGTCACCCATGGCCAAGAGCACAGATAGGTCAGGTTATATCGTGCAATGGTTTTCACACCTTGGTTCTAGGGAATGAACAGTTCTCTTCCCCACGTTACGTTCCTTGAGTAAAGTAGGTAGCTAACAGAGATGACAAGCTCCGCATATCGGCTTGACGTGGGGAGCTTCTGCCCCGCAGCCAAAACTTGGGAGCTACCGACTTACCAGTATGGCCAGGTCCATTTGGAGATGCAAGATTTGATATCCACATGAAGAGCATGAGGCCAGGCCAGACAGGCTAGGGGAGGAAAGAAAACTCAGGACCCTGATCCTAAATGACAAAAAGATTTAGGTAAATCTGCATAAATTTAGAATGCCTTTACTAAGTTTAGGATATCTTTTTCTGAGTTTATTTTGCGGTATCACAAGAACCCCCTTTCTGGCATCATACTATGGTATGTACACTACGAGAGAGTAACTCGAAGAGAGCACTCACAGGCACAAGCAAGGACCCACGTATTTGTTCACGATATGAAGTTTTGTTGATTCTTTTCCCCCCATCCTCCACAAGTCTCCCTGCTTTTCGCTTTTCTGCGCACTCTAGCTATGTCATACAAGGGGCCTGCCTCTCCCATCTATATCCGTGAACAAAGAAAAAATTACAGAACCAAAAAAGAAGTAAAGAAAGACCAAAGCGAGGTTTACAAAATGAAGCATCCCATCCCAAGCCCGATTCTAATCAGACATCTATTAGTCCGGCCCAGTTAATGCACAATGAATGCTCCAAGTACACCCTCCCAAGAACAGATCGTCGTAAGATGCAGTCAGTGGACAACATAAAGTCCTCTGCTATCGCATCTCATATCAGGGTATCGAACCTTGTTGCATAAAAGGTTTTGTTGGATCGAGGGTTTACTCGCGAGAGACGTCACGTCCGAAGGCCTTGGACTTGAGCCAGTCAACAGCGACCAGCACACGGTTTCGGGCTAAGAAAAATCCAGTTAGCACGATTATAATGTCAATAATAGTTTATGATGAACTTACTGCTGAAGCACATAGAGAGGTAGGCGCTTCGCCAGAACAGGTAGGTCAAGCCGCCACCACTGGCAATGTTGCCGTTGAACCAAGGAACATCAGCAACAGCCTTCTCGCTACCAATGTAGGCCAAGCTACCCTGGTGGGAGTATCGGAAGGGCTTGACGTCCTTGATTCGGCGAAGCTGCTTCTCAAGGCTCTCAATCTCAGCGGCGACCTCAGCAGAATTACCCTGCTTGAGGTTCAAGCTGCTGCTGAGCTCCTTGATGCGAGCCTCCTGAGAGTCAGTCTTGGCCATGTTGTTGAACAGGCGGGCCAGGAAAGAACCCTCCTGGGAAGCGACCTGAGCTGTAGGGGCGTAGCCAGCAACGGCGCAGTCACCGACGGCCCAGATATCGCGGGTGCCCTGGACAACAAGGTATTCGTTGACAGCGAGACCACGGCGAGAATCCTTCTGGGCGGGAACCTTGCCCATGAGGTCACGAACGATGGGGCGAACAGCGTTTCCGGTTGCCCAGACAAGCAGACCGTAAGGGATGCGGAGAGTTTGCTTGCTGCCATCGGGACCAGCGCACTCAGCCTCAACAAAGTCCTCTGTCACCCTCTTGACCATGGTCTTGAGCTTGATGTCAATGTTCTCCTCGCGCAGGGTGTTCTCGGTGTACTCAATCAGCTGCTTGGAGAAAGAAGGGAGAACGTTGGGAAGGGCCTCAATAAGAGTGACCTTGAAGCGCTGGCTGATTTCGGGAATCAGCTTCTTGATGTCGTCCTCGAAGAAATCACGGAGCTCTCCAGCAAACTCGACACCAGTGGGACCACCACCAACAACGACCATGTGCATGAGACGGTCGATCTCTTCTTGGGATTGACCCTTGAAAGAAGCGCGCTCAACACAGTCCATAATCTTCTTGCGGATCAGCTGGGCATCACCAATCTCCTTGAGGAAGCAACTGTTCTCGCGGACACCGGGAATACCGAAAGTGGCATTCTCAGCACCGACACCAATGACGAGCATGTCGTAGGGGATCTCGGTCTGAGAGTGAGGGCCCTTGCCCTCGGTGTTGTCCTTGATCTTGACAACCTTGCGGTCAGGGTCAACAGAGGAAGCCTCAGCTTCGTAGTACTTGACGGCACCCTTCTTGTGGCGGAGGATAGTGCGGACAGGCTCCATGATAGAGCGGTGCTCAATGAGACCTGTTGTGCATGAAGGCAGGAGGGGAGTGAAGAGGAAGTAGTTGCGAGGAGAGACGACGATGACATTGTAGTTCTCGGTGTCGAGGTTCTTCAGGAGACCAACAGAGCCCCAACCGGATCCTAAGGAAGGATATTGCGTCAGTAACTTGCAAGGTATGATATATGGGAGGAGCGCTTATAGCAATGCGCGCCGAATTACTCACCCAAAACGACAAGAGTCTTCTTGGAAGGGTCAGGCTGGTACTGCTCTTGAGGGTGGCGGTCATCGTAGATAACGTAACATGTGTAACCAACGAGAGCACCGAGAGAGAGGTATGTGAATCTCCATGTCCATCGGAGGGTTCGTCGAATCTTGCCAGGCTTGGGCTTGGGCTTGGGGGCCTCGTCAGCATAGGCTCTTCGGAAGGCAATGCGGCCAGAGTTGTTGAGTTTCATGGCGATAGAAGGTCGAGCAGAGGTCTTGGAGGCAGTAGAAAGGGCGCGAGTCGCAATGCGACTGCTGGGGGCCAACTGGCCGA
The DNA here is from genome assembly GCA_013183765.1 of Fusarium xylarioides. Lineage (NCBI taxonomy): Eukaryota > Fungi > Ascomycota > Sordariomycetes > Hypocreales > Nectriaceae > Fusarium > Fusarium xylarioides. Next base: position 31,645 of record SRZU01000080.1, on the reverse strand, counting down.
CCCGGGAGAGGGCCGTCATGGCTTGCGCGGAGGAAGCCATTGGGAGGATCTGGTAGAGAGGAGCTCAATTGAGAGCGATTGGAGGGAGAAGGAGGGAAAAGAAGAGGAAAGAAAGAATAGAGGACACAGACTGAGAGTCTCTGGACCAGATGAGGGCGTCGCGAGCGGATGGGGCTGGTGACGGACGGAGGTGAGTCGAAGGAGAATCAGTCACAACCCACGAAAGAGGGCGAGAGAATTTAGGTAGTGTACAACAACTGGACCTTGCGGTACGTAACTAACTGGAGGCAAAGCTAGTAGCAGACAGTGAGCGAGTGAAAAGAGAGACCCTCATCGGCTGGCCGGACACAAGGTAAACTAGGGTGTAAGAAAAGATGATGGCATAGTTCTATTCGGTAGTGTTTGGCTTCTTTTTTGCTCCTGTCCCCCTCGAGATAAGACATCCCGTCTTCCATTTCTTGCTTGTGTTTAAGGCTCCACTAAAAAGTTCAGGTTCCATGCCCGTGCCTTAAAGGCTTCAAGCTTAGCGGAGCGGGTCGGCGTGGGCTTCCGTCCTCAGCTACGGGTGCTGCACGGTCCTGAATGACGGCCACTGAACGAACGAATAGAGATCATCTTTGATTTGGGCGGCCAAATGATAGGCTTCGGAGTTGAGAACTCGTGGTCACAAGAAGAGTCACAGTTTTCCTCTTGATATCTTCTCGTATTGCAACTTGTCTACTGCTTTTGCTTGTGATTATCACTTGTCACTTCTCGTCTCCAAATCCAGACTCCAATAACCCAATCCAATGGACCGGACCGGGTTTCAACCCCGATCCGCAGCTTTGGTTCAGATAAAAGTTGCAGTGCAGTTAAAATTGGGGTTGATTGCTCATTCCAACACCTAAAATTTTTGTCAACCTTTGCCCTCTAGCCTTTCGCCTTCTGGCCCTTGGCGTGTCCGGCCCGTTGTGAAATCAGCGAAACTCCACTAACTTACCGAGCAACCCCCCTGTGTACAATTATAGACTATTTGTTCTACCTAATATCATGACGACTGCTGGCGACAACATCAAGGTGAAGGAGGCGGGTTTCCTCCTCCTCCTCTGCTCGTGATAACTCGGTCTGATGCTATCAGAACAACGTGCATAATTCTATCACACCATCACCACCACTAAATCACTATCGTCTATCTCTGTTCTGCTGTGTGGTCAACTCGACATAGATCTCGGTGTCTCTCCGTTTCCGGCCGTCCGGGTTGCTTTCAGCAGAGAAATGTGACATTGGCATTCATTGTGGACTGCTTGATCCTTGAAGCCTTTTGGCGAGTAATAGAGCGCATGAACAACAAACAGCCTTGTCATGAAAGACTGATAGACATATTACGTATATTGTTACTTTATTTCGGCATCCGGAATACGGGAACACCAAGTATTCAATATGTATGTATCTTGCTTTTTATGTCCCCAATTTTGATCCCTTGAGGCAGTCCACGCTGCAACATCCATTCAATTGCAGTTTGCCAATCAAATGCGGTTATTCCCTGGATCTCAAGCCTGCAGATGGAAAAACCCCGACCCTGAAGGATAGGGGACTGTCACCCGTCGGTGAAAACCCGGTTTCTCGCGCTCTCATTTCTGATTTCTGAGGTGTTAGGAGACACCGCGGTGTGTCGGTGAGGCTTTTTAACCGTTGGCGCGGATTAGTCCATCATTGGATACAGAGCGAACGATATTAACCGCAAGAACTCCAAAGTGCTCATGCAATGGATATAGTAGAGGGCGGTTAATTTTAGGTGCCCGTAGGAAAATACGATGCGCGATTTGGTCTCGTTTGGGAAGCTCCTAGCGCATTCACATGTCGCTAAAAGCCTCTCACCTACAAGATACGCGGTATTGCCCAAATAGGTGTTACTGGTAATTATTGTGAACGACGAGCGAATGGTAGATTTGCCGCTGTAATTGGGTCGCAATTCATGACAGAAGCTATTGTCTTATATCTCTCATCCCGCTCTTCTGAGTAATTGCTCGATGTCTTGCTTACCATTTGCTGATCGAATTTGGTGGCTTGGGTTGTCAATGTCTATTATTTGCGTGGGGTGATGACTTGTATCAAAACACCATCGAAATATTTCTACCTCACCCAACCTTATCATGTGAAATCTAGATGAAATATGTAATCCCCAGATCTTGACGTGATTCTCGTACTATACCCCAGAATCAGATAAACATTGGGGGGTTGTAGTGCATCCCTGACAGCCAGTCCATCTCGGAGCCGCAGTCACATCTTGTCAACCTTGCATCCGTAGAAGCGCACACAACTCATCTCTCGCGATGAACCTCAACCCGAACCCTTAAAAAGAGCTCTCTCCCCTTTTCTGTCTAGGGCCCGCCGTGCTCGCTCCCTTGGACCGGGTGGATCTCATCGTGGAGCCTCAAGAAGAGAAAACGTTCATGTCCGCAAGCGCGCTAATGACGGATTCGCGCTTCAGTGCGTTCTGTTCATGATGGTGAACATGGACATTGGCGAGGTGTGTGATTGGAGCGCGTTGTCAAGGGGTCTTCGGTGAGAGAGCACGGTGAGGAAGCTGAAGACCGCGTGCGTCTATTTCAACTTCCAATGTCATTTAGTTTGTGCGTATCTGGGATGTGGTGATGGGGGCAAGATATTGCTAGCCCTCTATGGGGACGCCCACTCTGTGAATTGTCCGACACTGATGAATGCGATTGGATATTCAGTATTATCAAGAGGGCAGGTGACGGATTTCCTTTCTGAGCTATCCTACCAGTTGCAAGTTTATTGTCTTGTTTGATGATAAAACACTTGTTCTTCACGAAACACTTGTGACGACATGTCCAGATTGTCATGATGGCAGCAGCAGTAGCTGATTGCCTGTCTCCACTACATATGGAATCTGGAACTGACGCAAAAGCTTTTCCAAGGGTCCATCAAATGATGACTTTATCCACAAATGATTTAACATCAAACATCCACCCTGAGTCTTTGATATCGGACCGTCTTGCATGCGCCATGAATCGCCGACTTTGCTGGCGGGGACCGGCATTTGATGTGCAAACCCCAGATGAGGCTGATGGAAACGATAGCCGGGAAGATAAGCCGGTATCATGAGACTCAATGTGTCGAAGTGTGAAAATTCCGAAGCAAAACGAGCTTCAGATTGTTGAGTGTGTCTCGAGTTTGGGCATCTGAAGCAGCATAGCCAACCATTTGTCGATCTTTCGAACCATTATACATGAACTTCATATGATGATAGTCTGAGCGTCAATCAGCATCATATCATTTATCCTCAACTGCATAAGCCGTCAAAGAGGATTGAATCCTTTGTTAATAACCAATCTATCTATCACAGAAAACCCAATTGATGGAAAACGAGCAGTGACAAACCCCCCTGCATAGCCCGTCTTCATCAAATCTCTTGCGACAGGCTGAAACAGGAGCTTGACTTTGAGACGTGCAACCCCTGCCGCTAGAAACCTACAAGCTGAGGCCACCCGTCGCTAACACATATGAAGCCATTTCTGCACCAGCCCTGTTAGCACATCAACGACGGGCTACCGTGCTTCCATCCTGAATCTCAGTTCTTGGGCAAAGAAGCGACACCAAGCGTTTTCAAACAGCAGACAAAGGCTCTTGAACTGCCAGGTTCGGCTTGAATGTTTCGTGTTACTCGCATCGTGCCCCTGAACCCTGAGATCGCCTTGCCTGTATGTATTGGGTTTACACTTTACCACCGTTTATGGCTGTCGGATCCTTGTCTTTATAATGTATCATATCGTATCGTATCGCATGTATAATGTAACTGTTGATCGTGTCTCATCTCACGGACCAACTCCGGCTCTAACGTTAGAGGTTCCTCGCGCTTCACTTCCTCTCTCGTCCGTCCGTCCTCTCGTTTCTCCTCCTCTTCAACTACGTAGCAGAAACTCCATCTCTCGCTTTTTGCATGTCATAAACCGCCAAGCCCTTATATTCTTTCCTTTGTCCTTCTCTTCCTTTGCTCTTGATCAAGGCTGGACCTTCGTTTGAATAACACCTTCTTTTATCTGATCAAGTCAGTGACTTGCATCATCAAAACACTCATTTCCTGATACCCAGACTATTCATCCAACGCCTTGGGTATCCAAATCATATCAAGACGTACCCAAGGCATCTCATATTATAAAGAACCTTGGTTCATTAATACTTTTTGTTTATAATCAACACAACTCAGATTACCTACTACGACAATGGCGCCTTTTGATGAGCCCCATCACCTTCGGTGGCAGAGACAAGCAAAGAGGGCTTTTGGTGCGACTCTGCCGGATTGGACCATCGCCGACGACAGCGACGACTATGATGTTCACATTATGAAGAAGCGCACAGCAAGGCCGAGAGTCAGACGAAGCAATGTTCCAACTTCATCCAGGGAGCCTGAGGTCATGATCAACATCCTACGGGAGCCTTATGCCAAGCGAACCGATACTGTCGACCCTGCGACTGAGAAGCAGAAGCAGGACGCGAAGAAGGAAGAGAGTAGCGACAGTGAGAGTGAAGGTGACGACGCAGCCGACAGTGGAAGTGAGAGCGAGAGCGAGGACGAAGATGAAGAGCCCAAGAAGAGCGAAGACGACGGCAACCCACTCAACATCAAATTGCCTGCATCATCAACAAACTCACCATCAGTCGACGCTCCATCAGCTGAGGGAAGTATGTCGGATTCTCCTTTGGTAAGTCAGATCCTCGACCCGCTCACTCATCATTTGCAAGTCGTTTCGGATTGAAAGACATGTCTCATGCAATGCAATGCAAACTCGGTCTTGCTAACTCCTCCAAAGGTCGAAGGTAGTGATGGTATTCACTCCAATGTTCACAAGATCCTGCTGGGTGTTGGATCCGTCGGTATGCTCTATCTGTCCACGCCTATAACATTACAGACTGCTAACACGGTATCAAGGCGGCTTTCTATTCCTACTTGGCATTGGCTTCCTCATCTGGAAGTTCTACTCAAGGAAGCAGTCCCCAAAGAAGCCTGCTCCCATTGATGACATGAACTTCGACAAGCCCAGCCGCTTTGAGAACCTCGTTTCCAAGGTACCCTTCCTCGGATCACGCTACGGTCACAAGGGCTGGTACACAATTGAAGATCCATCCTACTCTCCTCCATCTTATTCTCCGCCTCTCGCTGAAAAGACACGGCCTAAGTCACCACTCTTCATGCCCAAGCAATCCGACAACTTCCTCACAGTGCCCAGCCTACCATTCGGCGTTTATCGTACGACTGGCGACAGAAGGACAGGCGTTACAAACTATGACATTGACGCTGTTAGCCCTACAAGCACAACCTTTGTCGAGGGCGCTGTTGAGGTCCAGGTCGTGGCTCGTCACGATCCCAAGGACTCTTTGAGCACACCTTACAAACCTCAACAACACAAGCGAGTCCCCTCTACCACACCATATGCCTACGATGTCGGACGGCGTCAGACCGGTGTTAGCGAACTCTCCTCCATCTCCTCTGGCTTCGGTGACGGCGACATTGTTGTGACACCTACCACCCAGACTGTCCAAAGCGTCCCATCGAGACCAGAGCCTTCACGACAACCCACATGGAAGTCTACCAACTCTGTCGGCCGCCGTGACACTGTATCTACAGTAGCTTCAGTAGATACACGACCACGCTTCCGCTCAGTGAACTCATGGGTGAAGCAGCAGAATGGGCAATTGCGACGAGCTCAACGACAACAAGAGAACAGCCTTGATAGTGACGCTCCCCCAGTTCCTCCTCTGGCCCCCCCTCCCGAGCAGGACTTCAGATATATGTTGCAAGACGACGAGAGACCACGCCCAGTGGAGATGGTCTAGGATGGGTTCGAGAAACATGCATGATATATAGAGGCACCTTTGAAAGGAGTATGGCTGGACCAGGCGTCAGATACCTACGTTGGATTTTGTGACATAAACAAGGAAACATATGGAACCAAGTGTATACTTAATTCTATGTCTATTAATTGATCGATCTAGTCTGCTTCTCCGGTTTTTGTGTCTGTATATTGACTTAGGTCTGCTGGGCAGGGAACATCTCCCAAAAGCCAATTTCCATCTAAATCGTATTAGTCAAAGGTCACCACTCAAAAGGACAATCATTTACCTTAAGGGCGTGAATGAAGATCTGAACAAGCTCTTCAATTCGCGAAGGTGACTGCAGTTGAATATGCTTTTCGAGCAAGGCTGCATCTTGGTTAACAGACAGAAACGCGGTAAAACTGAAAGAGACTCACCAGAGCCCAACTTGACAGCATCAGTGTAATCCTCTTCACTGTAGTTCTTGATCCATGCCCAGTATGTGTTTCCCTCGCGGACGGTCTTCTCATGGTCGTGGAGCATCTTAGCAGCAGCACCATAACCAAGGAGGCATGGAGCAAGAGCTATCTGAAGACCAAGCCAATCGCCATTCTGACCAACATCAAGGACATAACGAGTGTATGCGGTGCAGGCTACAAAGGAAGTCAGAAAAAAGATCACTTGACATGAACCTACTTAGACTTGCCCTGTTTCTCTGGTGTGGCACGAATCTGCTCAATTGAGACGCCGAAGCTCGCGCAGTATGAGGTATGGAGCTTCAGTTCGTGCATAATATGCTGAACAATTTCGGTTGCCTTTAGAGAGGTCATAAGATTGCGTACAGTATAGAGTCAAGAGAACATACTCGAGAAATATCCTCAATGTTTTGCGCCTTGTAAGCAGCCAGGGCGTTGGCACGTGAAAAGTGAATCTGTAGATAATGATTAGCTTGGGATCATTATAGGCTTTGAAGACGAACCAAGTATAGGTAATCTTGAATGATATATCCCTTGAAGGATTCGAGAGGCAGAGTTCCGTCACCCATAGCCATGACGAAGGGATGGTAAACAAACTCCTTCCATACATCGCTGACATCAGGGCGCTCGAGAAGCCACTCGATAAAATAGCCTCTGTGGATCGAGTTAGTACAACAAAAGACGAGAAAGTTTTCTGAACGTACGGGGCAAATGGAAGAGTATAGGTCGAGTGGAAGTGGTTTAGAGGACCATGCCCCTTACCAAGGCCAGGTGCTGTTCGAATGGCAGCTTCAATGTATCGGCACGCTGATCGAACAGCCGTAGGTGTATCAAGACCTTTGGCCAAGTTTGATGCGATGGCCGCTAACAAACCAATTAGTATCAGACCAGTGTTCTTAAGCAAGTTTGTCACTTACACGCTAGAGAGCATCCCGTGCCATGGGTACTTGAGCTCGCCTGGTATGGACTCTTGACTCTGACGACCTCACCATCACCACCAACAAGAACGTCCACAACAATACTCCTCTCCTCTTCTGTCTCAGCCACAGTCAAGTCCCCCTTCATGGGTCGGTGTCCACCCTTGACGAGCACCCACTTAGGACCAAGGGCTTGGATTCGCTGAGCTACAGTCTCAAGGTCTTGCACACTGCGAACCTCGGGGGCTTCTTGACCGTTTTGGGAAAGGATAAGAATAGCTTCCGGAATGTTTGGCGTGAGGACCGTAGTGTGCGGTAGAAGGTGCTTGCAGAGATGTTGGATGGCTTCATTGGGGAGGAGTGTTGCACCAGAAGTCGAAACCATGACCTAGAAGTTCATTGTTAGAAAGATTCAGACATAGATATGTAAGTGGGAACACACTGGATCCACGACAAGTGACGGGATGCTATGCTTAACCATGGTCTTTGCAACCATCTCTATTGTCTCTGTAGAAGCAAGCATGCCTATCAATGTGTTAGTCATTGTGTGACACAGCGAAATCGTTGACCGACTCACCAGTTTTGACAACATCGACACCGACATCTTCAACGCAAGCATCGATCTGCTGAGAGACAAAATCGGTGGGAATGACATGAATGCCCTTGACGCCTTGAGTGTTCTGCGCAGTAAGAGCCGTAGTGGCTGTCATAGCGTAGCAGCCATGAGCAGCAATGACTTTCTGATCTGCTTCAAGTCCACTGATGATTTTCTGTTAGCATATATTACGATTGAGAATTAAAAAAAAAAAAAAAAACCATGAAAAGGTCTTCAAAAAGCTCCATCATGCCACTCTGAGTACCTGTAAAGGAAAACTATACTTACGCTCCGCCTGAACTGTCCGACCCCGCGATGACAAGCACTCGCCCTTGCACCATGATGAAGATTATGTGTAGGAAGGTATAGAGAATGGTTAATGTGATTAATATACCACGAAAAGATATATGATATAGGTGTCGTGAAGGAGTAACTTGGCCTCGATGGGAGCTGAGCTTGCTCTTAATCCCGCGTGCGTTCGGTTACTCATGGAAGCGGCGTTGGTTGGTATTGGCAGGCGATGTTAATGGCTCTGGTGGGGCCGAGTAATTCACCGTCATCATACCTAATTACAAGTCGTACATGTACATACATTATCAGGTCATGATGTTACTCACTTACTTATCTGCCCACTGAACTTAAAATTGACCGGCTAAATGTAAATTAGACATATTTACTTAATACTCGGTTCCTCAATATCATGAATCCTCGGTGTAGACTGATTTGTAATTTGGGTATATGATGATGATGATGCTACTGGTAGTCGAACCAAGCGAGCAATGCTTTAATATCTTACTACAATATCCTCAACCTCGCTTGGTCTCGTTCCAAGAAACCCTCTCGGATAAAACCAGAAGCATCCCTTCTTTGATGTTTTGCCCAAAACTCCATGATCCAAAACCCAGACCAGACACCAATCCCCTTTACAGCAGCTACTCGTCACAAAGATATATACAGCTCAAGATCCGCCTGCCACCCCTTAACGTGCCATCATGATTCTTGTCATTGGTATCGTGTAGTTGAAACTTTCCAACGTCATGTTGCTTTTGGCTATGTAGTCATCTTATATCTTCGAAATATCATTGCCCATATCTCACCTCCTCAACCTGAGAGGAGCTGGTGTAAGATCTGGTGGCGGTGCTGGCGGCTCACTGATGCTCCGTTGCCTCTCTGTCCTGTCATCCCCGGAGCTATTTTCGCCCTCGCCGCTTTCTTCTTCACTTTCCTCTTGGCTGTTGTCATCGCTACTGTCGTCATCCTCCTCCTCCTCCTCATCGAACACTATTTGCCGCATCACATTCTTGTCAAACAAGTCTATAACCATCCTTCTCACCCCTAAGCGGTAGTGGTTCCATTCCATTGCGCTCATCACTTCCTTGAAGAACTGTGTACTTTTGAAGGCGCTTGGTTTGTGTACCCGAAGCTTCTGGAGGTCAGTAAGCGCCTTCTTGTAAAGGACCATATTTCCTAGGTCCACGATGAGCTCCAAGACTCTTCTGTTAACATCTGCCTCGCTCAACATAGCAGGTATTTCCGCTGGCTCAAGAGGTGGTCGAGCGGCGCGAGGTGGTGGTGCCTCCTGGGCTGTCCGTTGACTTGACGGAAGGGTGATCGATGTCACCGTCTTTTGTTTCCATGCTGTCAGCGATAGTAATCTTGATAGGTCGTTGGGAATGCAGAATCCGAGCGAGGTACCCATTGGTGTTGTGTTGGCATCCCATCCATGCTCAGATATAATCTCCAAACCATGTGTAGAGCGAGAAATCAGGCCAAGAACGAAGAATGCAGTGCCCCTTAGACTCATTACTTCATGGGTCTCGGCAATTCGAATGATATGCTCTACCACGTCGTTAGATTCCAAGAATGGTGCTCCGAGTTCCATGGACCCAACGTTGCCAACAGCCCAAAGGCAGCCCTTCACCTTCGTAAGCATTTCCGCATCTCCCTTATCCATGCCATGCTCACGAATCGTAGCTGCAAAATCCTCAAAGTGACCCTTATCACTCAACAGCCTACATCCCTCCTGGGTACGGGTCAACTCTCGATAAAAGTGCGGTGGTACATGGTTATCATGGTAATCCCCATCCATCTCACTGTCGTCAAATAAACTCATGCGAGGATTGTGCTCCTCGGGATCAATGAGGAATGCTCTGGCCAAGCTTGCCTCTATGACCCTGACATATGTATCGTTCCCTCCCAAGAACCAGTCGTCCATTTCATTACTAATGTAATCCAGTCCATCCAGGTAATGATATCCGATAGACGTTGATAAGAACCGTAAAAGCAGCGGTGCTCCGATTTCTCCCAGATGATCAAGAGCTGGCCGGCATTCAACAATGTACTCCAGGTAGGTCTTGCGATTGCAGGCTTTCTCCAAGATCTTCACAGCTGTAGCACAAACCTCAATCTCGGGATCGTAAAGCTGTGTTACCAGAAGCTGAATGGCCCATTTCGAGTCACTAACGCCACCCTGTCCGTTGGCGGATGGTACAGGCCGAATGGCGTATTTGCGAAGGGCATTCGTTGCATGAATTCGAATTTCCTTCGTACCAGCAGTCAAAGCTTTGGACAACAAGACTCGAGGATGGCCCTGGACGCTATAATCGAAGCTTGACAGAAGCAGCTTGATGAGGTCGGGCCTCTGCTTCAAGTCCACGATGTGATACATCATATTGAACATCCTCCAACGTTCCAGTAGTTGAAGACCTTTGGGATCACCACTCAAAACGCCAAGCATTGAGAAGTAGCCCGCGCAAAGTGTGTCAGTAACTCGATCTCTCGAGAACATTGGATACTGGGCTGTGAGGCCGCTAGTCTGGAAGAAGTGGTGTCAGTGATCAAGTTGGAGAGATCATAAGAGCATCAAGCCTTACCGGATCGCATTGTGCTAGACACTCAGCTATCTGTCTAAGCAATTTGCTGTCTGCCAAGAATTTGATTCCCTCAGGTGATTGAAGTAGAGAGTGCATCAGGGCACAACCAGCTCGAACATACTTCTGTGTGGCACGAGTGTTTTTGACGTTAGCAAACCTGTATTTGAAAGGTCGATAGAAGCTGATGATTCTCTTCATGAACTTGGATGCTTTGATGGCCTCCTCAAGTCTCTTGCCGCTTTGTAGAGGGCCGTCAATGATCTTGATAATAGTTTCCCAGTTCCACTTAGCATAGTTCGAGCTATTGAGGACATTACTATCAATCAACAGTTGCCGGAAAGTAGCATCATCAAAAACCAGAGATTGGTGGGATTTGGGGGCCTCATCAATTGCGGATATGTCATTCGAGTTGTGACCTGACGATAACGCCCCGGACAAGGCACCCGTAGGCGCACTTCTGTATAAAGTACGACTGACGCTGCTGATCTGGTAAACGATCCCCGATGCGACCCAATGATCATTGTTGCCAATGTTGGCAGCCGATGAGAAGAGTTCCGGTAGGAGGTGAAGCTCGGCGCTCCAGGATGGAGGCAAGAGGCGACTGGCGAGTTTCAGCACCTCGCTAATCAGAAGGGTCGTCTTGCGTTGAAGAGTTGGATTCTCGTCCCCTTGAGCAATCTTCAGAAGCACTGGTAAGAGGCCAGCTCGAATGAGCACTGCCAGCAACAGAGCTGTGTAGTGCTCGACGAAATTTTGTTCACCACTGTCTTCTTCTGTGAACTGTAAGTGGCTCTTGTCCTTTTGGTTTGACTTCAGGTTCGCAACTCGGCCGTACGTTGTCAATCTCCTCCCAGCAAGAAAAGAGGTTGCCCACGCTGGTGGTTTGATCCGTAGAAGTGAGAATATGAGATCAAGAATAGTCTCCCGAACCACATCGCTCGGCAATAGCATGCTCGTGATCAAGGATCGAATTGTTCGGAGATCATACATGCAGAGAGTCATGAGCCCTGGCCATGACTTCAAAGCTGTTGCAATGGCTTTGGAGTTCTGTTTCATGATACTTTCGTTGGTCAGGAGATGGTCGGTGAAGACAGTAAATAGCACTTCCAGACCATATCCTGGCTGTATGTATTTCCGCTTTCGAGGTGAGTCGAGCAGGTATAAAAACGCAGAGGTCAAACTCTCGGGGGATTTGTAGACGCCTTCTGAAAGGGCCTCCGTCAATGGTCCCAGGCCACCAGATGCCACCAAAAGTGCTGGGTCTTGCACTATGATTTCTGCTAGTGTCTCGATGCAGATAGGCCTTAGACGGTCCAAGTCTCCCTCGGCCGGCTGAGCATTTGCTCGTCGATCTTCTCCATGCTCTGCAACTGCAACTATCGTGCGCACCACTGCTCGCGAGATCTCTTTCACTCCGCCTTTGACATCAAGAAATGCGCGGACGAACTTGAGGGCCTGCTCGCGTTCAACATCCGCTTTGCGGTAGTTGTTAAGTGATCTGATCATGTCAGTAAAAAGGGCGCGGTCACAGTCGAAGCACATACCGTATCACCAGATAATCCGTGTTCAGACTTCGGATCTTCTTAAGTGATGCCACATCTGAAATAGCATATCGGGTCATTCGATAGCCAGCAGCCACGACTTCGCGACTCTCGCTTAGAAGCATTACCTGCATGCGCAGCCCAAAGATTGACCAGACCAAGTCGTACTTAAGAGTTGGGTAACGCTTGAAGAGATCGACGAGCTGGTTACCCCTTGAGACGTAGTACTCCGGCATCATGCCCTCAACCTCCAAGGCCTGGAGCAGTTCCGCAAGCGCAAATGTTGGACTTTCTGTTGGTTCCTCATTGTCAGATTCTACGATAGATCGTGATACGCTCTGTGGCGAACGCAGTCCAATTGGTCTCCCGGATTCGATAACGTTGCTCTGAGTACGGTTTCGTTTTGGCGTCGCAGGTGGAATTTGTCGTGTATGCTGAGCATCTGAAATCTTCTGGCGCAAATCCTTGATACGCGAATTGCTAGCGTTAAGCTCCGCCTCAACCTTTTGTCGTTGCTCTTTGGTCTGCTTCGCTTTCTTAGAGTTCAGCGCCTCGAGCATGTTCTCACTCCCCTCCTTGATTTTCATCTCACGGTTGAGTCTTTCTTTCAGATGTGCCAGGGCTTGCTCAGCTAGCGTGTCTGCATCATCCTCTTCCACCTTGTCCGTGAAGCTACTTGGGTATATTGACCCCGCTTCAGTCTTACTTCCAGCCCGACTACGCAACTCTGAACTGAAGCTGCCGGGGGCAACATTGAGACTGCTTCCCCTTGGCGCAAAAGATACGGCCGAAGCCGAGAGATTTCGGGCGTTGGCGCCATTGGGAGGTTGTAGACCCGAATCCCCTCGGTCGAAGCTCGTGCGACCGGATAACTGCTGAGGCAGGTTGTGTTGTGAAGGTTGGCTCGGAGGGGTCATGCCCTTCTGAGCTGCTGCAGAAGAGCTCAGCATATCAGCGGCGAACAGCCCACCGATTGGGACTGGGCCCAAAGGTGGTGGAAGAGCATTCGTTGATCAACGGGCGACTGAGGTAACGAGTACGGAGGATGCGATCGCGGTCAAGGTTCGTATGCGTTACAGTGACTTCGATTGATAGGCGTATATTCGTTCGTAGAGTGGCGGTATAAAGTGATTGCCTAGATCTAATACTTCGAGCGATCGTGATGCTGTGTCGTGTGTTTAACTTCGACCGCGTTTTCGGCGATCGCGCTGTCAGTGAAGCTGTAGTCTATCTGGACAGCGAAACTGAGTCAAGCTGGAGTTTCAAGAGAGCGGAGTTGTCGCCGAAGATGTTGAAGGCAGCTTGCGTGGATTCAAGGCGACGCAAATGATGTAGCCACGATACGGGGCTGAAGGTCCAGTTTACCAACAGAAGCAATAACTAGCCAGATTGATGCCGTACAGAACCTGACCTTACGTAGATACCTAGGCCAATATCAGAGCAAAACGAGCGAGGTTCAAGGACCAGTTTGGCAGGGTTTCGAGAGACGAGAGGACAGGTGATTGGAGGATCGAGAACAGAGGTTGTTGGCTTGCGGGCAACCAGGGCCTAAAGTGGAGGCGGACAAGACCCAGCCAGATGGTGATGCATTCCATTTACAGGCCTGCCCGGGGCACTAAGGTCAACCTTGTGCTTTGTAAACTGTGCTGCAGCCTACAGTTGCGGGCGGCTTCACTAGAAAGTTTTTGGAACAGCTCGAGCTGGTACAGTAGCGTACAGTAGGTTAGATGCTCTGAGCTTAAATTGTTTTATCCCGGGGTTACGATGGAGTTACGAGAGCATCCATGAAGCTGAGGAGCCGAGTAACCGAGTTTGAGTGAGAGTCAATGCTAATAGCAATCAAGGACATATTGCGATCAACCTGTTTGGCGCAAGGCAGCTGATTGCCGTTATACTTGTATGCCTTCGTCCTCATAAGCATAGAGCTTCCGCCTCACCAGAGCATTTCAAGCTTGGGCAGTAATGATTTCGCCATCTGCATTCTTAACCAGATTCACATGCTGGTACACACAATTGAAAGCTTCATACTCCGAACGTATTGGTGCTTCGTGAGGCCATCAACAAAAATGTGAAGGTACCCTACAGACTGCATGTCGGCAGCTTGCAACACTCCAAACTCATAAGACCGGAGGGCATGAGGATATAAACACCAGAACCTGACTGGTACTTCTCCCGCATGATCTTGTACCTCATATTTTCTGCAACCAGAACACAAATTGTCCTCGTATCGCAGGAATCATGCGATGTTGAGTCGCATTATAAGATAAGATAGACAAGTCAAGATAAGAGCTCCGATGGCTCCAGGCGGGCCCCGATATACAGGATCGAGGGCATCGGCGTCCTCCGGGGCCCGGCACCGACCCCCATCGCCCCATGGAAAAGCTTCAGTTCGCTAGGAATTGCAATATCGGACATTGAATTGTTCGGCCGTAGGCGCTTGTTTCCTGATCGCCAACGTCCGTCTCCGTCCGTTGAGCCGCTTAGAGTAGCGCTGTTTGGTTGCTTGTCTCTAATCACCTTAGCCGGAGCCGTCATTATCGCTGGGAAGGGGGGCTGACATCCCAACCATTCTGCATACTTGCTAATCTATATTTAAAAGCCTATCCCCCTCCCCTTTCCTGCTTTTAAATTATATAGTGCTTAATCTTGACTCTTGAAAACATTGCCATCGCTCATCTCTTGTCGCAATACCCTGAACCTGAAACCTTTCTTATCTGGTCTTATCCGGAATCAACTATACACGCCTTCAGACTTATCACACAACAAGCCTCTCACAATGCCTTACGTATCTGCTGCTCGCTATGGCAAGGACAATGTCCGCGTCTGCAAGGTTGATCGCGATGCCTCTACTGGCATCCAGACCGTCACTGAGATGACCGCCTGCTGTCTTCTCGAGGGAGAGATTGAGACCTCCTACACCAAGGCCGATAACAGTGTTGTCGTTGCCACCGACTCTATCAAGAACACCATCTACATCACCGCCAAGCAGAATCCTGTCAACCCTCCTGAGTTGTACGCTTCTATCCTCGGTAGCCACTTCATCGAGAAGTACAGCCACATCCATGTTGCCAACGTCAACGTCAAGACTGTTCGCTGGCAGCGTCTCGAGGTTGACGGCAAACCTCACCCCCACAGCTTCTTCAAGGATGGCGAGGAGACCCGAAATGTGGAGGTTCGCGTGAGCCGACAGGAGGGCATCCAGATCAAGAGCTCTCTTGTTGGCTTGACTGTGCTCAAGAGCACCGGTTCTGCTTTCCACGGCTTTGTTCGCGATGAGTACACAACTCTTCCTGAGACTTGGGACCGCATCTTCTCAACCGATGTTGATGCTACATGGAAGTGGAAGAAGTTTGACTCACTGAACGCTGTCAAGGCCTTTGCGCCCAAATTCGACAGTGCCCGAGAGGCGGCACGCAACACCACCACTAAGATCTTCGCCGAGGACGACAGTGCTAGTGTGCAAGCCACCATGTACAAGATGTCTACCCAGATCCTCGGGCTTGTGCCCGAGATTGCGACAGTCACTTACGCACTGCCCAACAAACATTACTTCGAGATTGGTAAGCCTGGGCACTCTTCCCCAAGTTCACTATTCATACTAACCTCTTATCTAGACCTGAGCTGGCACAAGGGACTCAAGAACACAGGCAAGGATGCTGAGGTTTACGCGCCCCAGTCTGGCCCCAATGGTCTTATCAAGTGCGAGGTGTCTCGTGACAACTTGCAATCAAAGCTGTAAGGGGTGTTGAGAATGGTTGTATTCTGCGGCGATAAGATGTCAAGATGGAACGTTATAATGAACCCAGGATAAAGATTGATACCAAGCGATGAACTTAGATTCTAGCACTCGATATGTTTTGAGTAATTACGTTAATTTTGCTACCTTTCTGCCTGTTCTGATCGTAATGTGTTGAGACCTGTACAGTTGTATTACCTCACTCATGCCTTTTTAATGATTGGTATCCATATGTGAGCTATAGGGGCATAATCAGGGTATATACCACTGGCAGAACGTAAACCAGATACAGTGTCTTTGCACAGCAGATGAAGTGTACACCGGGCACATCATATCATGAAAAACGTTGATAATTGCTTGGTGCTAGGTCATAATATGCCCAAGATATTGGTACAAATAGTACAAGGACTCTCATAGCCCATCCGCATACTCCGTAGTTTCTACTGCACAGCTCCTCTGCCCCATAGCCACTCCCGTAATTTCCTATAATCGCTTCTTATCACCATTTCGGACCCTTTCGGTGGCCTTCTCCCAACCCTCAGCTCCCACTGGTACACCAGCAAACCGTATTAAGTTATCCTTGTACGGATGAGCGTCGCCCTCAAACGCCTTAAGTCTTGCCAATCGCTTGTCTCGTAGTCGGTTCTTGGGCAACATGCCACGCACAGCCTTGCGTAGAACCTCACTGCCTCCGTGCGCCTCCATGAGTGCGTCCATTGTTACGGTCTTGAGGCTACCAGGTCGTGTCGTGTGTCGGTAGTAAGGCTTTTGCCACTTCTTGCGGCCGGTTGTGTGAAGAGCGGCGCAGTTGGTCACGACAACATAGTCACCGCAGTCGGTTGAGGGGTCGAAAATCGGCTTGTGCTTGCCCATGAGAAGAACGGCGATGCGGGATGCGAGACGGCCAAGTGAAGGTGGTGTAACACCGGGCTGAGTAGAGAGCGTGGCATGAGGGGCGGAGGCAGATACACCGTGCCATACTCGAGAGTAGGCCAGTTTTGTCTATTTGATATTGGTTAGACAAGAGAAAGATTTGAGGATATTCATCTTATCAGCTCACCAGACCGAGAACTTGCGACATCTTGAAGGCTTTGAGAGATCGATCTCTCACAATATACCTCCAATTGGTATGATCGGCCGCAAAATTGGCGAAGGAGGGGCCAAATCGTCGTGTAGCTTCTTTTTGCTGTATCGCGAGATCTACCAACACTGAAACGCTCAACCAGAAAGTTTGGATCCGAATGCCAAGGATTAATTGCTGACTCAGGAAGATGAACAGTCCCGTCACGTGCTAATAGCTTAAATCCCGAAGCCACTGGCTGGCTGACCCGCTTCCGGGGTGCGGAAGACTAAGAGTGCGACAACGGCCGGACCCCGATGTTATCACTCGATTGTGGATTTCAAAGCAGCGAACAAAACCCGCCCACGTCGTGCTACAACCTTGTTTTCTAAGCAAATGCCTCTCAAGTTTACACCTGCAAGAGTATTTACAACTGCTTCTCTCTTTACAATAGCTGGTTATTCAGCATATCAATATCGAATCTCACGTATCAGCTCTGACACCACGCCCCCCACTTGTTAGTTCTCCAACTTCTATGCGATTCTCTTACACTGGAAGTATGAAACTAACGGATCAACGCAGCATCTAACAAGATGACGGCAGATAACTCATTTGAGGTGCGCACAAAATTCTGAGCTATGAGTCATGGCTGAGAAAAGGGGACGAGGAGAGTTGTTGAGATCTTTTCCCAGTATTCAGGAACTAATGAAACGTCTTGAAAACAGACCCTCTTTGCTGTTCCGCTGTCATGTGACGGTTGTGTCAAGGCGGTTTCAGACTCTTTGTACAAGCTCGGTGGTATCAGTAATGTGGAAGGCAACCTGAAGGACCAGTTGATTTCTGTCAAGGGCACCGGTAAGGCGAGCTAACTCACCGATCCACGTATAAGCTAACGGTGCCGAACTTCCAGCTCCCCCATCAGCTATCGTAGAAGCTATCCAAGCCACCGGAAGAGATGCCATCTTGCGTGGAACGGGCGCCTCAAACAGTATGTGCAGAGCAGTTACTCATCCTCCTGTGATACAATCACACTGCCGACGGACTGCCGGCTCCTCAAATCTTGGCTCTACAACTTGGTACGATGGATCACTGACCTTGAAATCTGACAGGTGCCGCTGTGAGTATCCTCGAAACATTTGAAGATCCTGTGGATGGCTTCTACGAAGAGCCTAGCAGAGATGTAAGGGGGCTAGCAAGAATGGTACAAGTTAGTTCAGGACGGACATTGGTTGACCTGACTATCCGCGGCGTTTCGCCCGGAACCTACAAAGCTTCCATTCGCGCATACGGTGACTTGAAGAACGGTGCGACTTCAACGGGTCCTGTCTGGACAGGAGAAGACAAGAAGCCTCGGGGTGACCTTGGTACTATTGAGGTCGGGGAAGATGGACGGGGCGCAGCCTTCATAGACCATGGTTTCCAAATCTGGGAGGTTATTGGACACGCCATGGTTCTGACAAGGCAGGAAGAGAAGGACGAACCACTGAAGAACGATAAGGACACTGTCGTCGGCATTATCGCACGAAGCGCTGGCATGTGGGACAACGATAAGACGGTGTGCTCATGCACAGGCAAGACGCTCTGGGAGGAACGAAAGGATGAGGTTCAGAAGGGAATGCTATGATAACGAGGCATTTACCAAATCCAAGTCGGCAACCAAGTCTGAACATTAACGCTGGACAGTGCCAAGAAGAGCATTATTTCTGATTTATGGCATGATGCACACCACACCCTTTGTTGAGGGCTTGTCATCCCTTCAACTGTTTCTCCGCAAACTTGAAACAAAGCCCATGCAAACCGAGATGTGTTGAAGAGTGACAAGTGGAAGATCTGTAACGCATCGACGGTGCTGCGGCGAGATGTGGTGCGATATCTGACCTGGGGACAAGATCGGACATGGGTCTTTTCCATGATCATGGTTCGATATCATTCCAAAGAGGAAATATCCTTCGTGTATTTAGCTGTGCCTCACGGAAAAACCGATTATCGTAATCGTTCTCTTTGAAAGAATTTCAGAACTATTTTCTGCGGTTACAGATCCTCGTGATAAAAGGTGGTAAACGGCTGATGGAAGTTTGAGACTAAGGCATAGACGGCAAGTAGAATCTGAGATCCAAGGCTTCAATGCATTGGCAGCAAGACCTTGCTGGGATGAAGATGAAACCCCGGAGATCAGCCACAGAATTATGCGAGACAATGGTGTAAGTGACAGCTGTAACAGGTTCCTTTGGCATCTCTACCTTGACGTCAGTCACGATAGGCTAGCGCTGCCAAGTTGAGCTTCGGAGTAGATCGACTGTTTCGATGCCTTTAAAGAGAAAGGAATATTCAGGTGAGTGAAGCATGAGACGAAGGGACAGGGACGATACCTGTTCCTGTGTATGAGAGAGACGGGAGGAAATACAAGGCTGAGGGTTAGCTCAAACCTTCGCATCAGGATAGTAGATAAACTCAAGATCTGATGTACGATGAGAAACAGGGCGAGATGAAGGAACAAGAAACTGTTCAAAGTTGAACCTGGAACTTAGATACGATACCAGCCAACCTTGATGAGTACATGATCGACTATTGCCGTTGAATCCGCTCGTACTATGAGACAGACAGATAGACAGGTCAAGATATGATTCTTCAATATGAACCATTTCATGACAACAACGTGTGTCTAAAATATCTGGAGGAATGCTGGCTCTTTCATTAAGATTAACCAATGACTTTAACTCGCTTGTTAAGCGATGCCAACAGATATTTAACTTTATTATCTTTTTTGCATCAAGTAGATATTTCAATATACGTGAAAGTGCCTAATGTATACCATAGATTTTAAGCTCACCAAATAGTTTCCGGTGTGAGATTGTCTCAGATATCTCGTGCCTGAACGTCATGACGTCTAGAAACTTTCTGCTACGTCCCCGGGTCTCGGGCTGTAACCAACTGGCACCCCTGGCTTGGCTCCATGGGGCTCCGGATCACCATATGCCGAAAGGTTCAATGCAACATGCACTGCCGCAGTCGTTGTAAGGCCTCCCGCAGAAAGGGAGTCCATCTATATAGTTGTTGGCCCGGTAAGGAGGCCAGACGGGGTCAGAATGTCAGGAGGAAAACTCCCAACACAGTCAGGCTTGAGAGACTGGATGAAGAGCCCGGACTGGTGGTACGCTATGGATACTCGGTACTATATCGTACACATACAGCCAGATGCGTGTTGAGTGGGCGCATTAGCGTCGAGGGCTGGCGGCAATGGAAGCAAGGGATAGGCTGGGAATTCTCCAAGATGAAGATGTTGTAGAAAATCACGAGAGCAAACATCATCATCTGTCGTTTGGTTCAAGTCACGAAAGTTGTTCCCGTTGGTGCCGGTTTCTTCCTAAACTCCGTTTGCCAAGATCGCTTGAGAGTCTCCCTGGTGGCCGCCCGGCTTGGATCTCGGCTCTTTGCTAACGAGAGTACAGAGTAAGTTGGCGAAGGGGGATTTGGTCACCCCCTGGATTTAGGCCCCCCCTAGTTACCTAAGGCTATAATTAGCTAAGAAGTCTTTATATTTATAGGTCCTTATAAACTCTAATTCCTAATTCTTTACTCTTATTAGCTTATATATATATTAATCTAACTTCTACTTTATATATATCTTACTAAAGTCTTTAAGTTTAAATCTTACTTTAATACCTCTTTTTACTTTTTTTTTAACTTTTATAATCTATTTAATTTAAATAAAATTTTAATTTAAATTATTATTTTTTATAATTAACCTTTTTATTAGCTATAAGACTTTAATTTAGTATTTTAAGCTTTAATTTTTCTATTTAAGCTTAATTAATTAAAAGCTATAATTATTATAAGCTTTATTAAATTACTATTAATACTACTGTTTATTGCCTTAGCATTAGTTATCATTTTATAGAGTAAATATACTTAGTTAAGTAAATTCTATTTAATTAATTATAGCCTTATTTTACCTATTAAAGAACTCTTTAACTTTTAATTATAAACTCTTTCTTATATATAGAATTTTTTTTTTATCTTATATAATTAACTTTATAGAATTTTCTAGGTAATTCTATTATATATAAACTTTCCCAAGTGTTGATTAGCTGTGTTTACCCTCAATTTGTGTTCCCCATACTGCACTGCGTTGCCTTGCGATCTGATCCAATCTGCCACTTGTTCAGTTGGATCATAAGGTTCAAGGCAGCAGCGCCGTATGACCTTGAGACTTGATTTTAAGGTTATTGTGTTTTTTAGCGTAGTGTATGACGCCTTGTATTATGATATGCTAAAAATAAGCATTATATTGTATTCTCTCATTATATGAGACCCTATTGGCTATACCTTGCGTATTGCTGTAGAGACATTTTAACTTTTTAATATATAAACTTTAAATATTACTTATAATATAGAAGCTTACTTATAAATTAGTAGTAATTATATTTATAAGTATAATAATACTAGAGATCTAGAGGCTATACTTAGTTTTTAGCCTGCTAAGGTATAGATCTATTATATTTAAAGTACTTAGCCTTTATACCTTCTTATTAAGCTACCTTCTATAATAAAAGCTTTTAGTTAAGTAATAAAAGAGCTTATACTTAAAGATAACTAGCTTTTATAATTAGTTATCTATCTATTAATTATAGCTAATTGCTAATAATTAATTAGCTTCCCTTTTTACCCTAATTCTTACCTTTTAGTATATATTTATCTATAAAGTAATAATATTACTATTATAAATATTTTAGAGGTAGTTATAGCCAGTTAAGATAGGCTATAAGTATAGTTAATTAATGCCTACTAGTTATGTATTAAGTAAGTTTAATATCTTAACTATAATTAAGGTTAGTATTATTAATCTTATAAGGAGTAGTTAGAGTAAAGAACTTACATTTAATAGAGGCTTAGTTAGTTTCTTAATAGTTTTATAATTATTAAGATAAGTATTTTTAAAGATAAATAGATTAAAAAAGGTTAAAGTTATAAAAGAGTTATAGATCTTATTAATTATTAAGCTTTTTAAAGCTCTTTAGCTAGTTAAGTAATATATTTATTATAATTAGAGTTACTTAAGATGCTATAGCCTAAAGGTAATCTTATTAATTAAGTTTATTAAGACTTTAATCTAGCTAAAGACTTTATTATTAATACTTTTATAGCTTATTAAAATACCTAGGTCTTATTTATTAGTTATTACTGGGTTAAAGCTATAAAAAAAAATATTATAAGTCTTTTTTATTTTAATAAAAAAGCATTTTTAAATAAGGTTATTAGTATTAATATTAAAATACTTTTATAATATTTACTTAATATTATTTAACTTAATAAGTATTTTAAATAAATTAAAGGCTTTAAGCTTAATTAACTTTATAGACTATACTTTCTAAGTGTTAATTAGCTGTATTTACCCTCAATTTATATTCCTTATACTACACTGCTTTGCCTTGCAACTTAATCTAATTTATTACTAACCTGCTAAGCTAGCTTTAATCTGTTAACATTTACAGTTTTTCCTCTAATGCTAAAACCTTTATTTCCTAATTTGCCTTTTTCCCCCTCCTTTCCCCCTTACTTCCCCTCCTTCACGCCGCGATAGCCCTCATATTAAGATCGTTGATGTTAGTTGGAGAACCGGTTACGTAGCTATTAGCTGCCATGCCCGGTTGGTTGTAGCTGGGTTGGCTGTTGTTGATGTTAATTGTACAGCAGCGCATCTTGTAATAGATTTTAGGGTTCTTAGCCTGTTTTAAGATAGTCTATTTAGGTTAAAGCCTTAGTAATAATTGCTTTAACTAGGTAATAATAGAGAAGGCATTTAGCTTTAGTAGGCTAGGGAAAATATCTTTTTTATGCTTATAGATTAAGGCTACTTATTTAGTTAAATTATTAAAAAGTTAAAATATCTTTGCAGCAATATATAAGGTATAGCTAATAGAGTCTTATATAATAAGATAATATAATATAATGCTTATTTTTAGCATATTATAATATAAGGTATTATATACTATGCTAAAAAATACAATAACCTTAAAATTAAGTCTTAAGGTTATATAGCACTACTGCCTTTAACCTTATAATTTAACTAAATAAGTAGCCTTAATCTATAAGTATAAAAAAGATATTCTTCTTAGCCTACTAAGGCTAAATGCCTTCTCTATTATTACCTAGTTAAGGTAATTACTACTAAGGCTTTAACTTAAATAGATAATGCGTGAGAATCACAGCTCTCCCGAATAGCGGGTCATAGTTAATCCGGTCCTTGGTGTTTATCTCACAACACCAAGGCCCACTCTTAGAATTGACCTGTTATACCCTTCTAAATACCTTCATTTTGCCTTACAAGCTGTGATTCAGTATTAAATAGTAGCAATTACAAAAGATCTATAGTGCCTAACCATCCATAATTAGCACTACAACCACTATCAAGCAACCTCTAAGCCTGCAGAAGGTTATTATTACCTTTAGTACCATTTATTAACCTTTTAATAACCTCAATTACTATTACCTATATAAGCGCTATTAAAAGCATTCTTAATAGCATAAATTACACCTAAAATTAGTAGCTATTTAATCCCTTAAGAAGCACTAATTAAGAAGTTATCATTATATATACATACTATAACCCTTAATCCTTGCCCTTATATATACATTATATTACAGCAAAAAGCCAAAAAGGCAAAAAATTTACACCTTGCATTTAAATTTAAACCTATAACCTTTAGCTTTTCTAGCATTTACCTAAGAAAGTATACTCTACCTTGCATAATTGCTAGTATATATAAGTAAAAATTATCTCTATTAATACATTCTTTTATAAAGTTAACTTACTCTTATAATAGCCTTACTTTTTCTTAAATAATTAGCCTTTCTATACTAATTTTTAATTTAAAAGTACTAGTATTACTAAAAAAGAGGCCCCCTAATTACATTTACTTAGGTCTACTACTTAGTTATAGAAATCCCTAAAGAGAACTAAGCAGGATAAATCCTTTAGCTATCTAATATTTGCAAGCAAGACCCTCTAAGTAGTATACTAGGATAAAACTGAGGTTAAGAGGTATAAGATAGCTTAGTTAAGCAGTGCAATCTTTAGTGTAAGGCAGCTATCCCTTATAGTTATTAGATAAGAAAGAGCTACTATCCTATTAAATTACTATTAAAGTATATTATATCTCTACTTACTTAAAGTAATTAGTATAACTATAGGTTATATACCTTTTAATATAGCTACTATATACCCCTAATTAATATATTATTTAATACTACTCCTTTATACCTTATATACTAAAGTCATTTTAAGGCTATTATAACTGCGTTTTTACTGTAATAGTATAATCTAACTATAGAGATAATATAGGTAATCTACTAAGTTAGCAATATAGCAGCCTATCTAATTCTACGTAATGATAATAGCAAGATAAGTCTCTTAATAATTGTAATAATAGTTAGCATTTAGTATCTCCTTAATCTCTAGGTTATTAGTATACTGTCTGTCTATTAGCTTCTTAGCTGCATTATAATAATAAGTCTAGGGATAATGAATTAAATTCTTTATCTTAATAACTGCAACTATAACTATAAGCTAGTTAATGCTCTATTCTCTATAATTTAAGAGAATAAGAGAATAATATTATAGATTAAATTGCAGAGAATGAATTTATACTTATATAGGGAGTACACTTCTATTAAATAATAGAGGAATATTGCCTTATTTAAGCTCTTAATGCATTTACTATTTAAGATAGTAATATAGCCTTGTAAATGCAATAGATGCTAAGTTGCTAGGTCTTTAAGTCTATAATTGCAAATATACTTATTAAGTATCCTTATACTAGGCTCTTATATCTTAAGTATTTTCCCTAGTAGCAAAAGTAGGTATAATAGAGGTTTAATATCTATGCATTTAATTAGTAGAATTAAGTAAAATTAATTACTGCTTATTATTTACATTCTATAAAGATTCTAGAGGTATAGCTAGGCAGACTACTAGTACCCTAAGATAATCTATTAAAGGGATCTAATAATAATCTTATAGTATAATAATAATGTAAGATTACTATTAATACTATGCAATCTATAGGCAGTAATATTAGCAAGAAGATTTAAAAGGAAATACTTAGTATCTTTAACCCTAATAATTCTAATAATAAAGATTATTAAGGTCTTATTATTACTAGTATAAGTAAGATAATCTATATTAATATATATATATTCTATAAGTATTTCTATTTATTTAAGCATTTTAGCAAGTTTAGTCTTATAGAATACTATATTAAAATGCTTACTAGGAAAGCTAATGCCTAGCTAATATTTAAGTTAGATAAAGCTAGTTATAATTAATTTTTTAATCTTTCTATTAATAAATTCAGTTAAAAGCTTACTAAATGGTTTAAGTATCTTAATATAAAGATCCTAGAAGATCTTTATTAAACTTAATTTACTTCTAAGCTTATTCTTTATAGTATTATACTTACCTAATAAGCTTAGTAAAAAGCTAGTCTAGCTAAGTAAGTTAAATATAATAAAGATTATACTATTATTTCTATACTATTTAACTAGATAGATATTAAGATCTTACATTTTCTTAAATATCCTAAGGAAACTATATTACTAATAGCATTTATTAAGTAGTATAAGTAATATTAAACTATAATTAAACACTTCTATTATTACTAGGATTAAGGCAATAGAAGCAAGCATTAATATAAGTCTAATTACTACTTAAGCAGAGATAAAAGTAGTTAATTTAATTAATGCCCTTATAATAAACACTTTAGCTTTAAGTAATAAGATAAATATAACTAATTAAGGTAAAATAACTAATACTATAGCAATTAACTATTACAGTTATATATAAAGGATAGAAAGAATAATAATAAACTAGGCAATTATTATTGCAGTAATAACTAAGATTACTACTCTTGCTTACATAATAATAACTATATTTATTATAATATTAAGGAAGAGAAGAAAGTTCATTTTAAATGGAAATATCCTACCTTAGAAGATAAAAGGAATAAATTTAAGTTAAATAGAGCTAATACTAATAGCAATAGTAAGAGTATTTACTTCTCTTAATTAGCATCTTCTTAATAAGTATACTTTAACTATATAATAGGCAGTATAGTGCTAGTAGATATTATATAAGAGTTTCCCTGTAGTATCTACTATTAAGTCTTTTCTAGCTAGGCTATACTGTAGGAATATGAGGCTATAAGATCTTATATTAGCCCTATGCAGTTAATAAGTAAGCAAGTACCTGCTAAGTCTAAACATTGCATTTATTATTATAGAGATTTTCTATCTTATAATAAGCTTTATAGATACCTAAAGTCTAGATATTCTAAGAAGTTAGCTATATAAGAGGTTACTCTTTAAGTTAATAATATAATTGTATCTATAGAATATATTCCTGTGTATATTTACTATTAACTGCAGGTTTATAAGGTTAATAGTAACTATATATACCTTAAATTTAATGCTATAAGCTCTCTAGAAGGAGAGATAGCTTCTATTTATGCTAATATTAGGTGCAAAAAACCAGTTATCTCTAGGGAATAGTTATAAACACTTTAGTATACTATTAAGGAAAAAATGCCTATTTTTATTTAAGGAGTTAATAATAAGGTAAGAAAGCTATACAGTAAGTAGGCAACATTTACATTTTATATTAATAGCATCTATTATAATAGATTAGATGCTAGCTATATAGAGTTTACCTATAAAGCCTAGATTTAAGATAAAATACTATCTTTATCTCCTAAGGCTTTACTTAGAAATAGATAGATAGTGCTATATAGTATTAATGTTATAATAACTAATAAATATCTATACTATACTAGTCTAAAGGAGTTCTTTATTCCTTTTACTATCTCTTAGCTCTCTTAGAAGGTTAATTAATAAGTAATAGTAGCTTAGCTAATAACAGTTCCTACTAGATAGATATATCTTATACTAGTAACCTAGAAAGAAGTCCCTAAAGGAAGAACATTTATATTTAATAGCTATATTAATAAAGCCTCTAATGCCTTTATAAACTTAAGTATTGCTTTAAGAGTTATAATTATTAATAATACTAATAAAGATATTACTTATTAAAGAAAGTAGAAGCTAAGGAATATTAAAGAATATAAGGAAGAATAGATATACTTCTCTAGCTTATAGAAAGCTACTAGTCTAGCCTTAATAGCAATAGCTAGACTAATAGCCTCTAGTGCATTAGATAGAACTACTAGAGGCATGGAATAAGTTATAATCTCATTTAACATTAATCTTACTCCTGAAATCAGCACTATTGCTGCTAGAGAACTTATTCCTTAAGCTATAAATAGCCCCTTAACATCCATCTTAGAAGCAACCCTTATAGGCGCTGCTATAAACCTAATATAAGATATAGAAAGTGTAATTCTAGAAGATATTAAAGACTCTAAGCTGCTATATAAATAGTAAAAAAGAAATAAAAAGAAGTAGCCCCTTTTAACAGTTAGGGAGCTTCTAGAGTTAGAATTATTAGTTTTAGATAAGCTAGCTCTTGCCTCCTCTATTAATAGAGAACCTAAAATAGTTATCTATAAGTTAATTCTAGAATTGCCTTAGGTACTATATTAAGTATACATTTAGAGATAATTAAACCTCCTTAAGATTAAGACTTAAAAGAGAATTTATATCTATAATAATAGCTCTAGATTTGCAAAGCAGGCTTAAGATCTATATACTAAGTATACTACTCTATAGATAGACTTAAGTCTTATTTACATTTTAGAAGGCAAATTAATAACTATACTTTTAATTAATAATTAATATAAGCAGAGAGTTACTTAGTAACTATATACTTATAAGCTAAAAGATTAAAACCTTATTAATTAGATCTTTAATAAGCTATATAATTAGAAATAAATAGAGTAGGTAATTAAGCTAATGCTATTTGCAGCTCTAGTCTTTATTATCTAGAGAATAGTTAATAGAAAACCTAAGAGTTAAGCTATAATTAATTTAAAAGCCTTAAATAAAGTTATAATTCCTAATAGCTATCTATTACCTAGATAGGAGGATATTATTATAGCTCTATAAGGTGTAACTTATATCTTAGCAATTAATATATCTTCCTTCTTCTTCTAATTTAGAGTTATACTAGAATATTAAGATAGGTTTATAATTACAAGTTATAGAGAACTAGAAAGATCTACAGTTACTTCTATAGGCTTTTATAACTCTCTTATATATACTTAATAGTATATAGATAGACTTTTACATTTATATTATAGCTTTTATTATACCTTTATTAATAATATTATAATCTTCTCTAAGTCTACTAAGGAGTACACTTAGCATATAGATATGCTCTTTAGACTCTTTATCTCTAAGAACTTATCTATCTCTCTAATAAAGAGCTAGATAGGCTATCTAAGTACCTAAGTATTAGGATTTTATATTAATACTTTTAGATTATTAATAATAGCAGAGAGAGTTACTGCCTTTATTAAGCTAGAGTTTCTATAATAGCTTATAGCTTTTAAATAATATATTAGAGTAACTAGATACATTTAATATCTTATTTTATACTATATTAAGATTATAAAGCTATTATAAAAGCATAAAGTTGCCCTCTTAGCTAAAGGAAGAAAGAATAATAAGATTATTAATAGCAATAAAGGAAAGAGAAAGTTATATATAAAGATAATATATTACAATCCTATATTAGCAGAGAAGATTACCTTTTAGATTATATAAGAGCAAATCGCCTCTAGGAAGGGTTTAGTTTATCTTAATCTAAAGAAGCATCTCTTTCTTTAACTTAATGCTAGCATTTAGTAAGGCTTTAAAGCAGTTCTATATTATATAAAGGATAGATATATCTAGAAGGAGGGTGCTTATATTCCCTTTAATATTATTATACCTATCTATTTTATTAGTAAGATATTAATAGCAGTAGAGATAAGATATAGACTAATAGAGCTAGAAATAGCAGCGCTAGTTTAAGCAATAAAGAGACTAAAAGCATATATTAGATCCTCTAAAGGATCTCTTACTATATTTATAGATTACTTAGTAATAAAATAAATTATTAAGAAAATAACTTTAAATATAATAAGTACTAATTATACTAATAGAAGACTTATTAATGCCTTAATCTATCTTTTAGAGTATAAGCTATATGTTTTTTATATTCCTAGAAAGAAAAACTTTATTTCTAATGCCTTTAGTTGCTTAGAGGCTCTAGAGACTAATAGTAATGCTTATAGACTTTACCTTAATTATACTGCACTTAATAATATATATATAGGCATAGAGTTACTTATATCTAAAGAGATAAAGGATAGGTTTATCTAGGGGTATCTTAATAATATAAAGTATTTACCTATTCTTAAGATAATTCTTAAATCTAAAGGTAAAGCAGTTAATGCTAATTAATTAAATGGCAAGGATGTAGTATTTACTTTAAAGCGCAGTATGCCTTTTGCTTTAAAGGATAGACTTCTATATTATAAATAAACTAATAAATATCTTTACTTATATATTTTATACTCTATAATTAATAAAATCCTAAAGATAGTATATAAGGACTAGAATTATCTTAAAACTAAAAGGATAATAAGGGAATTATTAGGACTCTTAATATATAATCTTACTATAAGAATCTAAAAATACATTTACAGTTGCAAGATATATTATCTAGGATAGATAGACTAATAATAAAGAATCAGCAACTATATGCTAATATATCTCCCTGTTACTCCTATGTATACTATTATAATTAACTTTATTACTAATCTTCCCCCTATCTTATTAGTTAAAAGCCTGTAGGCAATTAAAGGATTTAATCTCTTTAATTAGCTTATAATAGTAACTTATATAGTAAGTAAGCATTATCTTCTAATCCCTATATACTTAATATATAGCGCTAAAGACTAGGCCATTGCCTTAGCATAGATGCTATTAATGGCAGATTAAGGAATTCCTAAGGTTATTATCTTAGATTGCAATAGAAAGTTTACTTTACTATTCTAGTAAAAGCTATAAAGTAAATTTAGGTATAGACTTGCTATAATTATAGCATACTATCTAGAAGCTAATAGTCTATCTAAAAGAAGAAACTAGACTATTAAGATTGCTTTATGCTTTTACTATATTAAGAATCCTTTAGTAGATTAATTTTATATTCTTCTAACACTTTAATAGAATCTAAATAAAGCATATAATACTAGAACTAAGATAAGTATATATAAATTCCTTTATAGGTTTAAGCTAATAAGCGCTCTTAATCTTATTACCTCTATAGAGGATATTATAAATCTCTCTTATCTCTAAGAAGTTATTTATAAGAAAGCTTAACTAGCTATAGATTTTACTATAATAAAAGGAAAACATTAGTATAATAATAAGCATTATCCTATTATATTAAAAGAAGGCAATTGCATCTATCTGTAACTTTATAAAGGCTATAATCTCCTAGGAAAGCTATTAAAGAAATAGTTATAGCAGCAAACTAGTCCCTTTTATATTAAATAAGTTATTAATAATTTAGCCTATAAATTAAAGCTTTTAGATTAGTAGAAGATCTATTTAGTTATCTTAGTAAAGTATCTTCTTTTAGTATATACTAATAACCTTATTAATAAATAGCTTAAGCCTATAGAGGGAAAACCTATTAATAAGAATTACTATAAAGTTAACTTTATTATTAAGAGATAGGTATAATACCTTAGAAGGAATACTACTCCTTTTAAAGGATTTCTTATTTAATAGAAAGGATAGGGTCTTAAATACAATTAGTAGGTAAAGACTATAAATATGTTAAAAGAGCTTATAGAGTCCTTCTACAAGAAGCATCCTAAGCAATTTGCTAATAAAGGATTGCAAAGAAGCAGTTAAATAAAGAAGATCTTAAAGAAGATTAATTAGGGGAATTAATTAATATAGAATATGTATATATTAGATAATAATGGAATAGTTAAGGATAACTAGAAGGTTTCTTTAGAGGCTAGCTATATAATGCGTAAGAATTATAGCTCTCCTGAATAGCAGGTTATAGTTAATCTGGTCCTTGGTGTTTATCTTATAACACCAAGGCCCACTCTCAGAATTGACCTGTCATACCCTTCTGAATACCTTCATTTTGCCTTACGAGCTGTGATTCGGTATCAATAGATTATCTTAAAATAGGCTAAGAACTCTAAAATCTATTATAAGATGCAGTACTATATAATTAGTATTAATAATAGCTAACTTAGCTATAATCCCCTAAGCATAGCAGCTAATTATTATATAATTAATCCTTTAATTAATATTAATAATTTTAATTTTAATTATATTTTAAACTTATATGCCTTCCTTTATATTTAGAAAATTATAAGCAAAGACTTACTATATATTAATAGATTACTGCTAAAGCAGTAAGTTAATTTTATAATTTTTAATTATAAAGTAAAGCTCCTTAATATATAAAATGCATCTATCCTTATTGTTAAGACCTGATATTATATAAAGGTCTTATTATATAACTAAGGAATATATTATTTTCTAGATGACTAATCAGGGCAAAATATATACCAAAATAATGAGAAAATTTAGGGCTTTCGATTAGTATGCTTACCTGAGCAAAATATGGAGAATTGAGCAAACTCCATATATTAAAGTTTTTCCTA